>VZRE01011407.1:0-106051 GCA_013396775.1 Cephalopterus ornatus
GAAAGCTCTGTATGCCTTTCCAAATAAATCGCTCATATCCCATATTCCACAAATTTTTCCCTCAAGAGGTATAAGCTATAGAAGATTAGTCATCTATTCCAGCTCTCATGGGAGCAGCAGACCTGATTTTCCACAAACTATGTGCTCAGGCAACTCCACTGAATTTAACGTGTCCCAGAAAATAAGAGTCATGGAGTTGGTGTGAGCACAAGGAATCAAAGCTACCATGTTTCATCCCCAGACTGAAGCTGTATCCAGATTTTTCTCCCTCTGGCTCGGTAACATTACAGGAATCAGGTGAGCATGCTCTGGCATTTGCCAGCCAGCTTATAGATGTTGACTCATGCATGCTGACATGGTCTTCCAGGGCTGCAGCTCCAACAAGATCCCTCTTAGACTGTATCTGCACTGGGCTAGTGGGACCCAAAACCCTACTTCTGCCTGTAATTTCAGTCTTCCCTTATATATTCCGTGAGACTATTTGTAATGTTTATTTATAAATTATGAATATTTCACCACAGTTTGTTAATGCATTAGCACAGAAGTAAAGCATGTGAAAAAGAAATTCTTATGACCTTTTGGCTTATGCCACATAAAACATGGTCTCATACCCAGTCTCCCACTAGACATCAATTTCTGCTTTAAATAGTCTAACTACAACTCCCTGAGTATAATATAAAAGGCTCGACCCTTAAAAATGCAGTGAATACTCAGCCCACAGGATGACTGGACTAGACGAGTAAAGTGACAGTTCTTTACAATCACACTCTGTGGTATAAAACTCATTATAGTAATGAGTTCCTCTAAATATATTCCTACAATTCAGGGAAAAGTTTTCCAGTAGAACTAAAATTCCCTTCGTAATTCTAATGTATATGAGACAAGGTTCGGAAACTTTATTTGCAGTCCCATTATTTTTCTCAACAAAACACGAGCATTCATATAGATCTGCATGTAGATTAATGTTTTCCTGACTTTCAGCATTTTTTTTTTTCTGGAAACACAAGAAATAGTTCAGGAAGGGGAAACTAATTTGGCTTGATTTCAGACTGGAAGGGTTTTTTCCTCCCGGAAGAACAAGACTTAAAATAAGTGCTGGGGAAATGGGTCTTTGCAAACCTGAGCATGAATACGAACTGTGGCTTTGTATTTCCTGATCAGGATGGAAACAGAAACATCGGCCGTTCAGACCTAAACCCTAAAATTAACTCAGAGAGCACCATTCAAAAACACTTCCTTAAGTCAGCAGGGGAGGAGGGCAATGAAAGGCTTGGTGAGAGTTTGTTGAATAAAGAGGAAACAAGGGAGGGATGAGGGAAATGACAGTGGATGCTCAACCTCTTACAAACTCTTTTAATTCTTCTCCACGTGCATACATTCTAGTTCTTAGCATGACCAATTTGCAAAGAAGTATTTAGTTACCCGAAAAGTGGGCATGCCTTTTGCACAACACTTTAGACTCCCTAGGCTCATGCCCTGGAGAAAGCACCATAACCATGGTAAGTTTTTTAGGTGAAATTTATTTGGAAAGGCAACAGAGGTAACAATATACTACCTTACTCGGCTCTGTGCAAGACACCTATCTCAACAGGACTCTATTTGTGACATTATTACACTTATTTTAACACAGAAAAGAGATTGTCCATAATTGCAAATTATTTATTAATGTTTTTGTTACTTAAGCTGTCTTGTATTAGGACTGCTGTGAATAAATTATAAGGTCAAAGGGCAAGTTGTTTATATCAGTGATTAGACCATATTATTACACTGAGAAATGGTTAGCACATCCTGTTATTGCTACTACCAGAAAAAACATTGCATGAAAAGAACTAGACAGACCAGTTGCTTGAGTTCTCAAAAGGTTTTATTTTTAGCCTAATGACAGAAATGTCTGTGTTTGCACAGGAAACAAGAATGATTGATACAAGGGAGTGGAAATAAAATGCTTCATCCAATTTTCAGTGTTACATTAAAGACTAGACTCCTGCAGTGTCAGAGAAATATTCAGTGACCCTTGGAGTGACGACTTTTCCATCAGTCCCCTACAACCCCCCACTTCTCTGGTCTTGAAAGCTCCTACATACAAATCAATTCCTTGTGCAAGTTAGAGCATTTGCAGAAGTACTCTTGGCTGTGCCAGTGAATAATGATGCTATGGAGAACAACTGGTATAGCCAGAATAGCTTGTCCTTCCCCCAAGGCATTTCAAGTTGGCCCTATGGGAATGGTGGCAGAAAGCAGATAGATGTCATGCTGTTCCCCAATGGAGTCTTTTGCTGTTGCTGTAAATTGCTTTAAGCTCTTTCTGTTACAGTTGTTCAAAAATTACTTATTCGGGGTTAGGGACATGGATCAAAATGTAATCACCCTCGACCAAGTCATCGATACCCACTTTCCAAGGACCTCAGTAAGGCTTCCACACATATTAGGGTCACCTTCCAGGTACTAACAACAACTCTAACTTCTAGAGTATTTTTGCCCAAGCTAAACTAACATTAGAAAACTTGCTGTATTAGAAAAATGTGTTAAGTCCTGCCTACACCGGCATCACCAGTAGTTTTGCTATTAACATAGTGCCAGCAAAGCTAGTATTTCATTGAGTGGAGTATTTAATTTGTTTTGTTGAAATTAGCATTATGCCTCAGTTCTGAATGTTCAGAGAATATTCATTGTTGTTAATTAAGTTACTTATTAGTGTTTCAGAAATGCCCTAAGGTTTCAGTCAGGAGCAGTGCCCAGTTATGCTGTAAGTGAACTGAAATGAAGTGAAAAGGACTGTTTCAAAAGAAATATTAGGACTTGCTCTTATATCCCTGTCGTGGTTTAACCCATCAGGCAGCTAAACACCACAGAGCCATTTGCTCACAACGCAACTCCATGGGTTGGGGAAGAGAATCAGAAAAAAAGTAAAACTTGTGGGTTGAGATTAAGACAGTTTAATAAAACAGAAAAGGAAGGGAAAAATAATAATGATAAAAGAAGCAAAACAAGTGATGCACAATGCAATTGCTCTGATCCAATGCCCAGTCAAGCAGTGGGCTGCCACCTCCCAGGCAGTGCCCTCTAGTTTTATTGTTCGTCATGATACCATATGGTATGGGATATGCCTCTGGTCAGCTGAGGTCAGCTGTCTCAGCTGTGTCCCCTTCCAACTGCTCGTACCTCCCCAGCTATTTGCTGGTGATGCGTAGAGAGGTAGAGAAGGCCTTGACTCTGCACAAGTGCTGCTCAGCAGCAGCTGAAACATCCCTGTGTTATCAACATTATTTTCATCCTAAATACAAAACACAGAGTTGTACCAGCTATTAAGAAGAAAATTATCTCTATCCCAGCTAAAACCAGGTCAGCTCTTTATCTCCATAAGATCATAAATCAAAGAGGAGGGAGCTGGTCATTTCGGGTGTCTTTTCAGCGAAAGAAATGGAACATCCAGGTTTGTATAAACAGAACTAGATGTTGGGGATTTCCAAACTCCTTTAGCAATGTCCTCCATAACTTGGTGGTTGCCTGATTTAAAGCTGACATGGACATTTCAATTCAGCTTATACTTGAGGAATTTCTGTTGTTGGTATTTTGACCATTTTTTTAAGACCAAAGTAATACAACTTGCAAATTCATTTCAGCTATGATTCTGTTTCTTGTACATCTTCATTCTCTTTAGAAGGGGAATGCAATTCGCCCTCAGCCAAAAACCTCCATTTGCTTTACAAGAGCCACTTTATTGTGGAAGTTCTGATGCCGAGGGAAGAAATATTTCTCTCAGCCTGAAATCCTGGAACTTCATGTCTGCGAAAAGGACAGGTACAGATCCATGCTGTAGCTGGCAGAAGGTACAGAAAAGACACAAAAGACTGGAAGCTGGAGAAAGGCCTCTCAGAATCCTTCTGCTTTGCTAGTAAAGGAGTTTTACAGTGACTACACACAGCCTTGTCCATTCAATAGCTGAAATAGCTTACACAGGAATTTGCATAAACATTTACAGAAAAGAGTAGAACAGTCTTCAGCAAGGCAACCCCATCCCGCTTCTTTGCTCTGCGGTTCTGGCAGTTCACAGGAGGAAGGTATATATGACACATACAAGTGTCTTCCAATATGCTGGGACAGACTTTCATAAGAAGTCATGTTAACCTAGGAGGGGAAGGAGAAAAATGTATTAACAACTTGATCTCAAATGTCATGTTTGGGCTGGCTAAAGTCCTCAAGCAACTTCATTCTAACCAAAGGTGAGGAAGGGCAGATTTTAAGCCTTTTTTCAAAGCTCAGGAAGTGATGGAAAATAAGCTTTTCCTTCTTGTCTGGACACTTTGAGGGTTGGAGAGAAATTGGCCAACGCTCCCATCTTGATCCCACTTTGACTTAGAGGGATGGGATCATGAAGCAACAGGAATCTTTTGTATGTTTTTGAGAAAGCAAGTTGAACAAATGAAGTTGGAAGAGCACATCAGCTCTGTGCATTGTATTCTTTAACAACTGAATGACTGTGGTTAGCTTATAAATCTTAAACTCTTCACTTCATTTAAAAGATTGAAAGATACAGGGACACTATGAAAAGCTAGATATATAAGTACTTCATACACTACATTATTTATCACTAAAGTTTATTAAGTAAAGCCATTTGAAAAGCATTTTGTGGAGCTAAAGACAAGACTGACCTGAAATTTATGCAGGTATATTATTTCGGCAGAGAATCTAAAACTAGTCAGACAAAGAAGGAACTTTGGAATACATGCTAACAGTGTAAGTAATTTAAAACAAATATATTGTGCTTATGAGCTCTGGCTATTTAAAAAAAGAATAAAGAGAGAAAATAAGAGAACACAAGGAAGAGGAAAGATCAAATTATTTGATTCCTAGTAGCCATCCTTTTCTGTTTGTCCTAAGAAGGGTATTCAACCTTAATTCCAAGTTATGACATTTGACTGCAAGCATTCATGGATGTTTCAGGACAACTGAGTGATCATATCATGGGCTGTGGAAGAAAACAAGTCAGGAGGGACTTCTGGGGACAACATCACAGAATCCAGCAACACAATGATATATGGAACCCCTATTATTTTTTTTTCTCCTCTATTAAACAAACTTAGAGATACTTTTCCTCTGTTTCTCTGAGCTATGTGGTATCTGTCTTGCAGCTAGACCTCAGATTTTGGTAGGTAGCTTCTAAAATCAGGGAAATTTTCTACCAGTCATTTAATTTTTCACCATGTTAAGATAGGTCATTTTGTCATCAAAGTAAGAAAAGATATATGAAGTTTCTCTGATTTAAACCCAAGGCAAATACTGGTCTAAGATAGAAGTCAATGTCAAAAAATCAAAAGTTCAAATTCCAGAGGCAGAGTATAATCCTATTTTAAATGAGGCCTACGTGTTATATTTTTATAGCTAACACGGAGGTCTTGTTTTACCAGTGCTTTAATATAGTGCCTGTATTCTCATGTATTCTCATGCCAACATCATCTCCTGGAATTCAACTGGTTTATATTTGCTTTTCTCCTGGGCCCAGGGAACAGTGTGGAAATGTCATAGTTTCGGCTGCAGCAAAAAGGAATGAAGAGGAGACACTATAAAGAGGAACAAAGAGGTGAGGTGATGAAAGATGAGATGCTGGGGCAGAGCTGCAAAGAGCCCTGAAAACGCATCTGCAGAGTAGATGTAAGAAGCCACATGATAAGATAAAGTGAATAGTGTGTGGTAAAGAAGTAGCAGTTATTAAAGAAGCTGAGATAAAAAGAGAATAATTGAGAAAATTAATTTAAATATCCTAGGGGTTAGGAGGAGGGGGGAAAAATAAACCCCTAGAGTAAAAAAAGAAAAAAAAAGAAAGGGAAACAAAAAGAAAAAAAGAGGAGGTGGAGGTAAACAGCAGCTGTGGAAAGGGTTGGGAGTACTGATGATTATTAGGAAGCTTTTTCATTTTCTGCCAGGTTCTGTAAATCTTCCCTTTTACCCTGAACCCAGAGGTGTGGAAACTTGAGTATAAATTCAGAAGTTTTGATACTTTTCCAGATCTTACCTAAATCACATAAACCTCATATATGTAATATAACAGCCAGAAATAACTTAAGAACTCATTTTTTTCTGATGCTACTTAACATAGATGGATGGATTGTTCACCCTCAGTAATTTTCATGGCAAATACCTTTTTTCTGTGTGAGAATCATTTGCAAATAGGCTTTGAGTCTCGAAAATGTGAAATGCCTCTTGATCCTGTTGATTCCTCTTGTTTGTTTGGTTGGGTTTGCTTTGGTTTTTGGTGGGTTTTTTTAAATGTACCTACTCTCTGAAATTAGCATTTGTACAGGTTAGGAGAGTAGACCAATTTTTGTCAGCATCAGAAAAGGTGGACTTCATTTGACTATAATCAGAACATGAGGAAATACGCACAGGTACACTGTCAGTCCATCAGCTTTTCTTTCATAGACTATGCCATAAATGTTGCTTGAGTGTAACAGATATCTGCCTGAATCTGCAGAAAGCTTGAAGCATTGGTTGTAGAAGTGTGATGCCACTCTTTGTTTCAAGAACAGTTAGCTAAGTTATTTTTAAGCATCAACATTAAGTTGCTTTCTACACTGTTCAAAGCATGTTTTGGAAGGAGGGGAAGCATCTGAAACACACAGACCCACACAGACTTCTCTGAGAGGCTGTTCTCTTTGGTATGCTTTTAATAACACATGGGAGGGGTGAAGAGTGCAATTATTCCTATTTTCCTAAAGAGAAGGTTCAACTTTCAAAGCTTTTGGAAACGCCAACATGGGGGTTCAGATACTGCACAGCTTAAGTATCCACTGCCTCCTACTTGGAGCATTTTATTGGTTAGCTAAATCACGGGATATTCTTCCAGCTCACTAATTGGGTTAGTGTATCCTTTTAAACAGAGGAATAATGAACGCTCTTGTTTGTAAAGCAATAGCCTCGTTCGCATGCAAATACGGGTATTCACACAAATCAGCCGTTCCTCAAACCTCCTCAGGAACAAAAAACTTTCTGTCTGAAACCGCAGGAGCAGCAGATAACAAGGGGCCTTGATATGGAGAGATCAAACAGTCATTTCAAATTCCTGTGAATGTTCATGAATACTGTTGTTCAATGTTCATCCAGTTCTGGTTTTTTTCTGCATTATGGAAAAGAAAACAAAAAGTTAAAATACTATGTAAAAGAATGAAGAATATGAAATGGTACTGATTTCAAAACCAATTCATGTATTCACGTATTGCAATTCCGCGTAGTAGTATTCAGGTTGTTGATTGTTTTTTGAAGACAAATTATTGTAAAAAATAATGTAAAAACACTCTTTGGGATTCATTGTTTGTTCAATTGGACATAGCTCAAGCCCAAACAGCAGGTCCAATAAGTATGAGGTAATCCATAATTTCAGATGCCTGAAAATTCAAGATACACAGTATCTAAGCAGATGAGAAAAAAGACTTGCCATCTGAAGTTTTACCAGAAATTCTTCGCCAATTCTCCAAGACTCTTCAAAGGATGAGTTATGTCCTCATCTGGCTATAAAAATAGCTGTTTAGCCATAAAGTATTATACAAAAGTAAGTGAAAAGAAAAGAGCCTTGCAAAGAGTGACAGCTCCAAGGGTACCTTGGCACCCTTTCCTCACTCTGTTTTTATAGCTGTAGGAATTCCTTATTACTTTTTCTCAAGCTGTCATCAGAGCAACAGAAACCGCTGTTATTTGGGTTTCTATTCTCTTCAGATGGAAAGAAAGGGATGTAATAAAGGCAGGTCATGAGCACTAGGTTGTAATCTATCCACAAAATGGCCCCACCTTGCTATTTGTTCCCTTGTATTGTGTTTGAACAGACTCCCAGTAAATATGTCTGCTTTGCATTGATCATCACTGATAGTAGCATCCCTAATAGTGACTCCATCTTGACAGAAAAATGGTAAGTACCATTGTGCTCCAGTGTTTTTGTCTCTTTCTACAGCCACTGCAAAACAAAGATGTTAATTTATCTGATGAAAGACATTATGGTGAATATTATGTAAAACCCAGATGTTTCCCCACTGATTTCTTAAATAGGAGCACATAATTGTGATGATTGGAAGGCCATTAATCCAAACTACTTGTAAGCAAAAGAGAAAGAAGACCTCAGCTTACACTTTCCTGTGACAAGCTTCTATGATGTCTGTCATTCTGCTCACTGTTTTATAAGCCTAAATAATTCCCCCAGTTCTTCTCCATCTGTTTCTCACAACAGTGTTAACATTCACTTAAATAAGCATAGCAGCATTAACCTTTTGAACTCCTTGTCTCTCAACTCTGTTCAGATCAGATCTGTGGTCTAGAAAGTTGACTCTTCTCTCAATTTTGACAGATTTTCTTATTATCCCCTGCTGACCTGTAGAGAATTGCACTGGCTCAACTCCTGAGGCACCTCCAAGTTTCAGATGGACTCAGCCTCTCTGTCTGATTGCCTGTCATGAGAAGCCTCAGTGGTATGCCTTTTATTTCAGTTTATTCCTTTCCTCTCAACAAATATAATTAATTCTTTTGCATTCTTTTCCTCTTCTTTTTAGCATGCCTTGCATTTTCATCCTCAATGCAAAGACTGCTTCAGAAAGTCTGTCTTCAAGAAAAAATTTTGACAGAATGCATAACAGCAAGTGCATTAAAAAGTTTTATACAGATCTGATTTTACTGATACTGTATACAGTAAATTGTATAGAAGTCACAGAAGCCATTACCTCTTTGATTCAATCTTCCTGTTTGCATAAGTACTGTTAGTACTGATAACTAAGGCTGATAGGTTAGGCTTAGAAAGAGCAAAATGCTGAAGATGGCTACTCTTCATTCACGAAAAAGATGCATGTAGAAGAAATTATGACTCTTATCTAGAGTAAAGCTAAAGCTTTGGATACTGCCATTCAACACAGAGGCTGATAAGTAGCTAAACGTATAAGCACATTAAAAAACTAATTTGGATTTAAAAAATTACATGCATTGGTGAATCTCCAGTAACAGTCCAGGTATGTATTTTTAACCCCTAATGCAAATAGGACTTAGGTCAGCCACTTTTCACTGCTTCATGTTGATTTCTCTTCTTTCCCTCGCAGTTGTGCTAATATGAATTACATCACAATAGCCATGGGAGTTACCACAAGTCAGCTGGCCTGTAGTAAATTGGGGTGAACTTTAGACCAAGAAAGGGTTTTTTAGATAGGATTGGTGGTGCTCTTTGAATTATGCTCAGACAGAGAGAGAAGTATAAGCACTCAGAAAGCTATGGGCAAATAGTTCATGTATGATCTCGGGAGAGTCTTCAGAGAAGGAATATAATTGGAAAGAATGCTTAGAATATGGAGCAAGGAAGCTGCTACCTGCTCATTTCAACCCTGTTTGGAAAATACACATTTGATACACTTTTACAAATGAACAGAAACAGGAATTTGTCTTTGTCATCTGAGGACATCAGTCAAAATAAAGGCTAGCACTAAAAAGAGAAATCCCAAGAATGTGGTACAACGCAAAGGCACTGTAGAAGAACGAAAACATACTAGGAACTCCACTCTTTTAGTGCAATTATTCCATTGTAGCAGTTTCTGTTTTCTGTGCTGTAGGGTTTACTCTCTATCTGTATCTCCCACAGCAAGCTTTCCCCTGACCCCTAGCTTGTTCTGATGAGAAAAAGCTGTGAGAATGACTATACAGAGATAAGGCCAAAATTATAGACAAGGCTGAACTTGCTTACGTGGGATCATCTATAACTCAAGGATTCAGGTGGCAAAACACAAGTATAAACAGGAATAGGATTAGTGTGGTGAGGTACCAGACAGGAGTCCCAGGCTGAGTATATCATGACTGCCATTGGTGGAGAGAGTGGCACTTCTCTGGTGCTGTGGGGCTTCTAGGAGAGCTGTGAGGGCCTTCTTGGCAAACAGAGTCCAGGCAAACTTCCTGGTCCAGGCAGCAGTAACCCTTTGGTGGACTCATTCAGCAGGGTGATGAGCATAGAAGTGCTTAGCTTAACACTTAGTGATTCCTAGCTATCTTTTGTGCATGCTAGTCTGTGAACAACTGCTTTATATACTTCACTGGATATGTTATTCTCACAGAATATCTTTGCATTTCTCTGAAGATGTCTAAACAAGCCAAGAAAAGAGGGACCGTAAGTAAGACAAAGAACAGTGACAGAGCAGTGTCATAACTTCGTTGTTAACCCAGTGTTCACAGTGTTTCATGCAACAGTACAACAGGTCTGCCACACTGCAGAAGCATCTGCTCCAACCTCAGTACTTACAGACACCTGGTAGCTCACGTGGACCAAGAGGACCTGTTGTAGACCATACTGATTTGGTACCACTTGCAGAGACTAGCAGCACAAATACCACAGTTTAGTCCTCGAGTGCAGAGTGCAGTCCTCCATTATGCATAGCTGCTAAGATGTGAGTGGGAAAGTGATTCCTCAAGGAACAGCAAGACAGCTTGCAGGCTGCCATAGGACTCTGTTGGAGGAACTGACAGGGAAAATCAGGCACCGGTTAACTGAGGCACTGATCCAAAGCCCCTTTAAACACCTCGGTGACTCTCCTGAAAATAAGATGTAGGAGCTTTTCAAAAGATTACCCTTAATCTGTCACAGCGTGGAAAACAACTTAATACTTTTATCTTTTTTTTTCAGCTAGTGAGTTCAAATCCCTCTGCAACAATTCAACTAGCAAGTCAAACCTCTCCTACAAAGCAAATGTCTGTCCTAAATTTGCAAAAAGGTGGGTGCTTTTGTTGCTGACTTGTCCTGCACATGCCAGTCCTTCTATCAATGGGAGTTGTGCTACTGAATCCAACAGCAGTAGCTCTGAGGGACCACTGGTCTTTGTGTCTCTTTGAAATCTTGGTTTATACAATTGAGTTTGATCTAGTCACCCTCAGACCACCAGTTCAGGTCGACAGACACAAGCTTACTTGTCAGTCTGGACCCAATGTATCATGGGTTTCTATTAACCATTTAGCAACTTTCCTTCTCAGGTTATGTTGAATGCTCATGTTTTCAGCAAAGTAAATGAGCTGTCTTTTCCCCTTTTTGTGATGGTTTGCAGCTTGCACCTTAAACAGCAAATCAGTCCTCTGTCAGGCTTGTAAAAATACTTGAGGTACAGTGCAATAGAAATCCATTTTTTCTTTCATTTCATATCCTGCTTCCCAGGAAGTATCAATATTTGCTTTTCAGCCATACTATTTGGGTATTAAGGTATTTTCTTCACCATCCTCAAAAGCTGATTATTCTAATGCAGCTCAGGAAAAGTCTAGTATATGACTTCTTTCAAGTCAGAAATACATAGTTTTATTTTACAAAATTCTTTCAGATCATTCGGCATTAGATATATTCAAACCAAAGTCACCTTAATACTAAAAATCAAATTGTCAGTTTTTAAATGTTCTGGCTAGTGATTATTAAAGAGCAGTGGTTGCTCTGGAGTAAGTGCACATTTCTCAGTGGCCAGATGTAATTTTTAAGTGCTTATTATCCATCTGAGCATGGAATTTTTAAATACCATATTCTATTATATCCCTTCTATTGCATCCATTCTTGCACCAATTTCCTTGTAAAATTAGATTTGTGCTAAGTTTCTCTCCCTTAAAGCAGTGAACCAGAGAACTGCAGTAATGTCTATTGCCTCTTATGCCATATTTAACCTTATACATGTATTAAATATAGATTAACATTTTGTCTTGGAGAAGCTTATGTTATGTAGAATATGGCAGTTTAATTTTAAAAAACAAATCAATATACCTTTCTTTAGGAATGCTTTAGGAAAAAGAGGAGGATGTTTACAGTGTTCTCCCTCACAGGCACCATTCTCAAGCTTTTCCAGTGTGACTGGGCTAAAGACACCATCATGATCAGTGTTTTTACAGTGTAATGAAACCTCGTTGAACAAAATGGGGTTTTTTTCAGTCACAAAAATCATTATTTGCAACATGCTAAAATGTGACAATATTAAACTTTTTCCAGTCTAACAAACATCTGTGGATTTAAAAATTTAATTTCAAGTTCAAGAACACAATCTCCAGAAGAGAGGGGATTCCATTCTGGAAAATTTGTGTAAGCCAGGAGGCACACCATTTAGTCCCCTACCAAAAAGAGAAAGTGGGGAGGGCACAGAAAGGCGATGGGATTGCTCCAGGAGGTTCACTGGGCTCCTGGCAGCTCCCACAAAGTGATGCTGGCTGAACTTGAGCCGATGTGCTGCATTCCCACACCGATGGACACAACAACCTGCCATCAAAGCACTGCAATTAACCTAAGCCCTTATTTTCAGGCCCACTGCAAGTGCAGTGAGAATATAAGGCAAACTTTGAAAATGCCAGTGAAGATATGCCAATACCAGCTAGAGAACGCATCGCTGTGTAGGGCCAGCTGAGGCAAGGCATGGTGGGGCTAAATGGCACAGGAGGAGGGGGGCAGCTCCCCTTGGCAGAGACTGGGACCAGGGGGAATACAATTGCTCTTCTGGCTGCAGCCCTCTCCTCTGCTTGGCTCAGTCTCTCTCACTTCTTGGCAGCCACTGCTGCTCCATATTTAGGTTTTCTGAGCAACAATGAAAGCAGCAAAGGAGGAGGGCACTGGGGAGAGAGGAGTTTCATGGCAGGACCACCCAGGTGCTTTACCAGGTGAGGAATGAGGGGGAGAAGAATTTATTTGCCCCAGGACCCAAAACAGCTCTTGGTGTGGGCTCTAATAAGTACTGCTGGAACAACCAAGCCTGCAAAACATTTAAGGGTTTATTTATCTTTTTATTTTTTCCCCTTTTTTTACTTATCTTCTCTATCCTTCTTCAGTTTTTTCCTTCTTCCTTTCTTTCCTTCCTTTTTTCTTTCTTTCTTACTCTCCTATATCTCTTTATTTTTCCCTTCTACGTTTCTCTTTTTTCTTTTTTTTTCCCTTTTATTACTTTTTTCCTGTCTTTATCGTTCTTTTTTTCTCTTTCTCTGTTTTCCTATATTTCTCTCTCTCTTACACACACACAAACATGCACACAAACACAGGCCACTTCTCCAGAGAGCACTACTCTATACTTTGACAGCAAAAAGCACCAAGGGCTCTCAACAGCATCAAAAATGGTGCTGTTGCTTCACCAGTTTAATTCAGAGATGGCCCCTATAGATAAATTTCTATTTTTAAATCATGGTTACATAAAGGGTTCATTGCAAAACGAGCCAGAGTGTGCATTTATATCAGTTTTGGGGCAGGAATTGTCTTAAAACAGCTCCATTAAACATTCACAGGCCATGATAATTATAAGAAAAGTTGCTTCTGATGATGATTGCAGTAAACCACCTTTCCTTTTGCCTAGGGGAAGAATACATGAAAAGGCAGCTTCTTCAGAGTAACCTGATGTAAATTCAAATCCTTACTTATCTCACAGAAATCCTCATAAAACCAAATCCTTTAACGTAATATTCAACTACCAGCAGATGCTGGAGGCATCTTTACCTTTTTTTTTCTGATAAGTTTAAAAGATTTTATTTCCATGATCTTGGTACAATCTAGTCACTAAATTTGGTGAACATGATTACAAAATATTTACAACATAAATTATTGCAGAAACAAACAAAATAGAGTGGTAAAAGAAACAAAATAATTTTAATAAAAAACTTCTTTGATTTCACTGTCTCATTGAAATTGAAATTCCTCACTTCAATTTTTTTTCTACTAACAAAATATCTGGCAAAAATATTTTATTAAGTTTAAAAAAATCATTTAAGCAATTGGCCTTTTATTGGCAGGGAGATGTTTAAAAATCATGTCAAAATTAAATATTTGAAATATTTTGGATGAAGTTATGAAAACATCAGAAATGCAAGACCACAGTTAATTTTTACTGTAATAAGGTAGCTTTCCCAGAAATGTGACTTACTCTCAAAGATTTACTTTTTTTTTTGATTGAAAAACAAAAATGAATTTACAGTAAAGTCCAAATTGTAAGAATGTATCGATCTGGAATTGCAAATAACACATTGCTCTGCACCAATTCTGAAGAAGCAGAGATATTTGAACCTTCTCCAATTTAAAGGGCTGGAGCAAAAGGTACTTTGAGGTCCTTTCCATCACTGCTTTTCTGTAATGCAGTGATCAGAAACATCCATAAAACCACTGCTCCATGTGACACTGTATTGTCTTCTTGCCTGGAAGATAAATAATGCAATCCTAGTGCCAAGTAATACAATATCTTGGTACTGTATCACACTGTCTTTTTTTTCATTTATTGAGATGGAAGAGACTCTGTTAGTACATCCTACTATAGAGGGGCAAGACCTACACAGTGGCATGTGTTGTCCTAAATCCCATACACTAGAGCCTACAGTCTCTCTAGGAAGCCTATTTCAGCCTCTTTTGGTTCTTAGAGTAATTTTTTTCCCTCAGAAATTGTGAAGGAAGATGTTTCACATCTTTCCATCAGTGGGTGATTTAGATCAATTAATCACCACCATCTTCATAGCATCTTTTACACATTAGAAGATAATGTAATTATGTCCTTCTTTACTCTTTCCTATTTTAGACATCCCCATCATCACAGGACAGCTAATCTAACCCCTTTTGCTTCTTGATACTGTTTTATGGACTCTTGTCAGTTTTTCTTGAAGTGTGATAGCTGCATTTGAAGATGAAGTTTGGGCTGATGAAACTTAAATACTAATAGGAAATAAATAACTAACTGCCCTTTCATGGGTACAATACTCCAATCAGTATATTCCTGAACAGGAATTTCTTCCTTCTTTTGCGATAGTTGCACAATGGATGCTAGAAGATTTTGTATTTGATGAGTGCTTGCTGTAGGATACAACAGGGTCCCGACATCACCATTCCTCAAAGAGCAGTGTGGCACAGTCTATGTATGGAGGCAGGACTCTTGAGATGTAGATGCTTGTATGCATGTGGGTCCCATCCTAATGTGGATTTGCAGGTGGCAGGCATATATACCAGAATCCACAGAATTTCTCCTGACTGCATAGTATAGACAAAAATGTTATTGTCTTATTAAGGTACAATAGATGCGATACAAAGTCGCCTCCTGCCTTCTTTTTTTGTATATTAATCACCAGCTATTTAATCCCTTTTTCATATTTATTCTTTTTATTTCATTCTTCCCTCTCCCTAGACATAGCACTTTATGTTTATCTATATTAGCTTTACTTTGCAAATTTCTTTTCACAGTTTATCATGACCATTTTGAATGCTACTACTGTCGTCCAAAGAGTTTGCACATTTGTCAGCTTTTGACACTATCAAATCCCCTCTTAAATCCAGGTTCTTAATTAAACCATGAAGCTGAGGCAAGTCCAGGAGAGACAAGTCACTATTGTTTACTTGGGTAACAAGTAATTTTTTAATCTGATATTTGCAGATATCAAAGCAGAAAAAAAACCACTTTGTATTTTCGGTGCATTGAAGAAGAGGCAATGGTCATAGGTGTTTGGAAGAATTACGTTTATGCCAATTACAGAGTCAACCACCACCAAGTAAGGAAAAGCATGAGGAAAGATGAAAGCAACAACAAGAAAGAAAACTTCACATCCTGGCAAGAAACTAGAAGACCTGAACAAGAGGAAAATCTAATGAAATAAATAGTAGTGAGAGATAATAGCAAGAAAGCAGCCAAGAGAATTAGAGAAAGACATCCTTAACTGCTGTGCCTCACATGTTTCAAGTTGTTTCTATGGTCACAGAATAAGAAGGTCAAATCAGATCAAATAAAGCCGGGCAGAAAATGAACAGCACAATTAGGCCATAGTCAAAAAGTAATTACTTTTCCATCCAGTAGAGATTGCATGTTATTTCTTGGAACTTTATATTATTTTCTAAATAATAGGTAGTTGCCAGCAAAGCAACTGGGAATGAATTGGGGAAAACCAACTAAAAGGCCACTCAGGTAAATATTATAACATTATAATTTATATTAAAGCTTAGATAAACTTGAAACTTGGACACTGGTGAGTCATACTATATTTATGCTAAATGATCAAGAAACTAGAGAAATAAAGAATGCAAGGGAGCACTAAAACAGAGTAGTACTGGGAAAAAAAATTAATCTACCAAGAGAGGTAAAGCAGCGTTCCCTTTGCTCTATGCCCTTATAATTTTAATCTTTTGATATAATAATTATGATTCTCATATATATCCTATACTATTGATGGTGTTGCTACATTATATAGCATTAACTCTCTATGGAGTCTTATTTTTACTTCACCAACCTTTTTTTTCCAGTCATACATTTTTCCACAGTTTCTTCACAGGACACGAGATGTACTTCACAATGCATGCAATAAATTTGTCAGTTATATATCTCTCTAAAGTAGTTCTTTAAACAAGTCAACTATTTTGCAGTACTGAAGCAAATCCTTGGTGAACTAAATGATACAGCACTATGGAAGATTCCGGAGGTTCCTAATCTATCCTCTATGAAGATAGAAGTGTTTGAAAAAGTGTGCTGTTTTTGGCTAGGGTAGAATTAATTTTCTTCAAATTAGCTGGTAGGGGCTGTGTTTTAGAGTTGTACTGAAACCAGTGTTGATTATATATAGATGCTTTCTGCTATTGCTGGATAGCACTTGCACAGTGTCAAGGGGTTTTCTACCTCTCATCCCAGCCTACCAGCAAGCAGGCTGGGCATGCACAAGGAACTGAGAGGGGACACAGCTGCGACAGCTGACCCCGACTGATCAAAGGGATATCCCATACCCTATGGCGTCATGCTCAGGATGTAAACCAAGGGGAAGAAAGAGGGAAGAGGGGACACTCGGAATGATGGTGTTTACAAAGTCACTGCTACACGTGATGGAGCCTAACATTCCTGGAGATGGCTGAACACTTGCCTGCCCATGGGAAGCAGTGAATTAACTCCTTGTTTCGCTTTGCATGCAGGCATGGCTTTTATTTTACCTATTAAACTGTCTTTATCTCAAACCATGAGTTTTCTCACTTTTTCTATTCACTCCCCCATCCCAGCAGGGGCAATGAGTGAGTACCTGAGTGGGGCTGAGCTGCTGGCTGGGGTTAAACCATAACTAAAGGTATATCTGTCATTATGGATTCTTACAGATATATAATCCTTACTAACATATCTTCATTCAGCATGGCAAGAATAGAATCAGCATACAGCACCTGATAATCAGTAGGACCGCTCCGCTACTGATGGAAATAAAGTCCCAAGTAGTGTGAGTCAGCCTCCCCAATCAACAACTGTCTTTCTTCAGAAGCCCAAATTACTCTGTGTTATTACAGCACACCAGTGACCACCAAAATCAAAGAAAGTTTAGCAAATCATTCCCACATCAGAGAGAAACCACGCTGTGATCATACTACATGAGTTACTGTCACCCCAACCCAGCCACATTTCTGCACTGCACTATCACTTAAAAGAACCACTCCTAAACAAAAGTAATTCCTTCAGCTTCATCTGCCAGCCTTGGAATCAAGAGGGTTAAAGAAGCTATAATTTATTTCTACCAAGTGAATAGAAAATTAGGATCTTTCACTCTCTTTCTTTCTCATGCACCCCTAAGAAAAAAATTATTTCACTGGAAATTATGATTTCATCAGCTGAACTGAAAATCAAGAGCTAGACCACTTTAAATATTCACACCACCTTGATTAAAGCAGGTGTCTCCAAGCCCTATTATTGCAAAGTGATTGTCAGAATTTCCATTGTAAATCTCTTCTCTCCTTTTCACTGGTTTTATACTTGTGCCTTGGCTAGAAGAGCACATTCCAGGCTGGAATTTAGGCTGGCTGATTATTAAAAAGAAGAGAATTTTCCTTTACAAATTATATTAAAAGA
This sequence comes from Cephalopterus ornatus, assembly GCA_013396775.1. Lineage (NCBI taxonomy): Eukaryota > Metazoa > Chordata > Aves > Passeriformes > Cotingidae > Cephalopterus > Cephalopterus ornatus. The sequence goes on from VZRE01011407.1 coordinate 17,796, forward strand.
ATTTTAGGATTAATAAAATGTTGGCTTTTCAGCATGGGGGAAAGGCAGGGTTTGTTTTTCTATATTGCACATATTGATCCAAAACAGTAACCACAATCTGGTAGAGAAAGCAGAGCTGAAAAATTGTCACATTTCCCCAGATGGCAAAGGAATTCTCCAAATTGGCAGCCTATTATCCTATTTTACTCTGCTTCATTCCTTTCAACTTCTGGAATGGAACAAACAGCATGGGACAGGAAGGGATTTAGTTATTCTAATTACAGAAATCAGAGGCCTCACTATCATATCATGCCTAGTCTTTACTATGTTTATTCTCCTGGTAGCCTGTGAAGTACAGAAAGACTTTTGTTCATTTCATAGATAAGAAACAAATAAAAGAGATTTTCACCTAATAAATTCAAGGTTAAATATCAAGACAGCACTCAATTCTTGTGTTCACTGTTTAGGCTATGTTCCCACTAATAAAATTAATTGTCCCAAAAGACATACACAGAGACATATCTAGGCAGTGATAATCATCAGTGAATTCTGTTGAGTACCAGTATCACAGGAGCCTGTGACACATTTCTAGCCTGTCCCAATTAGTACCCTCCCAAGCAAATCTTGGGCATGGCTCAGGAGTTAGTATTGGCCAGAGACAATTCCTAGCAGGAGAGAAAGAAGAATTTAATAGCATTGGCATTAGCTGTTCCCTGTCAGCTGGCCAGAAAACAGTCCCAGAAATGTTTAATTTACTCCTGCAGAAGAAGCCAAAATTTTCAGCACCAGTTAGTACAGTGCATGGATGTCACAGCTTTGTGCTGAATTATGTCTATGCTATCAGCAGCCTTTCTAAGATTCCTGTATAAGAACCCCCGCTCTAGCCATCATATCCTTCAATATTTCACCATGGCTGGGAGCGTGGTCTTCACTCGCCTTTCTGTCTATGTTAAGGCTCTATACTGATCATCAGTGTAGCAGCAATTTTTAGTGCAACTATGATGAATGAAAATTCATATTGATACATGGGAGGAGGAATGTAACTGCTCAAAGGAATTAGCAATAAGGCCCAGTCTGCTTCTCCTATGCACTCTCTGTAACAACCTTTCGTAAGTATTTTATTCTCTTTTAGCAAAGATTCAGTGTTACAGGTCCATAAAATGAAAACATGTGTTCTCTTTAATATGCATTCAGAGTGAAAATTGCTTCACTCACATAAAACCTAATAATTGGACGTTATGTAGGGAAAGTCTGAAAAAAGAAATGAAGTCTCCTGTGAAGTGGCACTAAAGATGTTTCACAATCCTGACACAAGCCACAAAAATGTCTAAGTCATCATCCCCCACTGGCTTGAGTAAGCACTGTTTTCCTTACATCCACATGCAAAAACTTTTAGGACACAAACATATATCTCACGGAAATAAGAAAAAAGACTGCATGAGTCTATTACTAATAAAATCCACGTTTTTTAATTTGAAAATTATTTTCAAATATTGCTTTTAATTATTAAGCCTGATTAAATGGCATTGGTGACATCAATTTAAATATAGCTTGCTGTTCAACCTCTTTTAAAGTTCTGCATTCACAGAGGAGGGAGATGAACTTCTGTATCCTAAAATACAAGATGCACACTGTAGACTTCCTTTCCTCCCACAAATTAAAGGAACCAAGGCTTGGATTACTTAACACTGGGCACAATTGCATGCATCAAAAAGGGATTTTTTGGTTTTATTCTGGATTCTGTATATACTTTTGTTATATACCCTTCATTTATGTTTTAGCATCCCAACCTACAGACCCATCAATACTGATGGGAGGCTTTTATCATTCTAAAGAGGTTGAGCCTAACACTGGCTCAAAGACAGCTTTCAAAGGAAACATAATGAAAGTGATGTCAAATTCAAGCTCACAGTCGGCTCCAGAAGACTGAATGGTTTTTTTATTTCTGCCCTTTAAGGTATATAACAAGTAGTATTAAAGTGCCTTAGTGTTTAAAACACGAATTTGTTTCAAACTACAGCTTTGAAAGTCTGGAGCTGCAGATTCTTTAATGTCACTGAATTCTTTTTACGATACCACTGTGGAAATATTGAGGCAGCAATAACTCTCAGTAGGATTACATTCTGTCAAGAAGCAAAGCAAAATGCCTGAAGTGATCCCACTGTGTGTTAATCACCTGGTTAATTTGTTAAATTTGCATTTCATTTCTTTCTGTAGCTTGGCAGACATTTTATTGATAAGAGATTTTTTTATTGTTTTGGTTTGGGTTTATAGGTTTTTTTCCAAGAGATTCTGCATTGATCAATCTGTTTTCTGTCCATGACTTTGTCATAATTACTGAGTATGTAGCTGAGTAAGAAGAGTTATTGATAGCACGAAGTCTTTTGTGCAGACTTGTTGTGTAATTGTTGCTTTTCTGGGTTCATAGGTTGCATGCAATTTGCTTAAGTTTTGATCTTATTTTCTTGTGAAATTGCTTTAAGATAAACCTCGCAGTGATTTTTTTTTAAGTCTTTCTTCTTTGTTTGATTAATTTTCATCCTCTTGATTTCCTTATTTTCCTTTATAGCAAATGACTGAGGTGAGGAATTCCAGTATGGGGCCAGGTGAAGAATCCGGCTCTCTTGCTCCCCCCAGCTGTTGAAGAAAAATTGTAGTAGTAATACAACCGCACTCACTCTGAAACCTGCCTGTCACTTCTCTGGCCAGACACCTCATAGAATTAAAACCCATATCTTTTGAAAGACAAAAATATTTTCACCAGGACTCAGAAACTCAGAAATAACAAAAACCCTGCATAGCAACAGCTTCAGCCCCATGGCTAACCCAGAATAATACATCACTCCATAAGAGAATCTAAAGTTACACCAAACATTTCTTACATAACCTGCAACTCACTGGAGCTACCCATGAGTAATATCCTTGGCTAGACCACAGTCCATCTAAAACACAGGGTGGTGCAAACCCCTTAGAGTAACAGAAGAACTGATACATGAAATGGCTAGTACACAAACTGACTAGACTTCATAGACAGTATCATTAAATCTTCTAAACCGAAAGACAATTAGTCCCTGCTTATGCATACGGGACTCCTATAGAAGTATGCATTACTTTTACCCTTTGTCTGACTTGCAGGATCCATACTGCCTTTTGGATTGCCTCAAAACTGCAACCACTTTTCAAAGACAGCTCCAAAAGACAGCACTATATAACAAATTATCCCTCAGGTATGGATCAAAGCTACATGGGGTTTGATTGGAGTAATATCTTGGGCCAAACATTTATCAGAACAGGAAATGAAAAATAAGTTGTGACAACAGACTCCAGTGTCTCTGGGTCTCATAAAAACTTCTAATTTCTCTCTTTTTTTTTATTCTCTGCCTGCCCATTCCTCTTCTTCTTCATGCCTATGAACCTTTTTCCAGGTTGATATTTGTACCCCTGTTTCCTTGCTCCTACAGGAATCTTCTTTGGATAAATACAAGGTTTCATCTTTCAGTTGTTCCAGACTTCTCTTGCAATTAGTTTCACTACTTGAGTCACTGACATTCCTTCTGACACTTGCACTTCACTAATGGATCTGCAAATTTAATTTCCATAAGCAGAACTGTATTCTCAAACAAAAATCTTGTGCAATAAGAAAACCTTGAGAAGATCTCTACTATCTGGAAAGGTGAAAACTGTCAAACTCAAGTCAACATTCAATGCTGTGGCATCTCTCCCACAAGGGTATGGAAAATGAGGAAAACAATTTCCTATAGAGGAAAGAGCAGAAAAATAGGTCCATCTAGAAAATAGGTCCATTTATATGTGTATAGCATTTCTTTATTCTCAGGTATGACACATGCCTGCAGGGGATGAGAGAAATCCTTTAGGAAGATCCTTCAATGATTGGAAAGGAGATTTAGGTACTCAGCAAAGGTCTGACAGAGGCCCTCGGGAGGGGATAATGGGTTCAGCACAAACTGAGGTTAAGACTAGATTTTAGCATCTATGCTGATCAGTGTCAACACAAATTTCAAAGTCTGATGCTACATTTCACCGCAATACAGACACAATGATTGTAGTATCACTGTTGTGTAATCCACTTTAGACAAATTCATATTCAAACTAGGAATAAAGTCCTCTCTAATTTGGGTTGTGACATAGGTCCCTATCCAAAGTCACAGAAATAACTTCCGAATCCAAGATGTCAAATTCAGAACTAGGTTTTGATCTTGCAGTCTGGCTAGATGGTGAAGCCATATGAGGAGCAGCTGAGGTCAACTTCCTCATGGGGGGAAGAGGACGGGCAAGCACTGATCTCTTCTCTGTGACCAGTGACAGGACCTGAGGGAATGGCCTGAAGTTGTGTCAGAGGAGGTTTAGTTTGGATATTAGAATAAGGTTCTTCACCCAGAGGGTGGTTGGGTACTGGAACAGGCTCCCCAGGGAAGTGCTCACAGCACCAAGCCTGACAGAGCTGAAGAAGCATTTGGGCAATACTCTCGGGCACATGGTGTGACTCTTGGGGGTCATCCTGTGCAGGGCCAGGAGTTGGACTTCGATGATCCTTGTGGGTCCCTTCTAACTTAGCATATCCTCTGATTCTGTGTGATTTTATGACAGAATAATGCAGACACACTGCATTTAACCAATGAAATTATTAGAGAACTGTCAATTTAAACTTTGACAGAAAACACTATCAGTCCAATCCCATAGTACTATATAAAAGGGTCCAAAAGGTTCAGTATTCTTGATTTGTGAAAGTAAAATTTATATTAAAAAAAAAGTAGAATTTCACTTTTAGTTGTATGGCCCCAAAAGCAACAAAGCCTGATTTATTTAATCTCCTGTTATCATCAGAACTACCCAAAAGAATAAAAACAAGAGAAGAAACTTTTTGCCCATGTTCATAGAAAATATGATGAAGGAAAGACTTTTTAAAATAAAGCATTAGAAAGATGTCGCAGTGTAGTCTACATTGGAAAATGTCCTACACTATCAATAGTAAGTCCATTAATATGATCACTCTGTAATGAAGGACATGCTAAACCAATATACTAGGAGCAAAACACTAGTGTAGTAGTGTCCACTCCTTGTGAACTCATATCTGTTGTAGATAGAACAAAATGCCCTGAAGAAAACTCCTAAAACGTGGTTAATTAACACATAAACCACAAATGTCGGAGTATCATAAATATTCAAGTAGTGATGGATAGTGGGATAAACCCTGAGTGCATGCCGTAAGTTTTTTATCTCCATAGCTATCTTGAGTTGGATATTTACAGTAAATTACAGCTGCACATGCTTTACTCCAGAGCCATATGTTTTATTATTCAACCAGATGTAAGCCATAAAACTGTTTTATCTATTTTGCGGTTCTGCATAGTACTAATAAAATAAACTACAAATACCTGACTTATAGCTTTGCTGGCATTTTTGCACTCCAGTGAAGTGTAGTGCCAATGCCTCATGCAGTGAAAGTGATCTAAGAAAGTCATATGTTCTTCCCATTTCTTATACATTCATAAGAACCTTAAATACTTGAATGAACAGTGTTGAGCTATAACATGTTCTTTTCTTGTTTTTCATCACATAGGCTATCACCATCACTGATAATTCATTTTTGTTTCCTGCAGATTGAAAAGGGCATTGTAAGAGGCCTGCACTCTGTCTTGGCATCTACATCACTGATTTTCCTTAAGCATTACAGGGTAGCATCAAATTACTAAAATAATCATATCCTAGGAAGGATGTACTTGGTTATATATGAAAAAAAGATAATATTACAATTAACAAGATTTCTTTTTTTTTTTTTCAATCTATCATGTTGAACGTTAGATTCAAGAATCAAAAAGTATGAATTTATCTTGCCACTATTTGAGACTAAGGTTCCATGTGTTGCCCTGAGTGCACACAGAAATGTTCTCTGTTTATGTCAAGTGTGTTGGAAGACAAATTCAGCTTTCATATAACCATTTTTGCCAAAAGAAGTGGTCTCAGAGGTCTTAGAATCCTATTTTTGGTGTGGAGTGTGACCATAAGAACACAGTACATAATGGGGTTAGAAAAGACATAAAAAATATTGTGAAAAGATTGCAAAATGCAGCCAATTTTGTGAAAGATTTTAGATACACTGCTGATCTTTGCCTCATATGCTGTCTTGAGGTTGTCATGGACATCTGTTAGTAAGTTTCCTTACGTACTCACCACAACATTCATTTGACTCTCAAAATGCATAACCCTAGCAGACTAATGAGGAACTGAATGCTCAATGTTTATCAAAGGGGACTCTCTTCCATTCCATCCACCTCTTGCATACTTTCAAAGAATTAATCTAATTTAACAAGGGACCCTCTCCCTATTCTATGGCCCCAATTCAATCTCTAAAACAGGGGATTAAATCCAACATTCTGCAAGTGGAAATTAAAGTGGTCTTGGTTGTTGTTTTCAAGCTACTTTGAGTGTTAATTGGGGTAAAATCTGCAGCTTCTGGATTACCATTCATGTTTTGATTAACAGAGGAGGAAAATTTTGCCAGAAGTACCACAAGGACTAAAGAAAATGAAATCTTTTAACCCTTTCTCAGCCTAGTTAGCAGGTATCACTTAGAGGAACACAGGCAATTTAAAATTTTTCTATTGTTCCCTACATAATAAAAAAGCTGAAGAAAAAACAAAGAACTGTGTCATATTTACTCCTCAAAATCCTTCAGATTTCATTGTGATTGATTAAAAATAATTGAGTAGATGTTACAAGCAGTAATGCTTTTAAACCCTTTGAGCTTAGATTTAAATCTGATATAATGCAGATAAAGGAAGTGTAAAAAATTTCATATCATGGTCCTACAAGTATTTATAAAATGTAAGTGCTGTTCTGATACTTTCTTATGCCCAGTGCTTTATCATTTTTATGTTGTTGCTGAAAGGATAAGGTCTCAAGTGTGAGTTCCTGTGATAAACACATTTTGTTTTGGCTCATGAGTCATAGACAATGTAAAAAGATGTTTTCTTTTAAAAAAGCCAATATTGTGAACATCTGGCTCATACCCTTCTTAACAGAATTTGTTCCACTGCTCTATTACATATAAACATCTGTCATTTATATCAAGCAGTTGACAAATGCTCTATCTTGAATTCTAAGAATTGGTGTGGTTTATCATTAAGTATCCTTTTTATACAAAATGAAAACTGTTTGTTTGTTTGTGTTGAAGACTGAATTCTACTCAACAGAGATGACTTTTTCATCAAATAAGAAAGTGGGTTAAATTCATATCAACAGTCTTAAATTTTCTTTCTCCTGACAACTATATGTAATTACTGTAAATCACTCTTCACATAAAAGACAATGACGTGCTACTGGCTGATACTGTGTGGATACTGTTTAGTGAATGGTTTTATATACCTAAAAGACTGAAAATTTTGAGAAGATCCAGACCCTCAGAGTTTTCCAGATATTCATTATTTGTGAATTTTTTTTTTTTTTTAAAGCAGCTTTCTGGTGTTGTTCAGTGCTATGAAGTTGCTTTGTTACTTTGCTCTGTTTGAAAGGGATGGCTACAGTCATGAGGATGAGTAACACACCTCTGGAAAAAGAATGTTTACTAGAATGTAGAATCACTTCTGCCTCTCCTTTTTGGAATTTAGAGGCCTGTGAAATCAAAATCTGGGGCAGCTATCACTCATTTTTGTAGCACCCCAATGAGAGCACTACAAGCCCAGTGAGATTACTTGATTTTCCTTGATTTTCCTGAAAAGAACAACCTCTTCTACAGCAGGGTAGGACAAATCCTCAGGAGGCTTCAGCCACAATCATCACAGGATCCTGTCTCCTTGTATATATTTAAAATTTGAACTGGGACCCAAATAAGAAGGGCCTTCTGTAACATTGTGATTTATGACTTCAAAAAAAGAATCCAAAATTTAAGTATAACCTCCAAAACTAGTTGGTTTGAGTAGAATCCACTGTTAAGAACAAGTCAAGATGTGTAAATGAGGTGTCTCCTTCTCTCCATTGACTGTACAGACTAAACAAAGAGTCACCTGGCAACAATTAATAGAAAAATGGATTGCATTTCCTAAATGAGGTGCATAAAGTGGGCAGTCTGCACCTGGCTGTATGAGCTTTAAATTCACCATCTTTATTCACAATGTATGAAGTATTTTTCATAGCTTTCCAGGACAGGCATTGCATAAGACATTTGTAACTAGCTGAAAACAAAGAAACCTTGTGATTCACTGGAAAAAAGGATATTTAGTTAGATGTATGACAGACCCAGAGGCAACTTCAGAGCTGCAAATGTAATTACTGCTGGCCAAAGGCATTTGCTTTTTACTTAAAAAAAAAAAAAGTCTGCTCTGATTTGTCTGATTGCTGTCCAGAGAAGAACAACATAAAACATGTTCAGTCTTAGGGAATTGGGAAGATCCTCCCTAAAAAGTAACAGATTTGGAAAAGGTCCCTTTACCTACATGTGAAATATGAATAAATAATTCAGTCATCCTCTTGCCTGTATTATAATAGGCTGAACATTGCTTTCTCATTGCAGGATGGGCAAAAAATATGGAACAATTTGATATGCAGCCTGTACTAACATTGAGAAAGCCAAATCTACTGTCCTAATGAAATCTATTGCAATATAAAAATGGTGTGTTTATTAATAAGGCAGAACATTATTAGATTTTCTTATTGAGCTAGAGCATTTCAAGGCTATTTGGGGCAGGGAGAGTGAGCAATGCCTTTACAGTACATTCTTTGTTTCCTTAACACTGATCACCTGTCATACTTGATTCCCACAGTGGACCTTTTATAGCAATTTGCTATTCTGACCTTTGCATACATTTTTTGCAAGCTTTACTCTGGGACCATTTAAGCTGGGATGGGTGGGCATATGCTGAGTAGGGTAGCAAAGAGTAAGGAAGGATTAAATTTCAGTTGTGAACTGGCTGCATCTCTTGAACCATTCATTACCAGATTCCCTAACATTTGAGTTTTCAAAAGGTGATGATTTTTTGTGTGGAAAAGGGTATTTTGTTGGCTGGACTCCACTGAAGCATACTTTTAACATTAACTCCCTATTGGCAGCAGTTTCTTCTTATGATTTGTTTTAATGAACACCAGTTTAAACTGGACTAATCGTGATGGCTGTTAAAGAAAGGTTAAACCCCAGCATAGTTTATACAAGCCTGACTCAAGCAGAACTCATGTACTATGGATGATAGCCACACAAAAGGACTTTTGAGTGTGGGAGTTAAGTCTATACAGGATATGGTAAGAATACGGGGGGGGGGAAATTAACATTTTTTCACTTCTTTTTTCTTCCTGTTACCTCAGTTCCCCATCTCCCTAACCACTGCATACACCCACCTCCTTCTGTCTCCCTGACCCTGTGGATGTCTCCATTTGCTGCGACCTCTTCTACTCCTACATCCTCCACCGACCTCAGTTCCCTCAGGCTCCATTTACATCCTGTCAATATTCTGATTGCAGTGCTCTTCATTGTCCACCAGCCACGTGTCTTTTCAGCTTCCTCACATCTTTCCATGGTTTCCTAAATTCTCCTTCTCACATCTTAGGTGAAACAGCTGGAACCAGAAAAGGAACAGTTTCTAATTGAAAGCCTCCAATTGTAAATATCATATATTTAAAAAATACTCACTGAATTTCTCAGAAATGTCCCTAATTAAATCCCTTCATAATACTGAAAGGTCATCCTTACCAAAGTCCACAGAAAAAAACCCCAAAGCTAAGTTGTTATATTTGTTACTGATGTCATTAACTGAAAATACATTTTTCATTCAAACTAAACTGTAACCAAGTATTATATCAATAGTAACTTTAATCTGAATTTTATCTAGCTATATAGAACTAAATTTAGAATAAACAATTTCTGAAAAAAATTAGTACTTCTGAGGAAGTTTGGGAATCAGCAGGCAATCAGCTTTACAACAGGATGTCAGCTAAGCCCCCATTGATAGAGTGCCCATATCATTCTGCATCTGGTTTGCATCAGCGCTGCATTTCCAATTAGACCTTGCCAATCCATTTGTCAGTACTGGTCTACAAGTGATAGGGTTGAAATATTTTTTTCTATAGAGATATCTGCCAGCATTTCACGCATTTTGTTTTAAAATAGGCTAAAGCAAGCATGGATTGTGAAACTCTCTTTGGGAATAGTAACCATTACAAATTTTTACAAAGATAAAATTGAATAGGTTAAACATTAAATATGAAGGGACAGATCCTCAGATAACATAAATTATTATTGTTATTCCGCTGATATCATTAAGGCTGTATTGATCCAACCCTGCTGAGAATATGCTGAAAAGTAGTACCACATCCTGCAGCCAGAAGGAATACTGAAAAAAACATACCTGACCCTTATCAGAATGCACTTTGCTTACAAAAGGAAGTTATTTCTTTGTAGCTTTATCTTAAATTTTATTCTTGTGAATATTTCTCTGCAAGTTAACTTCAGCTCCCTTGGAGCCTTTTCCCTTTGAAATGCAAGGGTCTCAGTGTTTCATTATTGCAAGGAACAATTACTTTATGCAATTTACATGTATAACTAAGCATTTGGATTTCAAACCTTCGGAGTATGGTATTGAAACACTGGAAGTTCCTTCTTGAATACGAAACCCATTTCAATTATACGGATAGTGAGTCCAGCGAGTAAAGGAAATAAAGCAACACTTATTTGCTAGTGTGCTATTTATTCTTCTTCCACCTTCTTCCTACTGCAAACATCTCCCTATGTACTGTTATTTCTAGTAGTATTAACAGATAAGCCTGTGGAGACTGAAAATCCTACCTCCAGGATGGGGAGGGAAAAAAGGCTACAGAGGACTCAAAATGAGCTGCAAATGTGCAGACCCAAGGTGAGATTTCTAATGCATCAGGCATGTAATTGCATTAATTCAATACAATGATTAAAGAACTTTGAAGCAATGCTACTGCCTCATCCAGACAGATTCTGGTCAAGCCACAGAGGTGTGAGAAACTGTTATGGATCAAAGATTGATAAGATATGGGTCAGGAAAGAAAATAGGTTCAGAAGATTTAGAAACAATATTTAGAGGCTCTGAGGAAAAAGGAAATGTGTTAGATATAAGTTACAGAACAGATTGTTATGTAGCATTACAAATTTGCCATTAAATGCATACTTTAGGGGACACAGTGATAATGGATAATTTAAAGATATTATTTAAAATTATTTTAAGGAAGAGAAAATAGGCAGTTCGGTTGCAGTTCAAACATCAGCCTCTTACACATACAACTTAAATATCTAAATACCACTGGTGAATTAGCTCAGCTTCTGAAAGATCTAAAATCATTGGTGGATTCAAGGAGGTATCCCAGGGCCTGTAACACATGCTCCTACTAGCACCAAAACCCCACTGTTGACTCTGGGCAGTCAAATCACCCCAACTTGATTTCCAGGGCTTCAGAAGTTTATAGCTAGATTTCTTCCTGACTACAAACGTCTTGCTCAAAATGGTAAAAATTAAGGCAGTACATTAAGCTAAAAAACTTAGTAGTATCACAACCCCTGAAAATCAACTGACAAGCTCAGGAGCATCATTTCAGATTTGCTTTCTTTGCTGACTGAGTTCAGTTTAGTGCCTTGTTTTCAGAAGAAGTAGTGCAGAAATAGAGGGAGGAAAGGTGGGCACCTCGAGAAGTGACGATATGGCTGGTGATCATAGGTTTTGGTATGCATAAAATGGCGATGAAAAGTCACGGGTCTCTGGAGAACTCAACATGTGACTGGTATGATAGCAAATATGCTTTTCATTTCCTAGTATTTTGTCCATAGAAGTTCACTGGATTTTATATTAATATGGAGAGTTCCTAATACTTCCCAGGAAATTGCTTACCTTTGAATTTTTAAAAAGTTATTTTAAGGATGCAGTAGGAAAGGCCTACTGCATAAGGGAGAGCAGGCTAAATCATTATGAGAGTTTATGAGCAGCCACTGAAATAAAAAATTTATGTACTAGCAGCTGCTACAGGTGAACATTTGTATTCCATTGTTCACGAGTTTGCCAATGGACAATTACTGGGTTATACAGTTTTTCTTGTGATATATAGCTGCAAAAAATTACCCAGAATCACCTTTCTTTTATTATTTATTTTAAAAATTTCCAGTTGCTTCAGATCTTTTCAGGATACATTTCTCTAACAAATGAAGTGAACCTCAGCAGTGGGGTTTTTTGAGAGTTATCCATCAGCTATTACTGTTGAATCCTCAGATGGTGCTAAATTCTGCACCCTCCCTACGGGCAGGTAAAGAAAGTAAAGAACATCATGACTTAAAATTAGACTAATACTACGCAGAAGGCCCAAAGATGAGCCATGTTTGAAACTGTTCAGGGATGCTATTTTCTATGCCCACTTGAAAACACTGTGCTAAGCCAAATACAGCTGTGATGTCCTTCTCAGCATACTTCAGCAATCTGAATTAGATGCTCTGACTTTGACCGAGCTATTCCAGATGCCAGAAATGGAAAACAGGTAACAAAGATTCCTCTGTGTCCATTCTGTGATCATCTAAGGAACAGAAGTCTAGTTTTGACACCTTTATAACGTTACCACACTCAGAACCTTTCCACATTGTATCCACTCACAATAGCTTCACCAACAGTAGCATTTTACAGCGAGATAGTAGCTTTTTGCTTTCAGAATCTCCCTCCCATTTGGGAAATTCTCCTAGAAATTCTCCTTCACTCACCCTTTTGTCATTTTTCATGTCATTTTCTACAACTTTCTCATGAAGATAAATGGAGGGGCAGGCACTGATCTCTTCTCTGTGGTGACCAGTGACAGGACCTGAGGGAATGGCCTGAAGTTTTGTCAGGGGAGGTTTAGTTTGGATATTAGAATAAGGTACTTCACTCAGAGGGTGGTTGGGCACTGGAACAGGCTCCCCAGGAAAGCGGTCACAGCACCAAGCCTGACAGAGCTGAAGAAGCATTTGGACAATACTCTCAGGCACACAATGTGATTCCTGGGGTTGTCCAGGACAGGGCCAGGTATTGGATTTCAATGATCCTTGTGGGTCCCTTCTAAATCAGGATATTCTATGATTCTATGATTCATTAGTGCTACGCTGCACCTCAGCAAAAACATAACACTAGTGAGTTCCCCTACAACAACGCCAAGTGAAAGGACAGGTTGTTAAAGAATACGTTCAGTGCATGCAGGTAGCTCGGTGTGCAGCTGTAGTGCCAGCTGCAGGTTGAGCTCTGGGGGTTCAGGAGCCCCAGCCCAAGGCAAGAGGCTGTGAACTGCCGACCTTTTGCCTAACAAAGGGCACTTGGACCCGTGGCCCATCCAGGGGACCAGACACTCAGAGACACGGCAGGAGCCGACAACCCCCAGACTTGGCCTTCCTTAGACTGTGTGGGTCTAAAAGACCAGGGGTCCCTTTGTTCGGGGTCCCTCCTTGGAGACACCAGCACGAGCTGTTATTTTGTTATTTAGTTATTGCACCGAGGTTGAATTAAGGATCTGGATGTCTGAGATTGTGTTATGGGAAACCTAGTAAGGAAATCTAGTCTGACTGTGTGAGTGTAGGATGTGTATCTGTGAAGGGGCCTTGGTCCCAGCTCAGGTGGTGTGAGCATGACTGCCAGGGTAGCTCCTGGACGGTCGGAAAGGGAAGTTTCCCTAACACAGGCTATGGCTCACTGAACCAGCACTGGTGCCTACACTCTAAGTGGTTTCTGACTTATTTTAACATCTCTTCCAAGTAGCAGTCATGCTCCTTTAGACCTAGGACCCAAACCATACTTCTTTTCTGACAACTGAAAGGAGTAGAGCACAAAATAATGCGGCTGCAGAGCCTTAGTCATAGCATAGGTGGGGTTTGGAATTCTTAACATTATGTTTATCCTCTGAAATTGCTTCTATTTGGAGCATTTTTGTGTTTAGAAGAGCTAATCCCATTGCTTAAAGGGCTGTATAGAGGAATACATGCTTTGTATATAATTATTCTCTTTAGCAAGTTGCCCTGTGAAAGTTACGTTGTTGAGTCCTCGAGGCACTGCATAGCAGTTTTATTAATATCTGGATGAGTACCTCCAGAAACAGAATAAAATTCTCTTCCCAGTGTTCTTTTGCTAGTCTCTCTAGTGAATGACAAACTAATTTCAATCATCTGTAACTTTACATTTTCTCACATGTCAAGTATCTTTCTTTTTTTTGGGGAGGGTGGTGGGGTTTTTTTGGTTTTTTTTTTTTTACTTTCAGTCTGGGCAGAGATGTTGGCATTGAGTAGATCAGCAGCACAGAATCCCTTGTGCAAGGCGGAAGAAAAAGTGAATTATGTAGTTAGCTGTACTTGTCTGTAGGTTTCCATTAAACAGATGTCTCTGGCTTGCTATCATTCACTGTAATTGCAGTGTCTGGAAAGTTGACTTTCCCTTGAGACTAATCTATTTTAAGTTCAATGGATCAGGGGAAGCTTTTGAATGATTTGTAAAATTCTTTACACTTAACTTCTTAAGTTCGAGGAAAGACAATACTGTGTACCATACATACTTCTTAGTGCAAAATTTATTAGAATATTGAGACAAATTGTTGTGTGAATTTCCACAGGCAATGGATTACCATACACATATATAATTATAGAGATAGCAATTGTTTTCAGAGATGGCATTTAGAAAAAAAAAATAGCTAATTTATTTACAGTTGTAATTACATTCTTTCTGTTTTCCTATATTGCCCATGTTTCACCATCAGCTCTGGCAGAACTATCAAGGCAGTCAAAAGTTGCTGCAGAGAGTTTCAGACATGCTCTGAAGGAAAGAATGTTATACTTTAAGGCATTTTTGGCATTTTGTCCAAATATATGTGGTATAAATAGGCTAAAGGACTAGTCTTCTTGAGGCTCCTTTCTTCACTGAAATAACTTAAAGAGATTATTAGAAGTTACAAATTAATTTTAAAAAACCTCAGAAGAGGATATCCATTATGCCGTGAAATCTCTAATGGGCAAAAATTACATCCTTCTTACCTAGACATTCAAACTATTGCAACCCCATGAAACATGGTAACCAAAGAACAGTCAGAGAGGTTGTGGCTGCTGTAATGTCTGTGACTACTGTAATCTCTGTTCAGGTCTCAAAATCAACACAAGATTCATACAATTCATTAATGGCATACTTACACCTTACTTACTCCTCTGAATATCATATAGCTTAAGATAAGAGCCCTACATTATCTTCAGTTTTCCTTATAAATGTTTAGTGTATTGATCTTCATGGTCAATGCCAATAGAATGAAAGCAGTGGTAAAAAATCTGGTTTAAATTTTTTAATCAAAAATCAAGAGTAACCAACTTTCAATGTAAAAAAAAAAAGCCACAGAATAGGTACGATTCTTGGCCCACAGCATTAACTACATTAATTCCTGAGAGAGAGAGGAAAAAATCCAAGTAACAGTTATTACATATATTGCTTAATACATGGCTGATAGCTGCATATCTGCTCTGTAAAGAGAACAATATAAAAAATGAAGAATATTTGCTTTCAGTCTTCATAATGGAGCATGCTCAGACCTTTCAGACTCCATCTCGCTTTCATTTTTCATTTTGCCTAGGAAGCTCATACAGTAAGAAGCCCAAGGAGTATTAAGATAGTCTGGTGTTAAACAGATGCATAAATGGGCAGTGAAGTACATCACTTTCATTCCAGGTGATAAGACTTGAAATTCACCCAGTCTTCTGGTGCTGCGATCAGAAATCAGGAGCACTGGAAGATACTCGGTATCTGGGGTCTTTTCTCTAGCACCTCAGGTGACACACAGCACATGTGTATCTTTATGAAAGAAGAGGAAAACTATTACACTTGAAGACTGCTATTAAATCTGAAAGTCTGAACCCTAATTTAACAAAAACTAATGTTCCACCTCGCTTTCTCTTAGCACCATTGTACACACACCTCCTTGAAAGGCCACTGAGAGGTTCCCTATGAGGATGCAAAGGCACACTACAACCTTCCACCAGTGATCTCACAAAACACTCTATATCCCACTGCAGGTCTGTCCAGTCATGCCCGAGCATAGCAGTTCTGGTCTGTTCTGCAGTGCTTTTGGCTGCTCCAGAGGCTGAACTTGCAAAAGGCTATGGTATCTGAGTCAATTAGTGAGGTCACTTCATAGGCATTGTTCTATGGCCAGTGTGTAGACTTTGCCAGCTTTTCACATACAGACTATGGTAGGAAAGAAAAGCGTACCCACCACGTCAGCCTTGGGCAGTGGTAACAGTCACAGCTGAACATCAGACCCATCACGCAATATACAATCAAGAATTACCACATCAAAACTCTACTTGGATTTTTGTGTTTGTGTGAGAGAGCAATGCTCCTTCATATTCCTGTTTGTTTAGATGTACATTAAACACATTTGCTCAATCCCTGTATTCCCATCAACAGAATCAGCCAATAATGCTTTAAAAGGTATTTTTCTAAACTGTTAGTGTATGCTCTCTTTGGAGATCATTCTTTCTTCCTTTTCTCTTAGGATTCTTTTAACTCAAGATGTTTCTCCATATCTGGCTGTGTGAATGAGACTTTGAAGATTTTGCTGTTTCAAGAGACCAGAATGATTGACTGCAACAGCAGTACAGTAATGGAGGAAATCACTAGGGGGATGTTGGAGCAGACAGCTGTTATATTATTTTGAACAGGCAGTTTTCCTTATAAATATTTACTGTATTGAAAAACAGACAGCTATTGTAGCAGTGATCTGGAAAAAATTTTGAAAAATTACTGGGATTTTCCCTGTGAGACCAACATCAAAAGCTGTAACTGAATATACTTATGGTCCAGTATTACACAAAATCTGGGCTCAACCTGTATTTGGGAAAAAACTTCTAGTGAAGCACTGTATTTTTTAAGTGAGGAGGTCAATGTGACTTTGGTTTGAACAGATATTTCAGGACTCCTACCTATTGTTCACAAATTTTACGCAACCTGAGACGTATGCCTGACAACATTGGCCAAATGTCCCTTTGATATAAAGGGGCCTTCACAGCCCTCACTACAGCTGACTTGGCTTACACCAGTGGAAGATTTGATCCAGCAGCAGAGATTAGTAAATTTATTAAGAAATCATTTAAATGTTTTTCTGAAAAGCTGCTGAAACTTTTATCACCAACTTCTGAACATCTTAAATATAATAAACCATTTCTAATAGCTGTACCAAACAAAGATTACTTGAAAAAAAATCAGTCTGTGAAATTTCAAGAGCCAAATATTTGAGCCATAATTTAGTTGCTGTTGTTGTTGTTTTAAAATTGGCCCCTTCGTTATGTAAAATGCTGTACCTATGAGATAATTGACTTTTCCTGTAATTAAACCTGCAATTAAAAAAATGTTATCATCACTTAAATAACTGCTTGGGAAACAATTGGATGAAAAGACGAGCTGAAAGCCAACGAATGGTCTTTTCTCACAGTATGAATAACAACAAGGTTTCATAGTCTGTCAGTCTCAGCACCAGCAAGCTTGTCTTTGAAAACGCTTCCATTTTTCAAGCTGTTAGAGGGATTGCTATAGATCCTGGGGGCATATGCCTGAAAGAAAGATCATAATTCAGCAATAGGAGGTCTGCTTATCTCACTCGACAGTAAGCTGGCAGAGGACGAGACCCACACTTTGTTTACAGGGGGAGTAAACAGCATACCTTCTTGGTGCCTGCATGGGCTGTGAACCCCCTTGGTACAGAGGTGAGGGAAGGATGGAAGACCGAGGCACAGACTGTGAGGAAAAAATGGCATAAATACGTAGATGTGTAATAAGTGGGACTCTTCACACCTTCAAAAAATAAAAAGAATCTGACTCATCCATACAGTATCCCTTGATCGCTTTGTTAAACTGTATTTGTAGGTTTCCATTGAAATGTCATTCAGGAAATACCATTCAGCTTCCCTAGACATAGAAAGAGAGAGAACAGTATCAAGTGACCTGTGCGGTGAAAGGAAAGTTTTATTTCTAATTATTTTATACTATTTCTAATTAAACTGAGATGATTATAAAAGAGACGGGGAAAATGGGAAGGTGTGGGGGGGGAAAGAGAGAGACAGAGAGAAGAAATTGAATCCTGTTTAGAACACACTCTTCAAAGAGCTAAATTCTGCTATGCCTACTTATTTTGAAGTGATATGGTCTACTTGCAAAATATTCCTTTAAAGAAACCACAAGGGTGCAAAAGAGGTTAAAGTGATTATCACATGATTTAGCTAGTAAGAAATGGTCATTTCACCCTTTTATCAGAAATATATTTAAAATCTAATTAAATGGTGTATTTTAATTTGGAGTTACAGGTGACATTCACCAGATAGAAAGATTAGTAATTACCTTAGTTGACTGCTACAAAGCGAAGAAAACCAAACCAAAGAAGTGTTCACTGAAAAAGAAAGATACATTTTGCCTTTGACTTTTGATTTTCTCTATACATTTCTAAAGAGTTTCCCATTCGGATATTACAGGAAAATTGACTAAAAAGAAAAAAAGCATTGTATTTAAATATTAAAAAAAATAGAATTATATTGACCTTTTAAAAACTGAAGGTAAAAACTACTATTTATATTCTGCTACCTGTGGTCCAAAAAATAATCTGACTTGAAAATACTTGTAAAGGTCTTTAATAATTTGATAAAGTAAATATTTCTACTTTCCTTCCTTCACATTTTTTTACCCCATCAAAGCTAAATGAATGTAAAGCAGTTTTAACTGTTTTAAATAATCAGCTTGCCTGTCTCAGTTCTTCATGAAAGATAATGAGGTGTATTTGATCACAAGGTTCATTAAAATTGATTACATAAAAAAAAAAGGAAAGTAATTCCAAATAGTGTTGCTAATTGGAAAAGATGAATTGTCGTATGACTGAAGTTTGGATCCAAGTTCAGAGTCAAGGAAAATGTGTAACAATTTGTTTTCCCATATGCATTAGTTTGTGTGATGTTACGACATTAACAAGTTCCTCAGTTATATCAGCTTTCATTTCACTGTGTGATGTTGAAATAATTTACATTTTTCAAAATTACATTTGAGTTTCCGAGTATGAATTACCCAAGAAAGTAATTGGCTCTTTAGAAATTGATGTTTCTAATAACGAAACAAGTGTTGAATCATTTCATTTTTCAGCATCAGTCATATTCTTCATATGATTTCTGAATTGAGAATGTCACATCTCTGATGTCCCTTTTGAATTGGAGGAAGAATGATAGTTGGAGAAAGTGACTATTTTTCATGTTTCATCTGCATAGCTAATGTCAACAGAGTAACAAACAGTATAACTCATCATGGGCAAATACTCACAGGTTGACATAAAAGATACCTAAAATAATCAGGTAAGGTAAATGCAAGGGAGAAAGAAGAGTATATAGTCAAAAGGAGATCTCTGAAACTTATAGCAAGATTTCAGACTGAGATTAGATTACAGCAAGAACATAGGCTGAATAAAATTGACTTCCTCAGCAAATTACATACTGCTTTTGAGTACAGGTGGGCAATAGGACTGTGAGTCACCTTCCAAAACCTATCAATCCTAAACACCTTGTCAGGACAGAATGAATGACATATGTCTCTCCATTGCTCTAGAGAAATTTTAGATAGCAAACTTACCATGTCTTCACAGATGATGAGTGAGGTGAATCCTGATTGCTCTGGGCTCTTTTTGGGGGGTTTAGCAGCAAGTCACCAATATTTAGTTAACTGCTAAGGATCTACAGAGAACAGGAGAATAGATTTCCTTTTGAAGACTGGATTAGGTGGGGTTTTGGGAGAACAAGGAAAGCATCAACTTGATCAAAAAAAAGGTGAGAAAGTACTACTTTTCTTGTACAGAATACGTGTTTGATTATATAAAAGTAGATTATTCTTTTAAAAAAATTGCATCAGCTGCCTTCTGTGTTAACCTTGAGGTTCTGCAGGGCTATTCAAGGCTAACTTACCAAGTTAGTTTGTAAAGTAATTAACTGTTTTAGAAAGAAATGTTATTAATTGCTCTATCTTTAAGAAATGGGAGTGTATAATAGCACTGAAGACTCTAATCAAGGAGCAACAAAATAAAATACTGTGAAAACAAAATTTGTTCTGCCTTTTTCAAGAATTTATTGTAACTTATGTAGTTACATATTGTAACTTATGTAACTGATACTTTGAAGCAAGCAGGAAGTTAGGTTACTCATAGTAATTTTAAGTTAAATTCTATAGGAAATAAACTCAATTCTAATGCTTTTAAGCACCTGAAACTTGATTGTTCATTGCATTGAGTGACGGTACTTTTTTGAATGCAGTTTGTACAAGGCAATGATAATACAAGATACGAGAGTGTAGAGTTCAGTCATTGCATCCTAAAGCTTTGAATCTGAAACATTCCCTCTGTGAGCAATTTTTTCTCCCAGAATATTCAGAGGGAATAAATACTATTAAACAGGCATTAGACAGAAGAATAACTTACAGATAGAAATGGTACTGCTGATTCTAATTTGAGGAAAGAAAAAAGTATTGATGGAATGCATCAGTTGGTGTCACTTGCATCACCAAATTGTAGAGGATATCTTTACAACTGAAACTGTTAAGAACTTTGTTGGGATCCAGGGAAACATAAAATATCACAGGACCCAAGGAGAACCGCTTCATATTACACTTACTCAAAAACAGTTTTTGCAAAGAAACATCTAGACAGTCCGCCACTGTAGGCAGATCCTCTGAAGAGGCATGGTGCACTGAATATTAACACCATTTCACACATTCCCGAGATGTATGCAATTACCTCAGGGAGAGGAGCTGGGAATGTGAGGTCTCAAGGGCTTAGATAATGACATAAAATAAATTGCAACGATTACCCATGTATTTTTCCAAGAGACATATTATTTAAAACCTGTCTAGGCTTTCAAGAATGAAAGACAGAGGAATGTCCACTTTATGAAATTACTATTAATGTGTGACCTAGAGTTGAAGACAAGGTTAATTATAGGTTTTAAACAGAAGTATCATTCTGGTTTAATATCACTACTCAGGCCTTAAATATTGAAGTAAGTCACATTTTTCAGGGAAAATTGCCTTTGAATGAAGAATGGCGGGGCTCTGATCTTTGCTGACCCTACTGACTCCCATTGTGTAATCCATAGCAACAGCGTTGCTACAGCAACCAGGGAACACGTCGTAAAATATGATAAGACCATGAAATCTGATGTCATACTTCCATGAGATGCAAAATTGCAAATAACTCTCTAAATCAGGTTTATTAAATGATTGATATATTGCATCTATCTATGGGTCAATCTGAAACGAACAGAGAACAATGGAATGAATGAAATGAATAATGGAAGGCAAGCCAATCTTACTGAACACTTTAGTGTTCTACTCAAATGTTTGGTGCTTAAGACAATTATCCTCAAAACATGTGCATCTTTACTAATGTTTTTGTTCTCTTGAGCTTTTTCTCTCATCTAGATCTAGTAGACAATCAGACACACTTGATCTAATTCCATACAGTTATTCCTAAATTAAATGGAGAAGAAGATACAGCTGTAACTAGTGCTGTGTGAATGAGAGGAAATTATTCAGGATACTGTATACAGGTTTTTTGCCTTGTCTACAAGCTGATTTTTCATCAGAATAACGTACATCCAACCAGCATGTAATTTACGTGAATGTTCATAAATACAATAGACAAGCTGGAAACATTAAATTATACTTTCTGACAAAGAAAAAATACTTTTGACCACAACATTCTTCAGAACATAAGCATAATAGCATGTTATAACTTTTAACAATAAATATATATAAAAAAGCAATAAAATATAACACCACTGAGGCTGAACTATCAGAAATTTTTAAAAAGACTGTTTTATCAAGAGCACAACAAAACAATCTGAGAACAAAAGTCCGATTCATTAGAAAAAACTTCTTGCTTCTCAACCCTCACAATATTTGTTAATTAAAATAACTTTGCGGTAGTCTTAAGTACATCTCACTGAATGGATGGATTGGACTATGCATATTATAATAGGCTCAATAGCTACAAACCACAATGCAGGGAATTTTTTTTTAAGGATCAGAAGGACTTACACTAATCAATTTCATACAGTTTTTTTCTAGGTTTCACAATAGTCAAAGCTGGGTATTTCAGAAGAACCTGTAAACTTTCATTGTCTGCAACCATAGATTGCTATACCCTAAACGTAAATTTCTGCCAAAGCACAAATGGTGATCTACCTATTTACCCAAGTACAAGGTTTGATGGCTCCTGTAATTTGATTCTCTTTTGTTAGTACAGCTAGTCAACAAGGAGTGCCTTTCTCTGGAAGTTTTGTCTGTATATTAATCACTTGTGATGCTCTACTGCACATAATATGCTGTAGACATTCTGCCTCTATAGGAGACTTTAAAAGTATGTTGGTCAAATAAATATATTAACCTTGCTAACATCTGCATCTTTAAAGACAACTTTTTGATACGAAAAGTTCAAAGAGATGATTGTACAAATTACAAATTCAAACAATGGTGATCCTGTTATCAGATAAAATGGTATGAAAACTAAAGACCTTATTTTTCAATTCCTTTTATGGCTCTTTTGTCCTTTTCTTAAGGCTGTTATGTGACCAAAAAAAAAAAATAGAAAAGAAATTCTCTAAAATTACTCACTTTTTCACTAAACATACAAAAATTGATTATGCACTTCTAGAAGGAGTTTTGTGTTTTATAAACTAACATTCATATTTATGACTTCTGAAAACAGAACAATATAGTATTTTGGCTTTCAACTAAAGACTAAAAAAACCCAGTACTTTATTTTACAAAAAATCAGTACTTCTCAGCCAGCTCTGTCTTGCCTATAGTTACCTACCACAGAAGTTTTATTGGAAACACAGATTATCTTTGTAAACTAATTGAAACAGGCAAGCAAAATAATTTGATTTTATGGCTGAAATGCTAATGCTGACATAAGATTTAAACTGCTTGTGAAATTCAGCTGCAAACTCAGAGATATATTATTGAATAGATATACGTCTTCTCTTTTTTTTTTTTTTTTGNAAAAAGGTAAGACATTCATAACTTTTGTCTCCCTAATGAATAATACGATTATGTTCACCAGCTGGTAATATACGAAAATTTTCTGGGAGATCTGTTTACAGGAAAGAAAAAAAAAAGGAAGAAAAAAAAGTCCATGTCCATTAGCTGGAATTACAACAATACTTCTTTCAGTGAGATCAGTTTCAGATGTAAAGTAGAAACTCCCTCAACAATCTCTTTCCTTCACTTTGACTCCACATTTCTATAGGGTCTGGAGTTGTTTTAGTCAGGTTAAAAAATTTTATTAAATTGAAATTTTGTTGGAAAAACAGGGTTTTTTTAGGTTTAGATAGAGGAACGGGTGATTAATAGTTCTTCATTGTTGAGCATCCCCTTCTGCTGGAGAAAGGACAGTCCTGCATCTCATTTGCAAAGGACATCACTGAAGAAAGTATTGATGTTCCCAGCAGTTAATAAGGGCTGTTCTGGCCTGTGGGGCAGGTGTGATGAGAAACGTGATCACTAATCTCAAGTGGCTACCAACCCCTGACTAGAGGACTCTCATTCTCCATGTTACAGTCTATGAAGAGCATACCTGACCACCAAACTGGAGGGACCTATTGGCATATGTGTCAGCACCTTCCCTGCTCATGTGCCTAGGATTTCCTCACAGAGAGAGACCTCTCTAATTAAAATATAGGTACAAACACCTGCCTAGATTGGTTTTTTTGTATGGGCTTCCAGTTCAAGAAAGTATTTAGCTTTCTTGTTTCCTAAACTGAAATGATCTGAGACAGTCATAAACAGTCTTCAATTCCCTATAGAGCATATAAGACTGGGATTTCAGTCTTACAAGCTCAAGCCATCTGCCATTTATTTCAATTAACTCCCCATACTCCAGATTTTCCTGCCAGTCTGATGGGAATTACTCATCCATTTTGCCTCCTCACGTCCCTGGATGCACACACACATACACACATACGTGCACTCATGCAGGAGGTCACACACAGACTCTCTTGTATTGGAGATTCAGAGGCAGCAGGAACACCTAAATTAAGAAGTATACCCCATCTCTCCTTGTTCCAAAAGCAGTCCAGAATCTGAAGATCTACTACTTCTTGCTATTGATTCACATAGTCTACAACCTGTAATTCACAAGCTTTATTTTCTTTACCTGAAATAAAATTAGTCACAAAATGTCCCAAGCGGGTTAAATTATTTTCAGTGGCTACTTTATGGATGATTTTTTGTCTACACAAGTTTCTCTAATTTCACAGAGGGCCCTCTCCCTGTTAGTAGTATTCTCTGTGAAAAGCAAGCAAAACTAATTGTTATGTCTGTTCCCCTTATGTTTCCTGCTCCACTGGCATCAGGAGAAACTTAGCCATTAAGCTCAGAGGATGTTGGATCCAGCCCTAAACAGGCTCATGTATGGCAATAACACAGTTTCCTCTTGTTTTGAATGGCATTTCTCCTTCTTTCTATTAGTGTCCATCCAACACATCAAAGACCAATTGAGTCAAGGCAGGTTATAGCTATAAAGAACATAATCCCCACCCGCAAAGTTTAAGGCTGAAGCTATGACCTATTTTAGCTAAAAAAACAAAACGGGCTTCACAGGTGTCAGAATTCCACTACAATCAAGCTCTAATCTTTGTTTTGCAAGAGTGAACTAACAACAAAACCAATTTCTCTGTAAAATGATGAGTTGACTCTTGCCAGGTTTGTGTTAAACAAGAGACTTCTGTAGGTATTTTTGAATGTATTTTTAATCATGGACTTTTAATTCTTCACATATGTGAGGTAGGGAGGGAACATTAATATGATTTGATTGTTTCATCTACTTTCCAGGCTCAATTATTTTATCAGCTGAAAAGCTGGAAAATGTTCTTATGACTAAGTAATTTCATGTTTATCACTAATGTTATTTTTTTTAGCCAGTTCCCATGATACTGTTCTAATTCTGATGTTGATAGAAGAAGTCAGAAATATATTCATTGAGCTATCTAATAATTCTGTTCATTCAAAAATGTTGTCAAATGTATAAAGCACTTGTTAATAAACTGGCATAAGAAATATACTTCATATTGCAAAGTTCTCTTGCACAGAAAGATGCTAACCTTTTTTTACGTGTTCTATATTTTCACAAGTTTATATAGCTTAGTTTTGTATGTAAGCATTGGTTCTGGACAGAATAAATCATAAGTAAATTAGATTCCTATTACACTGCAAGATCTTTA
Organism: Cephalopterus ornatus; assembly: GCA_013396775.1. NCBI lineage: Eukaryota > Metazoa > Chordata > Aves > Passeriformes > Cotingidae > Cephalopterus > Cephalopterus ornatus. The sequence goes on from VZRE01011407.1 coordinate 43,024, forward strand.
GAGCTGACATTCTTGTTTTAATCTGAGGGAGGATTTACAAGAACACTGGTGCTGGTGCACCAATACTAACCAATTATCACCTCTAATTTCCTTGGATTTTCCCTATTTTGTAGCTTGTTGTTATCAAATAAGCTTGCAGAATCAGAGCGAGTCTTTATCTTGTGGACTATGTAGGTAACTTTAAATTTTTGCAAGCAATTTTTGTGGCAATTAAATTTTGATGATCTGTCAGACACATGCAGCCAGTAATATAATTGGCTCTAATTTAAAAAACAATAATTTTTGCTGCACCAGTAGCCAAAGAAAACAAAGAAAGGCGACAAAGGGTCAAAATCAGAGCCAACTGCCTTTCCTCAGGAAAAGCCTGTAGTTGAGACAAGGGGAAATCATATATGAGAATCATTTTCTCACTCTATATATAAATAAAGAGAAACTTAACTGTGAAAATATTAGCCATGAGGTTGTTTCTGACAGATGCCCTTACATCTTGACTTCAGCACAGGCCAATGTAATGTTTTTGAACTCTACCTCATTTCAATATATATTTACTCAGAGGGAGGGGAGAATGACAGCAAAATGTAATATTTTTATTAAAAATTTAGAGTACAGAATATGCAGATAGTCATCATCTAAATCATTACCCAATATTGTTGGGCAAGTAGCAATCACAAGATTTAATATGTTCACAAATGTTTCACATTAAAATCTGATGGAGTGTATAGTACCTCCCACTAAAAGGAAAATGAGAAGAAAAGAATAATAAAAACTATGTAGAGGGAGCTGTCAATAATTATGCCTTTGTTTGCCCTTGATTGCCCCTTTATGTCCATAAGAACTCTGCTCATTTTCAAGAGGCTGAAGTTTTTTGTGACAGTGTGTATCAGAAGAGGATAGTCACTGCTTCCACTTGAGGAAAATCCACTGGATTTTCACTCTTCCAGGTTTCTTTGTTGTGCATTTATATGACCTCACTTTAGGTATAGCCCCCTGAAATAGGAAAAAGGAAGCACTTATCTTCACAGTATATACATGTATAACCCAGTATACACAAGCCCCTTTACTCCTTAATTGGTGCAGCCCTTGGTTTCAGGTGGGAAAAAAACACACAATAGGTTTTAATTATTCCTGTTGGAGTTTGCACTGGAAAAGATGTGCTTCAATTAACACAGATCTTCATGACATTGTCATTTTGTCATATGCCTCATTCCAAAAAAATCAAGAGTTCTCCCTGTCTCCCTATTACATAGGGCTCTTGGAGCAAGAACTAATTTGTGTCTCAGGCAACAGAAGGACCTCACTGCTTGTGTGAACCTCTCCGGCTGTGGTCTGTGGGGTGCTCCAACAGGAGCTGAAGCTGCTGACCTTTCCCATCTTTATATCTCTGCAACACTTCAGAGTGGAGATTTGGGTTTCTGATATTTCCTACTGAAGTCTTACCTTCAACAAAAAGAATCCTTTCCACCACGCTGCAGAGGGCCCTGAATTTGTGTTTGCCTCCTCAGGCTTCACAGGGTCGATGACTGTGCTCATCATCTTTTCATCTTGGCTTGTCATTTAATGGCAGAACACACATGAAAACCCTCAAATACATATTTTGAAAACAGTCTGGTTAGATCTTCCCCCATACCTTTTTTTTTTTTTTGGGTTGATTTTGTTTATTTTAAATAAAGGCTAAAATACAACCATATATACAATGTTAAAGGAGAAAAAATCCTGCTGTGAGGGAAAAAAAAAAAGGAAAAAAAATCAGGAGAATATCTCATTGTTTGTTCCAGAAAGATCTCATGGAGATGACCAACTTCACCTAACACTGTCAGAGTCAGCTTTTTTTTTTAACAAAAAAAAGTAAGAAGCAAATCTGGTTTACAGTTAGCTCCATATGTTGTTTTTGAAAATCCTGTCTCACTCACCACAATTTAACTCATTGTTTAACAGTTGTTAAATGGAGTTTAAAGAAACATCATTGATTAATATGGTACAGACTGATACACCAATCTCCATTTACTTTAAGCATTCACTGATCATTGTTTCAGATATTCAGTAGGGGTCTGGAATAGACAAAACGAAAAGGTGCTGAAGATCCAGTTTTATTTCTTTAGGGATTTCTTGGACACTCTATTAGGCTTCCTGAGATGCAAAGAAAGGCAAAATAAAAGTTTCCCACAGCCCAAAACACAATAATCAGAAAAGGATCCCACAAGCAGAAATTGAAAATGAAGTTACTATTAAGGTTTGGCCACCCAAGGGACTTGCAAGACATCCAAGACAGAAATGTTTTTGTCATCCTTACAACCAAGGAAGTCAGAAAAGCCACTGTTTATCAGAGGGTAATGTAATTCCAAACACGGCCTTTAGAATACTCATAGTACCATGGTGTTTAACAGTGTTGTGTCACTTTGATTGCCCTGAGTTTGTGTAACCATCCTGAGTTTAAAAGGCTTGATTTTTAGAGGATGAAGCTGAGGCATGTGAAACCACTAATTCAAAAATCTCAATTTTCTAGCATATACAGCAATACCTTAAAAAAGTGAAGTTCTGCCATCAGTTATCTGAGACTGCTTCCTAATTATCTGACTATTCCTAGGATGTGGCTGCTCAGAAGTGAATTCCCTGAAGCACAGAGCTATCTGGACTATCTTAACATAGTTAGCTCAGACATCATTACCACTGCAGTGGAAGCAGTCCGAGTTAATTTCTCCTCCCCAACAGAGCAAATTGCTCTAACTTGGAAGGAAATAGTCACAGAATAAGAAATTGCCAGTATCTGTAGACATGGTGAACAACCTCCTCTTAAAGTTAGCTTTTAATGTGGGCACAGCAAATCATCATGAGCATTTGTGTAATCTACTGGGGATTTTTCAAGTGATTTCAGTTTTTCAGGTATGCAATAAAACTTTTTTTTTTTTTGCCCGTGAAGGGATGAAATGGTGAAGCAAAACTGAACATTTATAAATGATATCATTCATGGTACTGAAAGATCAAGTAGTAGAACTAAAGAGACAAGCAGATGCACTTAGAAAAAAATCAATGCATAAAAAATGTTTCTTTGATGACACATGCCTAGTTTTAGACTCCAAAGAGGTGACAGGAGAGGGAGACCAGCTGCAGGGATGGAAAAGATGAGTGGAACAGAGATAAGGCACAAGAGAAACAGGATAATATAAAAGATAATGATTGAGTAATTGTGAAGACAGGTATTACAAGAGGAAGGAAGCATGGCAAAAACAGTGAATACAGTAACAGGGTCTAATATATCAACTATTGGATGTCTTAGACGGTGAATCAGAAATTTTAATATAGCACTTGAAAATATACAAGAAAAGAAGTGACAGAAAAATGTAATGCAGACTAAAATACTTTCCATTAGACATGAACTCATAGAAGGGAGCACTGAGAAAGAGAGAGGCATTTCAAAAAAGAAAAAATATGGAAGGAAAGACATTGTGATTTTTTTCCTTTAATTAAAAGTAATTTTTATTCTTTATTTTTTTGTCTTGATTATCAGTAGTCGCTGCTTATTTATGAATTTTTTTATTTTATTTTACTGTATTTGGGGATGTTATTATTATTATTAAAAAGCTGTGTTCCATTAATTGCTGCTTTTGTTTCATAGGCACATTGCTGCTAGGAAGAATTTCATAAAGACTGCCTTTGTTAGCAGGTACCCTCAGTGCCAAATTTACCCCTCAGGTATTAGCCTCCCGCTGGTGGGTGGAACTGCACACACAACCTCAGCAAAGGACAAGTCCAACCAGGTAAACACTCCACTATGTGACAAACAATTCCCATCAAGATATCAGGCCATGTGACATATCTTCATGGCAGATTTGTCTCACTAAAAGTGAAAGGAGAAATACTCAAGAGGAGTAAGTAAAGGAGATGTCATAGAGCAGGGCCTGTTCCACAGAGCCACACCCAGGGAATATGTATTCTAGCGGGAGTCATTTTCAAACGAAGCCTGATGAGAAGACACACTCCATTTGTATTTGAACATCACTAACCCCCAACACCTCCATGATGACAGCACAATTGTTGTGGTACCATTGCACCAGCTATAAATTGCATGTGTTTCAACAGTTAGTTCAAAAAAAGAGATGTGACAGCTGCACCAAAGGGGGTTTTTTCTTAATTATTATTATTATCCCTCTTAGTGAACTTCCAAGAATAAAACTCAGTATGATCTTTACAGATGTGATGGGCTTTGCACTGCACAGCAAGGAGGGTGGTCCACAAGAAAAGTTCTATATCCAACTTAAGGTTTAAGGTATCCAGCACAGATCCTGACTTTCTCATTGTGCAAAGAGCTGTAATTAAATGGATCAGAATCCATGGCCCTCTATACAGAATTAAATAAAAAATGTCATATTGTCCATGAATTAATCTTATTGAATTTTTACTGAGATATAGAACAGAGAATGTCAACATGTGCTATGAGAATGTATGGTTTTCCAACAGAGGAGTTGTTTGTTTGTTGAAATTAGCAAGAAAAAAAAAATCAGACTTTTCTAAGTTTTTTTGTCTTTTTTCCTTCTTCTCTAAAGTAAAAAAAAAAAAAAACCAACAAAACAAAAACCAAAAAAAGGGAAAAAAACCTAACCTTTTTTTAAAAAGAAAAGTAGTTTCTTGATCCAATTTAAATTAATTCTAGTATGAGTTATTAATCTGCAAAAATAAGTCAAGCAGTGAAATCAGCTTATTCTTTTTCTTACCATTATTATAATCACTTTCTTGGTAGCTACTTCTCACAGTTAATTCAACTGTAGATAATACCAAGCATGCAGGTGTCAGCTGCTTTTTCTGAAATTTTTACATATTTTCATTGAATCGCTCATAGTGAAGCTACCTGATAATTTGGCCCCCCCACACCATTCTGACTCTCTGTAACAGCCATTGTTTGTCTTCAATACAAATGAGGCTTAAGCATCACATTATCACGGGCTTCACTCACTGCAAACTACATTTATAGTCAAGGAGACTGAAAGTTTAAAGGGTTTGAAAGTACAGGCAAAGCTGCAAGTTTTCCAGCTGAAAAGAACTTTATTTTAATAGTTTAAAACTCACAACTGTTCAGAGGACCATACCAGATTGTTAAAACGAATTTAAGTCCCCATAATATTACTATAAATTTAAGCAATAACTTATCATATAGGCCTTGATTTGGCTCTAGACCCAGGAATGAATTTCACCTGTGGTGAGTGTTGTGTGAAGGGAAAAAAATGTATGAGAAAGATTCCACGGAATGAAGCAAGCTGATAAGTTAAACAACAGGATTGGCGGAGAGCCTGCTATGATTGGTCATATTGGATAAACAATGTGAGAAAAGTAATCTGAGATATTTTAAAAGCCATTCTAAATCCTTACTTAGAAACAAAGGAGAGATATACTACACTTTCTTTGTGTTAGCCAAGAAGGAGTGAGTATATCGTGCCTCCATTCATGCCTTTGTTGAGGCTCTGAATTTTCAAACACACTGAATTAAAGCCAAAAGAAAATCTGAGCTCTAGAGATACAAAACAAACCAGTGATAAAAGGAAAAGGCTGTATAATAGGATAACTATTAAATACTATTTTCCACCAATTAATATCATAACAGATGCAGCTCTAATAGGATTAGAAAACTATAGTTTGACATGGAATCTCCGTAATATAGAGCACAAAAAACCCAAGGACTATAGCTGAAAAAAACTAAAAAATCTTGAGTTGTATGAGCTAACCAAATAGATTAATAACTATCAAATCAACAAATATTTAATGCAAACTAAAAATCTAGTAGCAGGTATCTTCAACTACCTTTAAAATGCTTCATTGACCTAGTATTCAAGATGCAAGGCTGCTATTTCACAGCTTGTTTGTGCTGCCAGCTTCTGCAGGGATTTATCTGCTTACACGACACAAGTACTTTTCACATCTTTATGTGCCTGACCACACAAACTACACATCCAAGTGCAGGTTGTACATTCATCTTCAAGCTTTTAGATGTGATTGGTGTCTGTAACAAATAAGTGGATCTTAAGTAAAGGTTAAATGAATTATCATATTTATCTGGGCCTCTGAGCTCTTATCAAGCCTTCCACAGGCTACCATTGCACTTAGAAATGAGTATTTCAAAGTAAAAGGTTAAGGGTCTTATATAGAGAGAAAATAATCAAGTAATTGACAAATTCATTTGCCAAATCAGGTGATAAAGACAATTTATCCTTAAACATCAGGATAGATGTAATGTGGTTTGCAAAATCCTTTATGAAACTCAGGAATATTGAATGTTTTCTTTAAAACTTCATCTTTCAGCACAAAATGCAATTCAACTTAACATTTAATACATATGCTTTTGAATTACTGTCCTTTTGTTTTACAGTGACATCAAGTATTCTGACATAAGACTAGAACCAAATAGAAGGGAAAGCAGACGGTAACTCTGGGTGGAAAATAGCAGATTTTGGAACTTAGGGTCACATTTGCAAGTACTCAAATATGGATTTCACTTCAGGAAATATGGCGTACAATTACAATATAACTGTCCAAACATTATTGCTGTATGGCAACCATATTTCATTCCCCCATTATGCATGATTTCTGAAACTAGTTTGAAAGCCGTATTCTAGAAATGGCTTAATTCCAAGTTGTTCTGTAGTGGATATTACTGAATATAGTAAAGCCCACTTATGGCTGAATATGAAATGACTATTATTAATGTATTTGCTGTGCTAGTGACAAGCTTACCCTAAATTTGTGGCTAAACAAAGCAAAATTTGGTGTGTGATGCAAGAAAAAACTGAGCTTATTAGTTATCTAAAGCTTATATGTTATCAGTAGGGATAATAAAATACCTTTTTTCGCACTTACAAAGGCTCCATCTTATTGCTTCAATCTAAAGCATTGAGGGCATAATTGTAGTAGTGCTTATTACACAGAAACAAAGTCATCCTTCATCCTGCTCTAGCTGAGCAAAGCTTGTAAAAATGAACTGTAACTAGAAAAAAAATGCCACAACTTACCAAAGTCTAACAATATAGACCTTCTTGCAGAGTATGAATGCATAATATGAAAAAAATATGACAGGCTACCTGGTTTTAATTGTTTTAAATATTCTGCATGCTTTTTATAAATGGCTATTGACCTGAAAAAGAGCAGCTGTGACATATTGTCCACCTTTTTTTCCCAAGTATTAATTTAATATGTTTTAATTAAATACAAGCATCTGAAGATTAGAGGACCGCACACATGAAAGTACATACTGTGGCATATACATGTGTATAAATAACTTTTAGGAGAGGCTCAGTACACCTGCAAGTGAAAGATAAGGTCTAATTTGAGGGTTCTAATTTCCATCTAATTTGAGGCTAAACCAATAAATAAATGAAATGTAAATTGGAGTAAAATTAGATTTATTAAATGCTTTCTGGACCAAGCTGTCTCTTCCTCTCCAGCAATCCATAATGCTCCACAGGGACAACAGGAGTTAACTATTTCAGCCATGGACAAAAATGGCTGAATCAGTATTTCTGAATGTTAGTGATTAACTTTATTTCACCCTGTGCCTCAGGAGCTTATTAGAGTTAATTATGACTTTTCATCAGAAAAATTAAATATTTTATGTCTTCCAAGTAAAACTTTCCAGAGTTCTCCTAAGGGAATCCCATTATCATTATTATTGGTTTTTTTGACAGGCCCACTGTGTGAAACAGACTTATCATTTCATTACTCCAAGACATTAAATTGCTCAGTGGAGTGAGCACATTCCCCTCTCGCTGTGTTGAGTCATGCAGTATCTATGCATGGTTTGCAAAATTCCTTTATCTCTGGTAACCTCTGTGACCTACCTTAGTGACTGACTGGCACCTTCGCTTTGTGGGGTTAGGATACCTCCAGGCTTTCACTTTGAGGAGCTTTTGTAAATTGTTCTTTTAAAAGCTGACCAAGGCCTTCACAATTATGAAGTATTCCAGGAACAACTTCTGCCTTTTTAAGTTCTTGCACAAGAGCCAGTGAAACCTAAAAGAGTGCCTAAATGAGCTCTATTACAAAAAGAGATAAACATTGCAATTGTGGTGTTTAAACTGACCTGTGATTACCTGAATTGAATCCAACACAGAAATGCACCATACTAAAAGTTCCAATAGCTCTAGCAGATTACTTAAACCTGGCAACTCAATAAACATTTTCATTTTAATTTTATCAAAATGATGACCCAGTTCAAATCTTTCCATTGTCATCATCTGGGTTGGAAACATCAGCTGATAATGTTGTCAGTAACATCAGCTGTCCTAGCCACAAAGTGCATAGCCCTGAGCAATGGTGCCTTCTCTCAATTAGTACTTTGCTTGCAAAGTTGGCCCATGTATAAATTGGCACGAACTCTCATTGAGCTAAATCAGATGAGACTGAGCAGCCAAACACATAAGAAGAGATGGTATTTATCCTGATCAAGCTGCAAAAATAAACTGAAAAAAAAAGGCAATTTTTTATTTTTGTGGGGGTTTTTTTTCAGAAATAAGTAGTACAAAAATCTGCTTAATCATTCTGCCTCAGAGAAAAGCTATATGCATAAAGATGAGGACTTGATTAGTTTGGACTTGATTTTTTGACACAAACCTTCAGATACAAATCTAAAGAGCAACAAAAAAATATATACCATCATCTAATTTTTGGGTATGCATAAAAGATACATGTTTAAAATGAGACATAGATAAAGCTACTTATTTTTCAATCCATTCTTTCACTTATATACTTCTGAAATTACATAATATTTTATGGTGTGAGCACACCTAAAAGATGAAGAGACAAAGGGAAGCTAGTGGTCCCATGCCTACCCACAGCAGTTGACTGTTGCCTTAAGAAAAGTAAGAGATATTTCACAAAACAAATTAACAGAAAACAGCAGCCATAAACCTCCTGTAAGAGGTAATGTAAGCCTACAGCCACAAAGCACGAAGGGCTTTTGAATCACGTGATTAGTCTTGTGGTAAGGTATATGTGTTTCTTTGAAACAAGGAGGCACTAATATATACTACTGTGACATTTTTTGTGCAAACAAACAAAAAAAAAGAAAATATTTATGGAAAATGGAATAACAAAAATGTAATAGAATAGCAACAACAACAACAAAAAAGTTGATCTGCTCCATACCAGGTGTATATACTATTACAAAATGAGTAAGGAATCAATACAGCTAGGAGAACAGGACTGCTTCCCACCTTTCCAGTACCCCAGATCTTAGTGGTCAAAATCTTTAGGATATTTCTGATCAGCTGGGACTGGTTTTTAATATCTTGGTACCACACTCTGTGAACAGCCTTGTTGATTCCAAGCTGCCTGTATAGGGAACAAGGAGCTAAGAGGACACAAGGTGGATTTCTGCAGAAAGTTGCTCCCTGCCTACCAGAATTTCCTCATGCATTAGTCTTGCTGAATCTGTACCCTGTAGCCCTCACTTGCCAAATCCACCCCATTTTGAACCACAAACTTCCCTCCTTGTCCTTCTTAGGGAATACCTCCCATCTGCACTACCAGCACTTTAAATTCCTGATCTCCCGATGAAACTATTCCCTGCTGCAGCATTGCACTATGATAATTTATGATGAGATAGGTGTCAGGCATGACTGTTTTTCTGGATTCTGTTTCCTTTCCTGAGGCCAGCATGAGTGGCAAAATCAAAGTGGTTGTCATGATTTTCTAATTACTTATAAATACAATTTTTCAGGTCTAAGATTTATCAAAAGTTATATTTTATGTTAGATGTCACTACAAAAGAGGATTTTTAGGCTTGGTGATTTTGTTGTTTGTTATTTTTTCAAATGGCCAGCAAAGGACACTAAGAACATGGATATCTTCCTTAGCTACTCAGTAGCATTTTGGGTTGGTATTTCCTAGATAGATTTACACTTAAAATGGTACAGTATTTTTCTTTATTTTATTAGTCATTATACTCCTCTCATTTTCCTTCTGAACTTTCTTTTCTAGAAGCTTCCTCAAAGGCAGCCAAGTCTGCAAGTTCCCTTTTATTTCTTAATTCCAAAAGGGAATATAGGAAGTGCTTGCTCTGCTCTTTATTAATGCATAGTTTACAGCAGAGATAATCCACATGATCCAAGGAACAAAAACACCCACTTCATGCAGGTGTGTGGGCATGGCTGAGTTTCACTGTGCTGCCAGAAATCTAACACAGGCCTTGAGATTTATTCTCACTGGATAAATATGCAACCCTTCAAATGATTTTGCATTAAATATATCACTAATTTATAAAAGTAAATAAATAAACAGAAAGCTGGCACTTGCCACTTAGCAGAATCTTTGAAAAGCCTTGGTACTATAATGATTTATCTTGCTTAACAAGGGGAAAATAATGCCTAGTATGCAGTTGTTAACACTTCCTATAAACCTCTAAAACAATCTTTTTTTGCTCAGTGACAAGAAATCTTCACAGGTTTTTCACACAAAATCTTTAAGCAGCTATCCAAGATCTGCAGGTTTTTTCATCCAGCGTTCTTTCTCCTTCTGTTTGCTATTCTACTTGGCTCTTCTCTTACGTGTTAATAAGAGGTGCTATTTTAAACCAAAAAGTTTAATCAAAAGCATATAAATTTGCTGATGTGATGGTATATCAAACACAACGGATTCTAGAGTAGGCTTTAAAGAAAACCCACAGCATTCTGTAATATACTGCACTGGATGACGTGCATGCTTCATTATTGCATCTCAGAAACAAATGCTCCATAACTTGACATAATGAAGAATTAAAAAATGGGGAAGGAAAAAATCTAAACAAAAGTAATAAAAGCTTGTTTCCTGATCTGATGTGATTCTTTCATCGTACTGTCTCTCCATCTACTCCTGGTTATCTGCTGCTCTGCAAGGGATTGTTTGCTCAGGCGGAACAGTTTGTGAGCACAGGGAGACAACTCAGGCCACTGGGTACTGTGGCCTTTTTTTTTAACCTGGATCTATGCCCTACAGTGAGCCCTCTCACAACCAGAAATATTATAATGCTAGAATATTAACCTTGAGTAAAGGCAGTTCTAATGCAACCTTATTGTTTTCTGGATAATGGCTCCAAGTATTCACACCATGCAATACCTGATCTATTAAGTATGTTTCTTTTGTGGAGTCATAACTGGCTTTACATCACAGCTCGACTCATGTTTGACTGTACCTACTGAGATCCCAAAACAAGGATTCCTCTCACCTCATTAGACCTTACCGTGTGTGTACACAACATATGGCAAGAAGAAGAGACTGGTGATTGCCAGTAGCCAGTATTCTTAGTAGAAACCTAATCTCCTGACTCAAAAAGTAGCACAGTATTCTTTTGACACTACTCTCTTTCACCTTCAAATGAAAGTGTTGGAAAGACAACTTCTACCCACTCATTTTAATACATTTTAATCTTCTACCTTACTTTGCCACACTTATTTAAGTTTACTCCGCAAGTCCTCCCATCAATGTTATTAAAATGTCAGCATACAGTGATCAGGCTACTTTGAAGAATTTTCCTGGAAAATAAAAATGGAGCAATTTTATCTGCATTTTATTATCTCATGCAGATTAAAAAAAGCCTCTTCAGAGAAATGCCCAGTAGAACAGGTATCATAAGAAATGATGTGGGCAGATAACTATGTTAATTTGCTGTCATGATTATTATTGCCTTTTAGTAGTCCTAAACTGTTGCCTATGGAGACAGACAAGTAATTTCCCCATCACAAACGCGAAATAATCTTCATGTTAATAGATTGCTAAAATAGAGGTACTCACAATACAAGAAATATTGCAAGCAATGCATGACTGTCTTTTGGCTCACAACAGAAATTAGTATCTGGATGTCACAAGGAGTGTCTGCAAAACAGCAGGCCTTGGTACGGTGCAGAACACTGTGTGGGAGCACACCAGACAACTGGGAAAGGATTTTTTGCATAAGACATGTGTAGCAGTATTAGCTTCATGATGTTTTTTGTAACATTCCTTAGTCTTCTATTGTTTACAATTCTCCATTGCTGGGCCACATTTCTCATCAGACTGCACTACTTTTGAGACTGGGTTTGTGTCTAGCTGATGCATCTCTAAGGCATCTATGATACTACAGGAGTGTCATAAGTCCATATTTTTAATACTTTCTTCTCTCTAATCATACTCTCATTTCTGTTTATTAACTGCCACTCTTCAGAAATCCTGGTCTTGAAAATTTGTCACTTCCCTGTTTCTCTGTGGTGTTATATGCTGCCTTCAATTCAAGCAACTAAATTAAGTCAGTGGCACCCATTTTCTCATTCTAGGTTTTCACCTACTGCTTCAAGGCAGAAAAAAGAGCAGTTCTCCCCAGTCTGCAGCTGTCAGCTAATTATCTCTGGTCTGTCAGCAGAAAATTTAAAGAAATATACTTCTTTTCTCTTTTCTTTTCTTTTCTTTTCTTTTCTTTTCTTTTCTTTTCTTTTCTTTTCTTTTCTTTTCTTTTCTTTTCTTTTCTTTTCTTTTCTTTTCTTTTCTTTTCTTTTCTTTTTTTCTGCCACAGTCCAAGTGTTCTCCATTTAATTTTCAATTTAACCCTACTGACTTCAGAGCCTGTACATATAATAGGTGAATTTAGTTGGGTAGGTTATGATTCACCTAACTTTTCTCCCCAAGTGTCAGGTGGGGAATTCACACACCACTTGGGTCTCTGGATTCCACTACAGAAATCAGACACCTAAAATTTAGGTTTGAGCATTACCACGCCCACAACTCTTTTTGCATCTGAGGCACAAAGACCTACCTCAGCTGTGCCTAAGGCTGCTTTTCCCTCCCACACCCCTCAGACTGAGGTTTCCTGCCCTACCTTAGCAAATAAATGGATGAAGGGCATTAAAGACACAGAGTCAGAGTCTCTCCTTCATTCAGATTACAAATGTTTAAGGTGGTGCCTCTGATTTTATGGGAAATTCAGCCTCATTTCTGAGGATTGAGAGTTTTTCCAAAAGCAGAAGTTTGATAAGAACTCTAGATGTATTAACAAGATAAGAAGCTTATTATTCCTCTTCACAGCAGCAGGAAGGAATTAAAAAAGCAATTAGTTCAATAGGTAACAGTTTCCTTTAATGACCCACTTAAATATGAAATAATAAGGTCACCCAAAGTTTACACCTGTACTATTTAAACACCACTAAAAGAAGCATATGGAGCAATGCTGAATTCTCTGTTGACCCAGCAGTAATTTTATTCATGTTGCCATGGGGAATACACTGCTTATTAATTAGTTAATATTTTTTTGCGTTAGCATGTAAATAGACATTTCTAGGTTAAATCAATCATTTGTCAAAGATCTGATGGGTCGGCCATGTCCTTGTCAAAGAAAATGGTTAACACTGCACTAAACATCTAAAAATTTTTGTCTCTGTTAATGGAAGAGAGATAGAAATCTGTCCGAATCTTATGGACAGATAATTCTAAAATAACAAGACAAACCAGGAAGGCTTTTGTACACTTCCTTTCCACCTTGTAGCGGAGAACTGAAAGCAGTTGTAGACACCTAAGAAACTAAAGCCCATGGAAAAAACATATGGTACGGGATCTATCATGTGACTGCCTGGATGCAAAATACTGAAGACATCTGAAAATGTCATCTGTAGATCTTGACTGTTGGTGGGAACATCTCTCACCCAGAGCTAAGCTTTTTGAAGTGCAAGGCCTCAGCTGTTTCCTTGGCACTTCCTGCTGACATCCTTGTCTTTGATGCCAGCACCAGCTCTGCCTCTTTTAGGATAAAGTACTTGCCTTTAACTTGAGGACAGACTTTTATGTAAATCTTAAATGATTTTTAACTCTTGCTCTGTTTTTTCCCACAGTTTGTAATGTCATTTGGCTTAATACATTTGTAGCTGTGACTGTTATAAAATACAGTACTTCACGTACTCCAGTGTGACGGTATTTTCTTCAGCTATTGGACACTTTGCAAAAATTGTCCCCACTGCCTGACCATTCGGTATAAGCCAGCTTGTTCTGGCTCTTAGTGGTAGAAACTGCACAGGTAAGTTGATTTCACAGATATGCTTGCAGCATTCTTTCTTTCTTCCTTTATTCTTGTTGAGAAAAAGAAGGTTATTGATTTCCCATTATTTATTTTCCACTGTTCTAATTTTAAGCCCTTTTTGTTATATGAACCTCAGGGGGATCTAAAACCACAGTGCTGAAAGAGTTAAGCAGGTTTTAAGCAGAGAATATATGTGTCCAGACTCGTCGACACTTTTAAAACGCCATCTAAAAATCAGTGTAGAGGAGTCAGCACTGGCTCTGCCACTGAACATAGACAGCAATACTTTGCAAAGAGCACTTTATTGTTTCAGTACACTAAAAGTGTATTTTTAAACATCTGGAGCCATGAAAGCTGTTCGGCTGAGGCTGTTCATTACAGGAGGAGGCAGGGGATGGCAAGCAGCCATGGGATCAACAACGTAACACCTGGTTTCTGACCTGAAGTGGCTAAGAAACTGAAGATCTCATCATTGGCAGCCACAGCTTCCCTGCAACATGATCTCTTCTCTGATATATTTGTCTAGTGCTCTTTTTAGGCCTCCTGTAGGCTTTTGCTCAAGAAAAAAAACCCTCTGAATTCTTTCTTTCCCTGTAGAAACTGGCAGAGAGATAAAAAACAGAGTATGAAAGACAGTAAATGGATCTCAGCAGGAGGAGCCCCGTTCCCCTTACAATGACCAGCCAGCGTGTCTGTTGCTCCAGTGCAGAAATTCAAGTCTTGTCTTTAAAATCACCAGGCATCTTCTAGACCTCATGGATTCCCTAATTTTTCCTCCAGTTCCATATTATAGCATTCACGCTTCCTGCTACAGGGGTCTAACCGTATCAAATGTTTCTCAGTCTGCCAGAAAGCTTCCTTACAAGAACCGTATATTTGTTTCAGTCTTACGCACTTCCATACGTTTTTTGGTATAGACATGTACAAAGTCAGTGGGAATTATGTCTGCGTACAGCAGAGCTGAATACAGCCCCAGATTTACTGTGTCATCCAGTATTTGTAACACAATAGCGTTTGTCAAAGTGCCAATGTGAAGTGCAAGTGGATTTCAAACAGCTGTAGTGCTGCCATATGCTGCCCTTTGGTTAAGCCATGACTTAAAGTTCAGCTTCCCATTTAGAGCAAAAATTGACAGATTCATCTCTTTTGGATCTTCAGAAGCTGTCAGGCTCTTTGCTGTGTCTTTTCTCATCTAAATACATCTAATGGGCGCTGCTGACCCCTCCCCCTGATATTGGACCCAGTGGGTGCCTTGATTTCTGAAAAAAAGAAATCTCCTTATGGAGTCCACTGTCCATCATAAATGAAGTGTGTGGGATCTCAGCCCAAGCCAAAAGCTCAGAAGACAGCTTACAAACAGCCACATTGCCAGTAAGACCTGATTTCCCACTTAGGACACGTGCTGAATCAGGACAACGTCAGAGACTTCAAACAAGATTTAAGTTGTGCAGATGGGCTTGCAGTCTCTTCTGAGACATGAGCCATATCTCCATATTAAAGAGAAATTCCCTAAATATCAGGTTTTGGGATATCCTTGATCCACCTCTCTTGTTTGACAACAACAGGATAATGCCTCTGCATGTAACTGGCGAGGGTGGGCAAGTAGTGTTACAGCCTGACTCCCTAGACCATTGGTTCATGAATTTTAGTACACTAGAGGCTCCTCTGAACAATAGCAATTCACCTACCAAAAGTGATAAAACTCCAAGAGAAATGAATGACAGACTCAAGATACCTGGCAGGGCACTAACCTGAAATCATATATCCATACCTCTGTTCTGAGTCATGCTGGCTGTGTATGTAAACCTTGGACTCCTACACCCCTGGTGAATGACCTAAACTGCGTGTTTTCAGAGGTGATGGAGATGGTGACAGTCTGGCTGCCAGCAGGGATCTTTAGTACGTGGGAAAGGACCCAGACTTAGCTCAAAGCGTGGTCTGTCTAAAAAAGATGGATTGAGAAATAAAGCAAATTGTGAGTACAGCAGTGATTCATGTGGTTTGTGAGGAAAAAAATGGGCTAATAGGCCTATTTGAAAACAGAGTTTTATGCACCAGGTTGGAAGATACAACAAAAGAGTATTCAGAGAAATATTTTCCATTAATGTATTGTAAAGGAAACATCCTGATTTTGCTATAGAGAAACATAGGTAGAAACCTCTTAAGCTTTGTGACTGCAGCCAGAAACATAATCCTCTCTTTCTGGATAGGATACCTAAGAGGTGCTGAGCAGTTTCAAATCCTACTACTACTAATGCAAGCATAAAGTGCTTTATCACCATCCAAGATGTTTTACAGGAGTGGTTTCCCACAATGCTGTGGACACAATAATTGGCCATGATGGCATCCAAACTGTTTCTCATGCAGTTTCTCTTCAGCTTTTCTAAGATTACACTATAGGAAAAAGGCAAGCAATTTCAAATAGCAAACTATATATTACCTCTTTCTTTCTTTTTAAGGGACAAAGTAGAACTAAAAGAGAGTTCACAGTACAAAAAAAATTTTGTTTGAGCATGGAAAATTCACTAAATGGAAATAGACCAAGAAGCATGAGTACCATAAGGAAGAGAATGAGATGAATGAGTGTCATCTTTGTTTTTTAACGTAGAAATATGCTAGAAGTGATAGAACTTAGGAGCTGATTTCTCTGTCTCAGAAGGAATAGAGAAAGTTTCAAAAGTGGAAAGCTAAAAATTGATCAAAGAAAACACTCTTTTATATGATGTGTGACTGAACTATAAAACTCACCTCCACATAAAGACACTCAGGCCTCGAATTTATGGAGATTAAAAAAAAAATCAGAATTTCAATACCATTAAGAGTGCTCAGAGCTCTGATTTTCACTGCCTTTAAAATAAAAGAATGTGATACACTCGGTGATACACACTTAAAATAGCTGGCAATGGATAGGATATTTGCAAGAGCCATTATTTCTAAGGAACTTGGAAATGTTACTAAATGGGTCTTATATTTTATAGGGATTTAATTGCCACCTGATTCATGTCCGTCAATTGGTTGATAATCAGAGGCTAAACTCTTCAGGGCCCAGAAATCAATCCGCTGCATCAATAAAAAATTCCATTTCAGGCTTAAGAAGTCACATTTGGATCAGACACTGTTCTAGAAGCCTGCAGTAATGTTAAATGGAGCCATCAAATAATAAATAGGAAGTATAAGCCTTCACAGATCTCCTTCTGTGACCCAGAAACAGCCTCTACAGAGAAGCCAATGACTACCTCCGGGTCTGCAGAAGATGCTGCTGTGACAGTCACAGCTGTTTATCCCTGCCTCCATGATTCTTACCACCTGTGAAACTTCCAAGGGTTTAATTAAGGCAGATCCCCCTCATTGTTTGTTCCTTGCAAATCACGTCTGGCAGAGCACTTAGCAGTGGGACAACAGATGAGCTAAGGCATGCCAAAAGCCCCGGATCAACCCCCATGTGCTTTCCTTACATGCTCAGCCCACTTCCAAGAAATCTTTTGAATTCCAAGCGGTTGCTGTCAGAGCCGTGTACACAAAGCTAAATGACTGAGCCTCATCACTTTCAGCTTCAGTCCTGTGTCTGGCACATTCGGTGCCGCAGCAAGAGCCGCGTGTTTGAGAAGGAGTAAGCAAAGTGCTGGGGATTGAGACTTTGCCACCTCCTCTCCACCTCCCTGTGGAAGCCTGAACAGCCCACACTGATACCTCATTGCTGGTGACCGAGAGAGAGAAAATAAAATCAGTCCATCTAACTTTTGTGGCAGTGATGAGGCCTTTCTGGAGCAAGGTGTGCTGGTTTTGCAATCTGTTAGTAGCATGACACAGCTCAAATGCAATGGTAAGATATCTTTCAAAAAAATGATGCAAAAATGAGTCTTCCAACTCTCATCTGGATGCTTGTAGGCATCTATTAATGGTGTCTTGAGCGAGAGGACGCTATGGAAACACTGCATGTAGCTAGCTACACAGGGAAACTAAAGTGTTGGAAATCTTGATAAATATGGTTCTGATGCTATCTTTGAACTATTTAGGCTGGGTGAAAAATCCAAAGCAAAAACATCTGCTGTTTTAAAATGCCGCAGTAGAACAAAGTGGAGGGGATCTGACAAAAGGGATTTATGTCTCTCCTGCAGGAACAGTGTCTTGGTATAAATTCCTTGTATTGTGTGTAATCACACAGGTTACATCTACCGGTGGTCAAAGTATCCAGACTTCAGTTTTATCACTGCTCAGCAGAAGAGATTGAAAGGACAAAGCTACGTAAAAAAGCCCCAAGCTGGCTGTCACCAGACCGGTGCACCGACAGTAAAACCAACATCACTTTTTGCTTCCCAGTATTGAGCTGGTTTAAGGAAATGAAACAAAACCAAATATTGTTTATTGCCAAAATAATTTTGTCTTCCAAATATGCTCATTCAATTTTGAGCTGCACATCAATAACTGCTTCTCAATTCTACTCAAATGATGCTTTCCAAAGTGAACTGCTTACACTTTTCTGAAAAGAGATTTTAACAGATTTAATAATTTTTCTTAAATTATAAAAAACAAACCAAAACCATCGGAGATATTTTTAGTTTAATGTACTGATGAATGGAAATGTAAAACCAAGTGGATTAAAATGAGTTATTGTATTTAGGAATTTTACTGCATGCTAGTTTCTTTCAGATGCAATTGACCAGATACAAAAGGAAGAGATAAAGCCACATAAAAATTCAAACTAAAGCTGATTGAAAAATAAGGGGCTTATAAGAAAACACACTCTTGGTAGAAGGATTGTTCCTCTGTTCCATCAGAAGTTTATTTTTTTTTCAGGAAAAAGTTGTCACTGGCTGAAATCCAGAGCCAGCCATATAAAGAGGAAAGCCTAGAGCAACATTCGAAAAGAAACTTTGAGGGTGAGCAACAAAAGCTTTGTCCGGAAATGAAACCTTATCTGGAAAGGTACAAAGCCCCAGCAAAGGCTTTGGGATGGGTAAGGCTGGCGTACTAAGCAGGTGATCAGGGTGTGCAATAAACAGGCTGAAGGAATATAGCCACCCCTTTCTAAACAGTGGAAATTCGAGAAAAAACCTCCAGATCCAGCCATATGGATCTCTACGGCTTGAGCACTGTTTTGAGGCTTAGAAAATTCACATGCGCTTTGTTGTTATGTACAAAAAGAAAACATAAGACATAACGAAGGAAAGAGGGTGAAGCAAAAGCAGCATATGTGATTATTTTCAGCTCTTGCACCGTCATTTGAATTTCCCCAAATCTTGCAATTTTTCACAGTGACGTGAAGAACTCTTTTGGCCTTCTGGCCTTACATCCTTCCGTATTCCTCATGGTGATGAAGGCTAGAATGCTATTGATTCTGCATAATTACTAATTTATTCACGTGATCATATGTTTCCAGTAGCTAATTTAAAGACAATCAAAATTAGATATGCTGATTGAATTAAGAGAGTTGGAAGCACTGAGAACATGGCATGTGGGGTATGAACAGATACTGACAGGGCACAGCTGACCTGCTGGTTATGTGTATGGAATAGAATTGAATGCAAAAGTAGGAAGGAATGAGTTTAAATATTAAAGAGAGGACAAAAAGACACATTAAAATGTCAACAATTTTTATTAACACTTTTTCTAATAATCCAACCTACTTTTAATGAACAGATACAGCAAATTGCTGACAATGTTCAATAAACTATAAATAACAATTTTTATGGCATTTAATAGCAGTCTTTTATAAAAGCAAGTCATTGTTGGTATGTTTTTGAGTACAGTTTTCATAATATTCAGGACAACACTCTTATGAAGCATTTTCTCATAGCTAAGAGCTATAATAAAATCTGTGCAAGTATTGCTTATGCATGTGCAATTCTGAACTGTGATAAGCAGGATCAGATATCAAACTGAACTATGTTAATTTATATCCACTGAAGGTCTGATCTAGAAGCAACTATCCTCCCACCTTCAATGGATTCTCCATATTATTAATTTAATAATTGCATTTCAGCAGTCTAAGCACGTGAGACTCTGTCACAATGCACTCACGAAAACACAAGTCCTGTTGCAGGGGCTATGACAGCTGTGCACAAGGTTGTTTCCTATTTGGAATTTGAATAGTCCTACAGTCATTCAATTCTTGCAGATCTTTGATCTCTTTTTCACATGATCCCAGGTTGCAGAAAACACTGAGTTCTGGTCTGCGTTCTCCATCCCATCTAGGTTCTGCCTTCTTTCACTGTCTAGCAGAACAACCTGGCCTGATCTCCTCACCTACCTGAAACAACAACCAATACTTACCAAATACTACATTTATTTGCCTTTTATCTGTCAACACTTTTCTTCTGCTTGCCGAGACCTGTTTTCCACCAAAGCCTTCCAAAGCTGTTGATCTACTTCTCTCCAAAGCTGTCACCTTGCTCTGATTTCTCCCTGGCATTTTGTCATCGCAGATGTTCCCAGCCTCTTCCTCAGAAAGTCAGCACCCTCTCACACACCTTCCCTCTCCTTGCCTTCTCCCTCTGCTCCACAGGCCTTTCTCCAGGAGCAGCCACTTGCAGCTCCACTCCCTCATCCTCAGTGCATGAGTGGGCTCTTGCCCCTCCTTTTCAAGAGGGTTTGCTATGGATTACATCGTCCTTTAATTAAGCATCCAAGTATTTCCATGAGTCATGTGAAAGACGGATATTATTTTGTTTCATAGACAATAGCTCAGTCAGCTGAATCCAGCACCATTTGGATTATGAATGGCACAATCATGAATACACTGTAGTATATGCTCCAATAGTCTTCTTTTTCCAAACCAAATATTGCTTGATTTCTGGTATGTTGCTTCATGTAATGACATGCCAACTGTACAAGGAGTATGTTTGGTGTTTTTAAACCCCAGGATTTTTGCTCACCAAAATTTGTATTGTGGTCAAGAAGAGGGAGAGTGTTACTTAGAAGGACTGAGTTTTCATTGTCCTTTGTTTTGCTAACCACTACAAAATTTTAAGCTTTTCTGCAAAAAGAAAATTTACAGTGCCCATAGAATCAAAACCAGTGTGCTGCTGACTGAGCGAGCATTTGATCAATGCATCACAGCAAAGCTAAAGAGACAGTCCAAAGAAGAGGTAGAACATTTTAAACCTAGGCAGTAACACTGTTACGCTTACTTTGTGAGGCACTATTTTATGTAATAGATCTTATTCCACTCTAGATGGATAGTAACTGTGAATTATAATTTTATTTTCCACTTAGTGAAGCCTATTGACTTGGACCAGATCTTGCCAGAGAACCAGTTTTGTAATAAAGGCAGTAAATTCTGTGCTCATTTTGTGCTTGTTTGATAATTAATAGTGCAGCGTTAGCAGCAGGACAAAATGCAAGTATGACTTTTTTTCCTCTGGAAGTTATAAAAGATGGGTTATAAGTCAGTGACTTTATGCTGAGTATCTAAGGCACATATCTTTTACTAAAATGAATTCAGCAGACTCAGTGGAGGTTCTGTTCTGTTTGGGAAGGTGTGTGTGCAAGGCACTCCCATTAACCAAGCATCCTTGGCCCCAGGCGTATAGAGATAGTTACACTGGCAACCATTTTCCCCCCCAGTCGAGACATGGTTTATAGCAACACTGGTTTTCCCTTATTGCTATAACAGTGACAAAAATAGGTGTCCATGGGTGTCAGTATACGTTAGTTATAATAAAAAAATTATATATATTTGAAAAAAGAGGCACAGTAATGAAAATGCCATGTAAACTTGACACTATTGAATTTTTACCAGCATCTTCCTGTATTTACCAATGCTTAAAATAAAAACAATTGCCTTAGCCTTCACTAAGGTAGAGCCGCAGCTCTAACAGATGGCTGTGCCAGACAAGCTTTCAGCATAGACCAGACCTGAACACCTCACAGCAAATTAACAACATGGGAACCCTCATGACATCTCACCAAGAAAAGCAAGTGAAATCCCATGTACAAGTGCAAAGCAGGGAGTAAAAGCTCAGTCCAGCCAAGAATATGTGTGCTCAGAGAACACAAGGCTACCAACTTTCAAGCGACTTACAGACATAAATGGAGGATTAGGCCCCAGCGATTTACTGAGATGCCAGAGGATGTTCACATGCTCCACCATGAGCATACACGCCTTCTGCTGGACCAAGAAACTCTCCCAAGGACATCTGTAGCAGAGTCAGAAGGTAAACCTAAGTGACACTGTGTGACTTCCCTTTTAAGGTCAACTTCCAGCACATATTCTGCAACTGGACCTCTAAAATGAGCTTCATCAGCAAACTGTCATGCTAGCCCAACCATCCCCCAGTCTGGGATTTTCTGAATGTCCTGTTTCAGAGCACTTGTGCCATTGTGACATGCTAAGTGCCTTTGCCATACAGTCATTTTTTTCTGATTATTCACAAAAGAAAAAATAATTTGACAAATGGGAATTGCATGACCCACACTATGAATAACTAGTTGACTTTATTCAATGAAAATTTTATGACAAATTGGCATCAGCCGTTAAAGTGACAAACGCATCTTTGCCCTCTGTAGACCTTCTCACCTGTTACTCCACGGATGATCACGCCATTTACGTGCTGCTAACAAACTGAATGGTGCTTCACTTTCAGGGTGACCATGCTTTGTCAGAAAATTAAGGTATTATTTATTAAATGAATTTGTTTTTCTAGTGAAAATTACAGCAACTCAACCATAGATCTTGTATTAAGGCTTGTGCTACCTGCACACGTTGGTCTCCATCTCCCTTAAGGTGCAGTAAAGCAGGGACAGGACAGTGCATGGCCCCACTGAAAGAACCATGCAGAGATGTTCTGACTTTGCAGAATTTCTAATCCTTCATCATCCTCCTAAGGTCTTACATTTCCTATCCCTTCCTGCTCAGCCCGTCATCCCTGGCTTGCTGCTTCCCCTCCTCTGGAGAAGCAGTGACAATAGTATTCAGAAGGCTTCAGGTATATTTTTTTCTCTGATTCTGGTCACAGTGCAAGTCCATCTTATAATGTCTGGGAATTATTTGTGTGGTTATAATCTCACCTTCCAAGATCATCCAGGCAACCTGGTCACTGCACCTGATTGGAATTCACTGACTTCCAAGGGCATAAGATACCCAGGTGTTTTCTAAAATCTGCTGATATATGTAAGAGATTGTCTGGGAAAGAAGTCAGTTAACACAAGTCAGTGAATTATAAGGAGCTTTCTTTCCTATAAACCACTAGCAATCAGGTTGGAGAGATGGGGGAGAGGAGAACAGGAGAAACTGGAGGGAGGCAGGCATGCAGGCAAGCTTGGTGGCTTTCCTATTTATTTTCACCTTTTAAAAAACAAAAAAACTGCAGAACAAAAGAAGAAAACCAAAAAGAAGGCAAAGTTTCCATAGGAAAAAAATATTTTATTTTTTTTTAAGAACAAATTCAGTTTGAAACAGATGTGGAATGTGATTTTCATAATTTTCATTTTCTGGGAACTAATTGCAATGTGGAACTAAAGCAGATTTCAAACTTATGACCGGCTAGTTTTAATACAGAACAAAACAACCAACCAACCAAAACCAAAACAAACAAAACAAACATTAAAAAAAAAAAAGAAAAGAAGGAAGTAAGAATATTTATAACTCAAGCATAATACTGTGTTACTTACAAACTGGACAAAGAAATTCTTAAATAAATATTCATGGTACACAATTTCAGCACAAATATGCGGCAATTTGGCAACCTTTTATATCATTTTTTCCTCAATACAGTGCAAAGGGGAATGACACTGCCTTTAAACAAGCTGTAGCTAAATACATTGCAAAATTCAAATTTTATACAAAACATCTTGCTCGGACTTTATAAAAAACCAACATTGCTCTATATACACAATCTGGTTAAGAAAAGCCTTTTTTGTCTTGTTTTCATGTGTTTTTTTTAATTATTATTTAAAAAGGTGAATAAGGCTACTGTAACACCCCAAATCCATATACAGTAAATCTGAACCTATTTACAGCATCTTCACTTAGACATGATGGTGCAAATTCCAATTCAGGTGACTAGGGATGATCATACAAGCAAGGCATTTACAGTAACTTTTCAAAGCTGGACCAACGTCAAAGAAAGGAACAGTTGGTAGATTGTCATAATTCTGCACCAGACACAAAACAGACGCACAGTACATTTTTTTTTCAATTGGTTGCAGGTTGCTCTTGAGCAATTAATCTGATTATTTTTTTCACAGTTTAATATGTAACTAGAATGTGGCCAACTGACAAAGAATAGATATGATTTAATAAAAATCAGTATCAGTAAACCCATCTTCTCCCTTCCTCCCCCTCCCCCAAAATAAAACCTTAATGACTTACAAGAAAACCTTGTATGGATGGATTCACAGAAAGGAAAGGTTGTTGAAAAGAATTACATATGTACTGTAGTTAGTCACCATGGTAACCTTCCACAGAACCATGGGTTGAGATTTTTTGTTTTTGTTTCTCTCTTTTGGGCCAACATCCCAACATAATCCTCAGGTTCAGAAAACAAAGAGAGTGATCATTTCTATAACAGAGTTTTTTCTTTTTTTTTTTTTTCTTTTCTTTTTTTTTTTTTTTTTTCCCAGGGGCTCACCGGACGTCTGAGAACCCTAAAATGCTGTTGCTACATTTTCTTTCCAAATCAGAAAGCAAAGTGTTACCATAGTAACATGACTATGTTAGAAATGTCTATTTGCATAGCACATATAAAAGTAGAGTTTTTTTACTTCCTCCCCAGGGTGGGAGCTTTAGGGGAACAGCCATGCTAAAGAGAAAACTTTAACCTGAAACCTCCCTCTACGAACCTCAACAAAATCTACAGAACACATCTGCCTGTAAGGCAAGGGAAATCACAACACAGAAAATAAATGCCGGCACACCTTGTCACTGTTAAATATGTAATGCAGTAACACTGACTTCTTGATATTTTGGGCCTTTTATTTCCTAGTTTTCTCTTATGAGATGCTTTGGAATTTTTATTTTTTTAAATATGCTCCCATTGTTATTTTCAGATGGCGGATTTTTTTTTCCCAGAAGCAGTTTATTTTTTAAAAAAATGTG
Source organism: Cephalopterus ornatus (assembly GCA_013396775.1). Classification (NCBI taxonomy): domain Eukaryota; kingdom Metazoa; phylum Chordata; class Aves; order Passeriformes; family Cotingidae; genus Cephalopterus; species Cephalopterus ornatus. Next base: position 68,058 of record VZRE01011407.1, read on the forward strand.
TGCGTATGTATAAATATATATGCGTATGTATGCATATATAAACATATATATGTGTGTATATACATATCTACACACATATATATATGTAAAATGATAACAAATTAAGACTATGTAATTGCCGCAAAGGAATTTCACATCTTCTGGTGTAGATTCTGTGCAATCTCAAAATATATATTAGTAAAAAAACCAAACCAAAATAAAAAGTAAGAAAGAATGAACGAAAGAAAAAATCTCACTTTATATCCCTTGTGTTCTATACACCTATTATAAATAAGACATATTTTCCTTCTCCATCTCAGTGTCATAATTTATTTTATTCTTATGGACTGCAAGAGGTTTGCCATATGTGCTTTCACTTTGCAACAGAGCACCAATGAACGGCTGTGTCAGTCACAGTACCTACACTCACTGTGCAGGGACAGCACAACAATAAGCCAAAGTGCCAAAAGGGTCAGTCAGAAAGAAATTCTGCCTTACTTTTAGAGATGAGAACAATTTTGTGGTTTGTTGCTTTTTTGGTTTTTTTTCCACAACTTCACCAGTGATAGAATTAGCTCATTTGACCCACTGGCTTATAATCTTCTTGGTCAGACTTGGCTCTCTGCTACTTTCTTAAACGCTTTCCCTGTGTTTAGTATAATCTGATAGTATAGCAGCTGAGTCTGCATAAAAGTCACCCAAAGCAGACTACGTTTTCCCTACAGCTTCAAGGCTGTGTATCTTATTGCCAGTACCACATCAGCCCTGCCCTAATATAATCCTCAGCGGCCTGCTATTGTCTTGTCTTCTCCAGGCTTGTTCACTTACTAACAATACCCCTCTGTTCTACTGTATCGAAGGTTCTATTTTTTTCTGCACACTGGTATTTGATAACCATGAATTCCTTCAAATGCAGCCTTAATCCACTGTGCATGTTATTGTGTTTCCTACTTGCCTCTTAAAACTTAGCATACCAAAGTGCTGTGCTACCTAAACGCATTTTTTTTTTCTTCCCAGCTTCTATTTTTGAGGCAGCAATATTCAACTGCAATCAGCCCTTCCCTCCACCACCCAGTCCTGCTCTTGACTTTGTTGACAGCCTAACTATTTGGCTGGAAGGCTCCTTACTATCAAACACAATTTTTATAAATGCATTACCCATTCGAGTGAGGCTGCTGTAGCAGATGGATGGAGTGCGGATCTCCAAACATTAATGTTCCATTAGTGATTCAGGAGGTGGAGTGAAAGGAAATCTTATGTGAAGGATGGCAGAGCCCTGGATAACAGAAACAAATGGAACAGTGACGGACTAAAAGCGAGAGAACTTTAACAAGTCTTACTTAGACACCAAGGTCTGTGTGACAAATCCAGTACACACTGAGAGAGACACACAAAAGTCAGAAGATTGCATTTCAAAGTTGATATATCCTAGAGCACCTTCCCAGGATGCCTAGAGCTATTAACATCCACGGATTGCTCCATCTTCCCTTGGCTTTTGTACATGCCTGAACGCCCACAGCACATGGCTTTGAGGATGATGAATGTAACAAGAGTACAGCAATCAGAATGGGCATCTTCTACATAAAAGTCTTCCAGCTTTTAGTGAATACTTATTCACTGAGATAGGAATTCTACAGACTAGGTAAGCTGTCCAGCTCGCGTTGGTTCCTGGAGAAAGAGCTGTTGCTTTCTCCCTCCTGTGCTTAAGTCAATGCTAGCGCACCAGGCATCATCACAAACCCCAACAGAAAGCATTTGACCAGTGAGTTTCCTCTACGACTCAACTGTACCACAGAGATGGTTGTGTGTTTTCAGACCTTGTAATAAATGTTTGCTGGACTCTGAGGAGGCATCTCTTGAACTATGTACACCGGATGTCCATAGTCGCCGCTGACCTTTTCATAGTGGGGGCAAAAGACACTGTCTGCAGTCCTTAGAGGAATGATAATGTCACTGGGCTCAGAACCATTGTTGTTGCCACTGCGTTTTGGGGTGGCTAATGTACTAAGTGATAGAGTTGTCGTGTGTTGCGGGGAATGCTTCCTGTGTCTTCTCCGGTACTTCAACAAAAGAACCACCAAAGTGATGATGATGACGATGAAAATGATGCACCCTGATGCAATCCCTGCAAATAAGGCCACCTCTGAACCCAGTATACTGGAATGCCCAGCCTTACTGCCATCTGTGCTAGATCCTGGAAAGAATGGAAATACAACAGACAAAAGTTATTGCCATCCTGCAACCCATTTACGTTGCTGAAAAATGCGTAGAGTAAGCAACACTGGAAGAATCAACTGACAGCTCAAGTTTGACAAACCAATTACCCTGTTAGATAGCTAAATGCAAACAGCCGAAGTCAGCAATCAATATTAAACAAGACTTTCTGTCTGTTGGTCTCACTTTTGTGCTGCTCCCAAACCACTCTGTTTCATACATCATCATCCATCAGCGGTGAGGACTGGCACTGACGAGGCAGCCTTTGATGCACACTGCATCTTTTAACAGATGCTGGCCAGCCCCGGGCACAAGAGAGGGGTGGGATAGGACTGGAATTGAATATAACACAAGGAAATGACAATTTTCAGACCAACTGGTACTGTTCAGTTTCACACTGTTCCCTCTGCTATTTTATCTTTTGCATATTGATTTAAGTTAAACCATCCTTAGTACCTCTTTACGTGGACTTTCCTTGCTTGCACATGAAACAAAGGAGCTTGAGGCAGTGTGGGAGACAGGCAAAACAGCTACAGCATGTATCTGTTTGTATTAACTTACATTTAATTAAAAGAAAACAATGAGTTTGGTAGTCAGGAAAAGCTCATGTGATGAATAGTTTGTTGAACATTTGGTGCCATCACACCATCATATTATTTGTCACAAAAATTAAATGAATGCTTACTTGACACTTTCTCTATTGAAAGTTTGAAACAATTTCCCTCTCTTGATGCTCACTCACAATGGAAGACCGATACAGATGCTACATTCAAGTAATTGTTAAATCTTCCTACCGGAGCCTCTGTAGGAATCAGCAAAGCCCACCTAGTGACCACTACATCAACGATTAATTAGCCCGGTAACTAATGACAGAGAGAGAGCATGGAAAACTTGCAGTCTTTCTCAGAAAACCCAGAATCATCTGTCAGCAAGTTTTGCTTTTGTAGCATTCCCAATTCACTGAATTTTCTTCTGGACACCTTCAGTCTTAAGAGTTCACCTAACAAATGCAATGCATCCTGAGAGTATTTGTTTGGAATCATCTGTTTATTTTGTTTAGATTATTATTTAAAAAAAAAAAATCTTTGCATTTAGTAAAAGACCAGCCATGTGTAGACTTTATATGGTCAGCTAAAAGATCAGGACATTAATTATAGATGCCTTCAAATAAACTTTATAAATGGCTGTTGAGAACCATTTGATAATGTATTATACGGGAAGAGAAAGACAGAGACTCGTTCATCTGCCAGAGTACTAAATGTAAGGCAGCACTGACCACTGTAAAGCTGCTTAGCAAATGTCCTATCCAAAAACTTTCCTGTAAATGAGTGATATTGTCACTAGACATAATGAACTTCTTCTATAGGAGAGGGGAAGAGGGGAGAGAGCAGCTGTTGCCAAAACTTGCAGCTCCAAGACACTATTGACTGGAGCATCAGAAATGGCTTTTGCTTCATCTCACTATGAAAATGTTTGCTTTTCTGGCACTTTAATGGTAAAATAAAATGCACTTAGGGACAAGGAGGAGACGTCCTGGAGTCCCACCACACCTACCTGAGTGGTCCTTCACAAAGGGGCTGGTGGTGGAACTCTTCCCATTGGTGCCAGCTTCCTGCTCAGGGCGCTTGGTGGGATCCGTGTGCCGGGGCAGCCCTGCCGAGTTGGGATCTGGGGGAGAGAAAGACGACTCATGCAGCTTTGGTACTTGATGGTATGGAGCCTTACATGCCAGCTCTAAGTACCTCGTGAGACACAAATGGTTTAGCAGAAGAATCTTTATGCAAAGGACAGGAAGACATAAGAACATAATTTTCCTTTTAAAGCAAAATGGTTATATTAAGTTATTTCAGATGTTTAAATTGTGAGGCCATCTGCAGAAACTATAGGGACTCCTGTGACTGGCAAGAAAAGCTTTGCAGATGACATTTCAGTTTAACTGAGGAAGTTGACTGACTACTAAACCAACTTCTGCTTAGAAGAATAATTCTTTCTTCCTACACAATAGCTTATCTATATGTGAAAAGAGACAATGAACAAAAACCTCTCTGTAATCAGAATTCATAACAAGCAAACTATGGAAATACTAGCTTCCCTCTTTTCATGTATTTTAAATAATTTTGAGTAACAGAGTTGTGGCTTTTGTTTTTAAAATACAAATAAAAATGACTGAAACACACTACTCCCAGGTGACCTTTCCTTCTAGGGATCTCTCCAATGAAGAGATTTTATTACGCTAACCCTCCTTCTGTAGAAATCTGTCAGTAACCAAGGAAGAGAAAAAAAACTTCGCTTTCAGACTATAAGGGAGGAATGACCACACTAGACTCGACTGGCTCTCTACTCTACACTGCTAAAAGAAGCCTGAAAGCTAAAAAGGACATTGAGACCGATCAAAGTGATTTCATGAAACAGCAGATGGTCTTTACCTTGTCCAACTTTCATGAGGATCTTCATGGTTTTTGTCTGGCACACCCCTCCCTCCTGGTTATCCAGGCCCTCCAAAGACCCATTTGATGTTGCTGATTAAAAATAAAAGAAAAATAAATAAAAATAAAAATAAATAAAAACCAGGAAATCAACAGGCAAAGTGATGTGAACATGAGTGTCTGAAAGCAGGGATCTTTCAATCTACCAGGATCTGTTCTTGTTGCTTGGGCTGACCTATGGGAAGTTGTGAAATGTTGAAAGCCAAAGGAATGAATACATTGGTAAACTGTACAATATCTACAAATGAAGGAATGTGTTATCACTGTTTCAAATTTACCCAGCAACCTTTTTTTCCTATGCACAATTGACTGACTGACTGACTGACTTGGACAAAAACACAGTGCCTTGCTAATAAGTGATGGAGTCAGCTGAAAAGCAAGCTCTGGCAGGCTCAGAGAAAGAAAGCACTGAAAAATCACCCTTTTCTCCCCCAGTCCCAACAATATCTTTATAATCGCCATATTACACCTGCTTCCTCTATTACAAATCTCCTGCTGGAAGAAGTGAATGCATACAAAAGACTCAGGTGAAAGCTAAGATTCTGAACTGATTGGAAAACCATTTAATATTTTAAAGCACAATCTCACTTTTCTCAGCATTGAGGAGCCTCCGCCAGGGTGGGTGGCAGAAGAGAATACACTCTACTACCACAGAAACCTTTTAGCTCGTATGAACGACAGGGTGCTTTCCCCTGTGTTTATAATTTTCTTGCTTATCTAGGAGCCAGCGGGAACCACGCAACCCTGGTGCAAGCCAGCACTGCCGTGTGATTTGAGTGCGAAGCACCACTCCCTTGGAGAACCCAAAACACTGAATCACAGTGTATGGGTGCGCCGCTGCTGCCCAAGCCAGCCGTAGGTCACAAAACAGCTGCTGGAAAACGATTCGGCAGCTCCTCAGCAGTCGACACTGCGGCAACTCTGCACCGTGCTGGGCACTGGCCACCGTCAGCACGTGCGGTGGTGCCCTGGGCGCAGTGGCAAAGAGGGCACAATTACACACGGTGAGCTCCGGCTTTGCTATGCAGTGAATGCCACAGAGGTTTTCCTGCCATGGTCGTTCTGGGGACGGAAATTTCACCATCATTTCTTGGAGCTGTTTATCCAAGGCCAAAAAGGGACATGAGAGGGTGCACCCACAGGCATCAGCACTGGGCCACCAACTGGAGAAAACAAATGAAAAATGGGTTGTACGCAAGCTCACTGCTTGTCATGGCTGTGGTGAACTGCTTAAAGCAGCACATGTCTGCTTCTGCCCCTCTCAGCTCATGAGCTTTACACTGTTCAGGTCTTTGTTTTTAATTCTCACTCCTTCTCTTTCACCTTCCTTGGGGATTTTCTTTCAAATGCAGTCTATGTATATTTCCTTTTTCTTTCACAATGTCTTCCTAGCCCCATGCCAGTATTTTTCTTGCTCTAATCTTCTCTCTAGCCATAAAGATATAAACCCCATACTGCTGAACCCTGCTTCCTAGCCTTTGATCTGCTTCTTGTTTTTGTTCCACTTCTGACTCTTTTGTGACCAACTCGAATTACAGCCACCATACAAACTTCCCAAATTGGGCTTTCTTTTCCTAAAATTCCCTTCTCCTCATATGTGGTCCCTCCCAGTTCCTTCTCTTATTCCCGCCCCCCTGTAAAAACATGACAATAGACGTATGGCAAAAACAGTTTTTAAAATACAAAAGAGCATATTGAGTAATTTAAGATAAAAGCTGATCTGAAATATGCCACTGCATTGCCAGGCTCAGAAAATAATGGAGACATATAGTTTTGTTTTCTTTTGGTTTTTTTTTCCAGAGGGAAAAAAAATCAATACCAAGAACCCATCCTGGACATAAATCAAATGTGTCTTTGCTGAAAGTGTTTTTTATGATCTATTTTCCAATGTACCAGCACAAGGACAAGGAGAAAAAAAGCAGTAAATAGAAATACCAAAGCTGAGCATCAACTGAACCTACAAGTAATAAACACTGACTTTGTCTCGTGGTTTTTTGTTATTTGATTTTTTTTTTAATTGAGGCAATGGGGATTCACATCTCCTAAATACCTTCTACTTGATTTTCATTGAATAAAGTGCTACTTCTTCTGAACATCAATGCCTTTTTATTCTTTAAAGGCCTATCCATTTAACCCACAGAGCAGGAGACCTCAATAAGATGCAGACGATGCAGTCTGACCTCAGTACAGAATAAGAAAGTAAGGTGGCAAAAAGAATGCAAAATTACTTCAAATACAGTCTCCGAACGGGAAGACCCAGATGTACAATGAGTCTGGTTGTGTGCCTACGCCAGCGCAATCTGCCTCACTTGCTTGCTAAAAGAATGCTTTCATAGCTTTGATGTCAGATGAATGAATTTGCAGAAGTATTCACTTTTTCCACAGTTCTTCAAGGGATTTTAGGAAAGCCTACGTTATAGCTCAGAGTACAGACTGCAACGTCCTGAGGAATGGGGAATTTTCAAAGAGGAGTATTTCAGTGACAAAGCAAAGTTTCCACCTCAGCTTCTCCCTGTAATTAAACTGACAATTACCCAAGGCCACTGGAGGAAATTATTTTTTGAAATTCATTAAGACTATCGAAATATAACCTTGCATGTCCCTAGTGTACCAGGAAGAAAGTGGGTAGCTTTAAACACATCATTTCAAGCTTTGAAAAGCTGCACAGAGAAAAAGAAGTAATCTGGGACAGCAGAGAAAACAGTTTCATACTGCTAATGCCCCTTGACAGTGTAGTGTGCAGAAGTCAAACAAGAGAGTGAATACAAAATATTTCTCAAACACTTGCTGTGGCCTTTCTATATCGATCTCCAAATGAAAACTACACCCACTATCATGTTAGCTCCACCACTGCACTCACACCTCTGCAGGAAAGTGACCCTTTACCTGCAGCTCTGCTCACACTGAAAGCATATTTAAAAAAAAAAAAAAATAAAGTGGTTGTGATAGGAGTTTCGGGTATACACACAGAAACATAACACAAGTTTCTTCTGTCTAAAATGGAAATTATACTCTCCAGTGTGTTTATATAATCAAATTTTAAACCTTCCATTCAGTTTATTTTTATACATGGTTTGAGGTTTTTTAAATATATATATATGTCTAAATATGGACATATTTTAGAGTCAATTTCTTACACATGCGCTACCATACAGCCCCTCTGCTAAGAAGACAAGATACTACTTAAATATTAACATTAATAAACAGAACTAATGATTAATGAAGTTTCTCATTAGTATTAAATGTTCTCAGAATCCCACACTTCACTTTATATTAATACAGCAATACATAGGAACCTAAAAGTAAGTAAAATGTTGCTAAACAGGCAGAAAAATATCTTTTGCTGGTTAGATATGTCTGGTTTTCTGAGACCTGTCCTGTTCCACTGGTGTCAACTGCAAAACTAATAATTACAGTCAAAAGTGCATTATTCAGTCAACAGTTAATCCACGCCAGCAAATAAACATATATAATTGTGCTAAAAATTTTAAGACTTTCTAACAAAATTGTAATAACTTATAGGCATTTTTTTCAGTAGTTTATCAGACACTGTGTGTCTGCATTCCTTGAATACAACAGCAGCTGCCATTTTATGAGGAATGCAAGTTTAGGTTTTCAACATTCAGAAAACACTTATCTGTTATGAAATTATGGTTAAGAGTCTGCTGATACATACTTAACTTTAGAGAAGCTAGTATACATTTTCAGTTTTGTAAAACATCGCCTTAACATATCCTCTCCCGTACACAAGGGAGAAATGAAATTATTCAGACCAAAAAACTTCATTCAGATCTGCCTCCCCTTCTTTGAAATATATGAATCATATAAAACCAAACAAAACCCCCAACAAAACAAAGAAACAAACAAACAGAAAAGCCTGGAACTCATGTAAATCATGTAAATGTTTTACATTTATTTGCTTTTAAAACTCCACAGCGCTGTTTATTGTATGAAATGCATTAGTCATAAATGCAGAGGCAGGGAGTCAGTGAACGAAGCAGAGTCAGCTGACAAGAACAGTTTCTGGCTATGATTCTTATACAGTCCCCATGGAGAGGAAGTAATATTACATTTTAATATGTCTTCATTTGATTGTTATTACTCTGCCTCCCAGGAGGCTGAGCCACTGCATGGATCATGGCTGTTTTCAACCTATCAGATTGGTAACATTGCTCTAATCAGATGGAGAATTAAGCTGCTGGATTTGTGCCTGTATATAGCTTTTCATTCACAAAGAGATTAAAAATGAAGGCACAGTCACAAAAATTCAACTTCCTTCACTCCTAAAAACACATATTACAAAATGAAAAAGTGCCATCACAGTTACTTAAAAGAAAACATCATCAGAAAAAAAACTCAGCCTCTTAATTCTGCTACAATTATTATCTATAGTTTCATGTTTTAGGATGATGAAAAATACTACCCATTTGCAAATCAAATGCCATATCCTTTGAACCAACACAACTTTAAAACACATGTATTTCTAGAGCTTGAATATAAAATGTACTACATAGCTGATGACAGAAATTATGACCATCGTACTCAATTTTCCTGTGAAAACTAAATGTACCTTAAACCACAGACTATAGGAATGAATGAGTGATGTCAACTGATGGGCAAGGACAAAACTGGTTTTGTTCCTCCTTAGTGTGCTGGACAATAAAAGTCATTTGGCAATATATCAAAGATACATTATTGATGAGGTCATCAAAAATTAATTGCTGCTGATGTGGATCTGTTAATAGCAAATTGAGAATTACAGGTTTCTTTGGGGTGGATTAGTACTATCCAACAGCAGTGATTTTCAACATTGTTTTCATTAAATACTGTTTAAATTCTGCATCAGAAAATAGGTTTCTCAAAATCAGAACAAAATAAAATCAAATAACACTACCCATCTCCACTTTCCCCTGCTGTGCTTATAGATGAAATGGAAAAGTCTAAACGGCAGCAAAAATCCACACAAGCATTTGATCTAACGTTTGTAAGAAGGTATTCTTAAAGCAAAGCTGCACTTGATCTCACATGCACTCCCAGGACCACTAAGGGCATGTAAAATCTTTCAGGGTTTTTTATTTTATTAAGTAATCAGTGTTTTGGCCAGGCATCATATGTTTGTGCTCTGTTTGCTTTCATCTGCTGTTGGGTCCTTTTAATGACTCTCTAAGTAAAGCACCAAATAAATAATTCTTCTTTCCCATAAATTTAGGTAATTTATGGGACAGGTTTAAGAACACCAGAATCACACACTGCGAAACCACAAATCACCGATCACAACATGGAGGTTGTTTCTAAACCAGCCACTGACAAAGAACAAGGTAGCTGAGGTAATAGGAAGAGTGTTTCAATTAAATGAAATTAAATTCCACCTCCTCTTAGTAGCAATGCCAGATCTGCATGGAGATCTGAACAACAACAACAACAACAAAAATTGTTCAGGCCACTCACCAAAGAATAGGTATCTTGGCACACACTATGCTGGGTGAATGTTTAGAAAGAGGAGAAATATAATAATTTCAAATACTATCAACTAATGGTTTATCTTTGCTTGTAGTGACAAAAAATAAGCCTGACACTGAAAACTCTGCTTTTTAAAAAGGATTACACTGTCTTCCAAAATTTAATTATCAGTGGTCCCAAACCTGGACCGCAAGTGCTAAAACTTAAATACATCATGAATAGTTGCAGGGAGTACTGTCAATGTGTTGATTATGTTTTTATAAACAGACAATAAAATCACAGCTTTTCTAATGATCTTAGAGACACAAAGAAATTATCCTTAATTAAAAAAAAGAAGATAAAAACCTGCTGAATTTGCTCAATTAGTACAATTTAGGACACCAAGACTTTAACGAAAAATATAAAACCAGCTTACCAATAATTTTCCTTTTTTTCTAATGTCTGTTTTTATTTGCCCTACTTGCAGAGTCAAGATGGCAGCAGAATTTTGAGGAGTTTCTCAACCTAAAAGTCACTCAGAAACTCTCAATCTCTCAATTTATTCCACACATTGCTTCAAATTAAAATAGATTTTTTCCCCTTAAACTAAAGCTTATGGAATGTTTATAAGAACACTTGAAGCTAATCTTTTTCTATCCACACGAGGCAAAACTTCAATGTGAAGGAAAGGACAAGAATTCTTCATTCTTCTTTTTCACTTCTCATGCCTGTTTTTTAAATTAAGTCCTATATTGCATGTCTCAGGATTTATATCTAAACAGGCCCACAAATTATATTCTGCACAGCAAATAAGCAGCAATGCCCTCCCCAGTCAAGCTAAAACCAGAACAAAATGAAGCAAAATAAAGCCTGGAAGAAGCAAAGGCTCTACAGTGAAACTTTATGATTCACTTTTCTAACCACAGCTCTAAAATGTATCCTGTCCAACTGTGAACAGCATGACATGGTACTTAGCTGGGACTCATGATATAGGGGTATTTATATAATTCCCCACAGAAATCTCCACTTGTATTCATATGCTAAGAGAAGGACAGGTTCTATTACTGTTTCAATGGTTTTTTTAAGGGTACAATGTGGAGGACACAATCAAGACAGGCCAATCAGCTGTGTACTGTAATATACTTCGGTATACACCAACTGTAAAATTCTAGGCACATCTCCGGACACCCGTAGACTCTCCTTCCCACATCTCCTGTCACCTCACAACACAAAATAGGGAAAGAATTGTAAAGTTTTGTACATTCAGAAGGATTTTATTAATTCCAGGCAGGCATGGCACCATATAAGAAAAATACAAAAGGGGTAAACCCTCCCCCCACCTTTATGTCAACAAAATCTTTCCATAATGGGAAAAAGTGATAGTGAACAAGATGGGGTTGGAAAACACCAAAAAAGCTGTGAGTTCCAACTGATTACTGCTGTGTATAATTTTAAAAACACCACTGCTTTCTTGCTGGGTTAAGGAATACCACAGCTGAAGTATACTAAACAGTAAACTATTTGCTCAATTATTATCCGTAACTGAAGGTCACAGCTTCCACCCACCCACAACAAAATCCTACTTGCTTCACTGCTGTCAAGTGTCCCTTTCTAAAATTCTCTTGGAATGATTTAGAGATTATATAAAAAAACCCAGAAAAGCCTCTCAATACTGTAGCACTATGGATGACAATTTGAGTCTTTCACTACAGTTAAGCATTTCTAAAAGTATTTCAGTTATGTATTTCACATACTCTGAGAAATGTTGTCAGATAATGATCCACTGCACACATGGTTGCTTCTAGTTTACATAAACAAATTATATATTTGTGAGCGCTGAAGTAACTGTGGCAGATGTAAGCCCACTAATTATGATGTACTTAGTGTATATCAGAAAGTATGCATATAAAACAGATTACTAGCTAGTTAACTTCACCAACCACAAACAGGTATTTTACATAAGTTTATCCTTTCTCGTGGCATGCTACTGACAAAAGCCTCTCACGGATGGGGAGGAATATCTCTCCACTACCACAGCAAGCTTTGCTTAACAGTTCAGCTGAACAGAACTAATAGAATTAGTTACCATTCAAGTTACACTGATTGTTGCTAACGACAAGAGGGCTTGATGGAAATAAAAGCAGAAGCTTTAACAGTAAATGAGGACCCACTTTCTGTATCATACAAATTCAACATCACCCTACAAGGATGTTCACCTGCCTCTGGTTTTTGTCTGTGGCATATGGCTAAGAAAGGGTTATAGTGAAAGTTCATATTAAATAAATAACAAACCTCTTGCTCATTCTACTGTCACTAATTGCATGCAATGATATTAATGACCCAGTAATTGCTATACGAGTAGCACTGAAGTGGAAAACATCATTTTGAGGCAGAGTTCATCTCTAGGTGGTAGGACTTCACCAGTGACTGAGTTAATGCCTAGTGACAGTTTAGAATATAACACTATAGATGAGAAAATGCGCCAGTCTCATGCTTATAACAGTCTAGATGGACATGATGTTATTTGCTTTGACCACACAGAGTCCAGGAGTAACCCCAATAAAGTGTCACAGTCAGACTTTGCCCTGTAGATGAACCTCATTCCTTTCAGGGGAGATGCTCTGTACTATAACAATCTAGAGCAATTTTCCACATGTTTGCTTCAATAAAAGAATACCTTCATCTCCTGCTTTTACATGGAGGACAACAAAACTGTGCTTTATTGCAAAACACAAAAAGCTATTTACGTCATCTAACTATCCTTCAGCAACACAGAGTTTGGCACCTTAGTACTGAGATCAATTATGATACTATTGGATGACTGTGCACTTGGCAAAAATGATCAGAAGTTAAGCACTGTTTTGATTGCAGTATGCTTATGTTTGTGTTTAGAGCTTTAAAATATCCACAAAGCAAACCTTAATGAGGGAACATTGCAAACATAAAGCAATCTGAATTTCCAAGGTACTACAGGACCTGCAGTTAAAACACTTGCCATTAAGAAATTAAGTCTTTCAGTGTTTAGTTTCTTTAGAAATTATCACATAGACACGTTCATTGTGGTTCACTTTAGGAAACTCTGGTGGGACAGATGTTAATCCTTCAGTGTTTGGAATTTCGAAAAGCTGCAACTAGACAGGCAAACTGATACTTTTAATACTTACATTCATACAGGTTTTAATAATTCACTAGTGAATTTTTGTTTTTTTCTTTCCTTTGCAACACGAATTATTTAATTAATTTCTTGATTCTGCTACCAAATCTACTGTGGCAGCCTCTGGATGGCAGGTGGAATCAAGTTTCAGCACAGGCTGGGGCCAAACAAATGGAAAGCATCTCTACAAAAAAAGTCCCAGAGGGTCCTGATGGACACCAAGTTGAGCATGAGCCAGCAATGTGCCCTTGTGGCAAAAGTGGCCAACAGCCTCCTGGGCTCCATCTGTCAGAGTACTGCCACCAGGCTGCAAGAGATGATCCTTCCCCTCTACTCTGCACTGGTGAGGGCACACCTGGAGTGCTGGGTGCTGTCACAGGCTCCCCAGTACAAGACAGACATGGACTTATGGGACCAAGTCCGGTAAACGCTCATGGAGACAATGAAGGAACTGGAGCACCTGCATAGGAGGAGGGGCTCTATCCTTGGAGATACTCAAAACTCAGCTGGACATAGTTCTAGGCAACCGGCTGCAGCCTCCCTGCAAAGGTTTGAGCAAGGACTAGATGATCTCCACAGGTGCCATCCAAACCAAACCAAACCATTCTGGGATACTACAATCAATGGCACTGTTGTGGTCTAACGTGTTTATATGTTAACATATAATACATGAAAACCAAATAATTTTCAGTTATCCTAGCAGGATTTGGATTCAGAATTCTGTTTCTCTCACAGCAGCTCAGTAAGCACATAAGGACTAGTCTGCTGCTGCAGTTTAGTGATTTTTGCTGTCTTCATCTACTGAACAGAAAACAGATAAATCATGCTAACAAACATCTGAACATGCTTTCTAATAACAGCCTTATCAGCTTAATATGGACTCTTTTTCAAGAACAGCTAAGGCTACCTTAAGCCTAATCCTGCTTTTACTCACAGAAATACTTCCATGATTTCCTTGGGCCTGAAAAAAAAGAAACTGGAAGACTGCCCATTAAAGCTTAAGTTTTATAGTCTGATTTATCAGAAATAAATACTGAAATAGTCTTCATCCAAGGTTTCCAGGATTGACTGAAGTCAGGAAAGAAAATCCATACAGACATTTAACCCTGGTTTTCAACCATTCCAACCCTGTGTTTTAGCTAATGCAGTTCTCAGACAAAAGTACATTTCTCTCCGTTGCAGCTATGTAAAGACTTTAATGAGGCAAACAATTTGAAATCTTTAAACTCAGTTTCATTAAAGCTTTTATAAATTCTTATGCAGTTCCTTATCTTTTTCTGGACTTAAATACTGTAACGTAACATATAATACAAGCAACCATATAAAGTAAAGACTTATCACCCCACTTAATAAGCTAAATGCTCACCACCAAAGTTAAGTACAAAATGCAAGTTAAATGTGTTTCAGTATAGTAGTGGTCTTACAAGTTTCTGTTTAGACAGACACTTTTCTCATACTTTCCTTGTATCATGGCATGTCTCCCCAGCACATACCCCCCTGATTTAAACAGTTACTCATAGCCTGAATATAAAGCATAAAATACACACTCAACCCAGTCTTTTTCTGCATGTAGTCCTCTTAAGGATATTTATGCGAGAACGTACACAACTTGGAGGCGATCAGAGTTTAAGCTTTTTTTTGCAAAGCACTATGAATGCTATTTATATAAAGACTTCTAAGTGAGAGTATCTTTCTTTGTGACTGTACTATATTTCCAATATTTATAAATTGTTTCTGAGGAACTATAAAAGCAAGAAATAAAAATAGTGACTAAAAATATTAAAGAGCTTCCCATGAAAGTCAAAAACCTTTTCAAGTCCTGAGAATTTCCTGAATAATCTTTTCTTCCAGTCTGAATAATTATTCTTCATTTTCATCTGATTCCATATCTATTTGGAACACCTGTGGGGGTGTGGGGAAAGATAACTGTTTTTTTCACAAGATGCCATCAATTAACAAACTGAGCATTCCTATCTTTCATTTCCTTCCCTTAGGAATAGAGACATAATAACAGATTTCCTGCTGAACTATCTCTGTCTACTTTAAAGGAGATAAACGATTGGTATTGCTTAGGTAATGGCACCGAATATGAACAAAGTCCATCAATATAAAATAGCCTTATTCTCTTACAAGACCTGTGTGGTCTGGGACCAAACCCCAAAGGACCATGACTCCATTAATCCTGCAGGTCTTAGACTCTGTTAGAAATCTGAAGCTGCACAGACACTGATTTTTTTTCTCCAATAATATTATTTGTATAAGCTGTATTTATATTTCATCCAACAAGAGCTAAGTGGTATTGCTAACACTTCCCTTAAAAGACTCTTCAGCGGAGTCAAAGACTGACCTCTGGATATCATTTTACACTAAGCAGAAATTATTTATCTAATTTTCTGACGAAGGAGGAGGAAAAAGGAAAGAAAAAAACGTGATCTATGTACAAATGGAATCAGAGTGACTATTATCGCTCCAGCATCACAAGAAAAAAAAAACAAAACAACAACACACTAGATTTCTGGACCCTAGAGTCTTTAACAAACAGCAGGAAAAATGTCTTTGTTGCAAAAGAAAAGGAAATTGAAATTCTGATAAGAGTTTTTGTTCCCATTTAGGCTAGTTTGGAATTAACCTCAAAGGAAAACCCGTTTACTGTTTCCTTTAAGGCAGCTCTCGCTAGGTGACCTGGAGGTTGCAGGGGGCTGCAGGTTGAAATCTGCCTCAAAACGTTTTCAGAATGCCCAGCCAGACAGATTAGTCAGTGCTTAAACTGGTCAGCATACTAAAATAACATTTTAATGTAAATCTATTTGGCCGCACAAAGAGATTTATTCTTCCCAGCTGGGCCATACTTCAAGGCACAATCCATATTGTCCTTTAATATGTTCTTCCTCAGACAGTTATTGCCCTTTAATTGTAACAGAATGACAAAGTGAAAACAGAAAAAGACTTGTGATTTTTTCAAACACAGCTAATGCTAAAGTTTCAGAATGACTGTTTTGATTTTAAAAGCCACGGCACTATTAAAGCAGTTATCCAAAATGTAGCCAGTACAAACCTTTAAATCAGCCAGGGATCAAACAGGGATCAAATATATACGTGTGTGTGTGTCTGTTTTAATTTAAGCCAGAAGCCAATTACGTAAGTGGGTCACTAGAAAAAAGTTGATTAAAAAAATTTAAGGAAAGCTGTATATTCCATTTTGCCAATGTCAAAGCCAATGAGCATCACCAATTCAGCAACACTGGCTAATGAGGTCCAAGCAAAGCAAGCCTTATAGAGGAATCTTTCAGAGAACCACTCTGTAGCCCCTTCCCAAGTTCCAAGCCATTCTATTACAAATTTGGAACCGGTGAAGATTTCATTGCAGGTGACTTATTTTTTAATGTTGATGATGTCAGCCCATAAACTTCACTTTACTTATGCTGAAGAAGAGATGAAGGGAGTGAAGTATGTGCTTGCTTGGCCTACCTATCTAAGGAGCTTGACAGTGGCTTGAAGGCAGGCGGCACTGCTCCCTTCCTTCTGGCATAGCTTCCCACAGGCTTCCGCCGGGGCTCCCTCAGCACAGACCCAGGGTATTGCAGGGCACTCTATGCCCTCTGCCTTTAAGTAAAGGGTTCAGGACAATTCCTGTTCACCAAAAGTAAACATCTTTGGCATATTATATGTGTTTGTACTATGCTAACACATCTCCCTTCCAAACAAGAAACACTGCATCCAAGAGAGGTACTGAAGCAGTGACACCACGATCCAAGAACTTGTTGGTCAATCCCTCAGTACTCAGAAGACACTCATTGCTTGTTCTGAGCAATTCACAACAGCAGAAAATTATACTTTGTTCCCTAACCATGAAAAGACATAAAAAGACTTTTTAATGCAAACATTAGAGTTGCAAATCTTCACATCCTTCTGCTTAAGTTTGCCCTTCACACAGATATTTATGTTGTTGGGCACAATGTATCTCCCTTCATGCATCTGATTAAAGATTTCCTTAGAGACTTATGATATGTTAGCTAAATGGTCACATATTTTAGGATAATCAAACGTTAATACTTCTGAGATCTCGAGTACATTTGACCTTCTCCAGTTCTATTGAAAAGAAATCAGGTAACTGTAGGAAAATGAATCTATTCATTTCCCAGGAACAAAAAATTATGATGGCAAAGAAGAGAAAGGCAAGGACACTCTGTTACATCATTTATTCACTTTCACAATACCTTTCAGTATCATCTTTCCAATTACTGCTGTTCACAGAATTAACTCTTTGGATACTGATACTCATATTGAGGAATATCCTGCCAGGAAATGGATTACTTTTTTTTTTTTAGTATTAAAGTATCATTAAATGTGAAAACAGGTATTAGAAACTCATCTACACTTTTACTTTTAAAAATATTGAGAATTGTGAAATGAGAAGATTTGCAGCTTTTGTATGCTTAGGCTCTGGGAAGCACTGAATAGAAAAGATCTCCTTCTGGTATACCTATCATAAATACATCTGGATATAAAAATTATGGCTTGAAGAATTCCTGTGCAATCACATGTCCCTGAAGGTACACAGGGCTCAGGAAGCTGCTTCATCCTGTGTTGTAATTCCTCATCCCAAAATGACTAACCCTCTAATCTGAATAGAGATTTTACTGTTTAATACAGCTCCACAAACCACATACTATTACCTTAGAAAAACAAACTGTGTTTTCAAATAATGGTGAGATGATAAAGGTGCGTGATGATGCACAAAACATTTAAAGGGCTGACAACAGCCTGCCAGCATAAATAGCGTGAGATTAGGCTGCCGGGGCAGCCACAGCAAGCACTGCAAAGATGCTGAGCTCAGTAAGCTCGTGTCAGGTTTGTTTGATGCCCCTTAGTTGAGGGAATGCAAGATCCTAAAATACTTCAAAATCAAAAGCTGGCACATAAAATGCATCATTGCCTTCATTTCATAGCACTCCAATCCCCCCCCAAAAAACCCAACAAAACAAGCAAGAAAAAACTCAAAGCTACCAAACAGGAAGGAAGGAAGGAAGGAAGGACAGAAAAAGAAAGAATTGCAGGTCTGTGAAGAGGGATTTATACAAACGATTTATAGTCTGATTTGCGTATGTGATTAAGATGTATGAAATTATAAGAAATGACAGCAAATATTCTGACACCCAGAACTTGCATTGACAGGGCTGTGTCAAGAGCTTTTGAACACAAACTGTTAAAACCCTATCTAGCTTCAGTATCTCTGTAAAATGGTGTCCTAGCTGAGCACTGGCCTAGTTTTCTACCCCTCTCGGTGCTTCTGAGACCAACATCATTTCTCCTTGAATGACAGAAAAGTGAGAGTTTTAGCTTCAGGATGGCTGGGTTTTCAGGACTGGGGTGCTTTTTTGTCCAGCCTATTAAAATGTATAGGTACCCCCACTGCGGCTTGGTCAGTATGCTAGCAGTAGAGTGATAAATTAGCCATTTGTTTATGCCACAATGAGCAGGAAAAGTAATACCCTAAGGCACTCCAGGATTACTGCTAGGCCAGTGTGATTTTTAAGGCTGAAAGCTGAGTAAGTTCTTCCAACCAAGTTATACTGTAATCTTACAGGAAATGCAATGTCTATTATGTCTTATTGCTATAATGAAATAATTATACAAAACTAATGAAAATGAGATGTACTTAATAATTTTCTGGGTAAAATCCATGACATAGATATGACAGAACTGACAGCATATCAGAAAGCTCCATTTGTGCCCATAATTCTCAGGTAATAATTGTAACAGTGACATTTGTTCCACTACAGCTGGTCTTCTGTGAATGATTTTAAAAGCAGCACTAAACTTTGAGCATATTTCTGCATTTAGACCAAATATTTGAGCATGGTCATTTTTATGCTACACATTTTCAATGGAGTTACAGATAAGTATCTCTTAACAGCTAATCTTGTCGCTTTTACTCTGGTAAATATCTCAATGGATTTTAGTGGGAAGTTTGTCAAAGTTAAATACTGTTTAAGTGGGATCAGGTGTACCTGAGAGAAAGCGCCTATATCAAGTGATACTTTCAACTAAAAAATTAAGAAATATTTACACTGGCAGATATCACATGAAATAGTTATTAACCCTTCAATTTTCAAGGAGGTGGCAGAAATGTGTTTGGGGACAAACTTTTTAGCAGGGCCTGTTGTGACAGGACAAGGGTTACCGGTTTCAAACTAAAAGAGGGTAGATTTAGACTAGATATATTGAAGAAATTTTTTACAGTGAGAGTGTAACACTGTAACAGGTTGCCCAGAGGGATGCTAGATGCACCAACCCTGGTAACAGAGTTCTGAGTTGAAGAGATCCCAGCATATTAAATGGGGCTTGGACTAGATGACCTTTAAAGGTCCCTTTCCAATCCAAACTATTCTATGATTCTGTGAAGTCAGACACACCAGTATCTAACTTCCTTGTAATTGCAGAAAAGCCAAAAGACATAATTTGTTCCATTTCCTAATAACCGGTGATACCTGCTTAAGACTTCAAAAGTGCCCATGGGGCTAAATGAGAACTGCAGGAGATAGTATTACAATGACAAAAGCTAAACTAATGTAAATTGTTGTTGTACTGCCAAGGTCTCAGCTAATGTTAACTCCTGATTTACATCATTAACTTTACACATCATAAGTAATTTGAATCACCAAACACTGTGGCTACCTCCAGACTTGCTCTCAGCCATAAATTCCTCATCACACTTAAACTCACACAAAGTTTATTTTGTTGGACAGAGGCCTGTGTCATGCGCATTCATTTTGCAAGCCAGGACCACGAAAAAGGATGAAATTCCAAAATCATGCAAGTCTAGGTTTTGCCCAAGAACCCTCCTGGCTACTGTACGGGCTGTAGGTATGTTGTGAGGAAAGGCACGTTCAACTACAGCCCCTCATCAGTAATCCTTGTGAGGAAACTACCCTGTCGTCAATATTGTCATCAAAATCGCCAAAAGACATTTCCTGTGAGAGTGCCTGGACCACATGGAGCAGTGGCTAGCCACGTCACATAGGATGTCCCATCTCAGAATAGCCAGGTCACCATACTCCTACTCCTGGCATAAGAAGCCTCAAGGACAAGGCGAACACCACGGTATATCATCAGGGCCGTAGGCAGGAAATGCATCCCAGTTTAGCTGCACACAAGTTTCAATGCGAACACATGACACAATATTGTGCACAGAAAAATGAAGCCCTTTACAGGCATACAAAGAAGTACAATCTAATTTGATTTACAAAAACCAAGGAAAAAGAGACAGAGACCCTTTGGAAATCAAGAATAATGTTGAAAATATGCTGGCAAGAAACCATTTGCAGATAAAAAATACGAACCGATTCATTTTCCTCTTAGTTTGCTTACAATGTATAAGACAGTGTACTAAAGAATGAACAATTATACTCAAAAGAATGAACAATTAAAACATGGAACTTACATATGACGTAATAATCTTTGTTCTTCTGAAATTCCAGGCCCCAGAGATTAGGACTGAATTCTTGAAACTTGATGGTAAACTTAACATCTTGATCTGGCTTGGCACAGTTGAGTAGAGGTGTATTGTCCTTTTTAATAGCACAGCTATCTGCTTGGTCTTTATCAACCATGTAGACCTTATAATATTCATATTGACCAACAGTTTTAGAGTCCACCTTTGGGCATATAATATCCAGTTTGTCTCCTATCTGTGGATATAGTACCAATCCTTGTCCAGGAAGGAATCTAAAATGGAAAAAAAAAAAAAAGGGTGGGGGGATGGAGGAGAGAAGAAGAGGGAAAATGTGAGACACCTGATAAAATCTCATGCAGAAAAGTAGCAACTGCAGTGAACAGAAAGGAACAAACACAGTTTCCAAAACCAAAAGTGACAGACTGAGCAAACTAAATCTTAATAGCTTGAGCCTAACTCAATATCAACAAGATGTTTATTTACATCTTGGAAATTAGAGACGGATTAAATCATATAGTCCTTATCCCAGTTTTGGGAACTCTAGCAGGTTTTACATCTCTCTCTGGCAAGTACTGCTATTTCTTCCGCATTCGGCATGTAGAGCAGCTAATGCAGTATCTGGTGGGCTACAATTCTCTTTTTCTGCTTTGGTAACATTTCTACTATTCCTGCACATATTTTGCTAATTTTGGACATGGGAGAACGACAAGAATAATCTTTCAAATCCCCTGAACAGCCAAGTGGGACATGAAACAACTCAGATTTTAAGAGTTAACAACATATTAAGATGCTGATTGATACTATTAGTATAACACAAAGGAACATCAGTCACTCAGCAGCACCGTGCTTACAGACCCAGAATGGACAGAGATGTACCTGACCCAAAGACCACATATGCTTCTGATAAAACACTTATATCCAAGACAGTGTGACCACTACACTACAAGGATTTCTCTTCATAAACTCCACCATTATTGTCATTATTTTAGCTTTTTTTTTGATTTTTTTTTGTGAAACACAGGTGTGCTTCTGCCTTAGTATGGGAACACTTACTACACAAGCAGATAGTGAGCTTTAATGTTTGCACTTAGGTATAATATTGTATCATTCTACTCATAATAATTAACAGGCAAACACCACCTCATGAAAGAAAAATATAAATAATTACTTAGAGTATTGATTAATCCACAAAATGAGGAGCCTTGTTCTCACAAAGACAAAAGCCACAGCAAGTTTCTTTCTCTCTCCATTAAGATATATTTGTTCCAATTAAGGCCAAGAAGTGCATGTTTTAGAACGACAGCCAACAACATAACGTACTTGAATGCACAGGCCTAAAAGACTGACTTTCTTTCCTCTTTCTCCTGCCTGCCAGCCTTTTCCAAAGATCTTCCTTAATGGAAAATCGGCCTGAAAAACCAACTGAAACAACTGCCTAATGAACACCCTTCTCCAAGTGCTAGTATTTAAACAACACACGTAGTAAATCTAGCTTATTCACAGCCAGCCTTCCAGGAAAGTTTAAATTAAGAGTATTAAGACCCACACAGAACAAAGCTGTAGGCGTCAGTCAGTGACCTCCAGCCTCTGGCTTGGCAAAAGAAGCCATCGGCAGTAGTGGTGGGGGAGCACTTACTAAATTAAAGGATGATGCAACGCCCCCCAAATTTTGCTTGCTCCCATACAATTCAAGTTTATGATCTGTGCTAATTGAGCAGGATTATTTTCACTCACAAAGCCTGTGTAAGAATTATATCTGTTATGAAGCAGCACGTAGCAGGACAAAGACATGTAATTACAGATTTAGGGAACTAGAACAATGAAATGTTATGGCAAGAAAAGCAACTGTTGATGTATAAATTACTGCACTCTTTTGTGCCGTGCAGTGTAATTTCCAGACTGCAGAAACTGGGCTTGGCCGCGGCTGCTCAAAATGAGATTGAAGTGGAGCCGGGGCAAAGCTGCGCCTCCTCCCCGTGCAGTTTTCAGACATGCCAAAGGAATGCAGTGACTACCACTTCCTGAAAGCCGAAATGGCGAAACAAATGGGAAGGTAGAAATGCATCCTCGGAGTTGTAGGCCTAAAGGACAACCAGATGTACGTGTAGATGTGGCACTAAGTGACATGGTTAGTGGTGAACACAGCAGTGCTGGGTTAACTGTTGGATTTGATGATCTTACAGGTCTATTCCAACCTAAATGATTGGTTCTATGATTCTATGACTGAGGGAAAGGCCAGTTCTGCAGGGGTACCAAAGAAAGGTGGGCAGGAAGATCCCAGTCTGCAAACATTCCCAAGCGAGTAGCACATATCCTGAAACCAGTTCTCCTCGGGGATCAACTCCGACCAGGCAAAGGCAAAGGGACAGAGTTTCTGAGCCAACCTCCATCACCTGTGACTGACTTTACCATCTTGTCTGACTACAGCCCCGTTTTAACTTTGCTCCTGTGCAGCAGTGTTGTACACCAGTAAGATGACAATTACGCACACCAGGACAAAGGCTGGTCACTGTATGATTCCACTGCTGCAAATATTTCTTCTTGCCAGCAATCCTTCTTCATGTAATGGGAATGTTTAATATGAAACACACGATATTTCAGAGGACTGCATCTTTGCTTTTAAATTAATCAATTTAGATTTCCATACATAACAAATAATGAAATTTGTAAGGTTAGAGAGATGCACCTGTCTTTCATTATCAATAATATGACCCAAAAGCTCCTCTGAAAAACAAAAAACACTGATTCCAATTTTAAACTTTGTGTATATACATGAAACAGTCACAGTACACATTCTCCATGCAAACTCTGAGCACAAACAGGATGGGTTGAGAAACAGCATGCCAGGCAATCCTCAGAGCGAGCTACGCGAGAGAAAGCACACTTGTGAGCCTTGGCTAAGTAGCTAAGAATTGCCCCATAAAAGGTAGAGGACAGAACTGCCCCCCACAGACAGCTAAAACTACATTTTACAAGAGCTTTAAACCAATGCACTCATTAGACTTTATGGCAGGGGAATATTCTTGCTATGACTCTGAAGTCTGTACAGTTTTAGAACTAAACTCAGTAAGTCTCCTTTCACTTGAGCGTCTGAACTTGCAGGATCTAATGCTGAGAGGATTAGGGAGGAAAAAAGGATGAAAATGCAAGGATTAATCTGAGAACTTGATTGTATTGAAATTTTTTCCACAGTTTGTAGTTTTGATCGTGACCTTTGCGAGAGAGATATTTTTCATATTTACTTTCCTTATTTTCTTACAACAACAAAGCACATATGTGGATGGACATAATGAAAAAGTTTCACCTTATGTATTTCAGTTCGACCACAAAACTTACAGTGGCTCATTAGTAGTAGGCATGATTATTATCCCTATATCCCTACTTTTGCTACTGTAGTTTTTATAAAGACTTTAAGTAAATAATTTGGTGGGTACTTAAGAATTTTCTGAAGCTATTTATGAAATGTCAGGAGGATTAAGACTACTGTTTTATGATCCTATTTTTGAAGACCTTCTATCTGAAAAATAAAAGAAAGGACAACATACATTCAAATTAGTAGAGGTTACAAAACCTTTAGGATTAATCCTGAATCTTTATTTTCACAAGTGTTCACGTAGCCTGAAATATTCTGGAGTAGCATCAACACTGATGAAATGTTTGCAGGATGGTGTCTATAAAAATAAAGTGAATGAAAGGGCTTTAAAAGTCTAATCAGAATGTGCCTTCAACTAATTAAAAAGCTTTTTTCCCATCAAAACAAATATAATAAAGACGAAGAGAGAGGTTTCAGAATCTTGTGAGGGATCCTAAGGAGGCTCTGTTGCTCCACTGCTGGCCTGGGCAGTGGAATGCTCTCTGAGCAGTCAGGATAGCGAAAGTACTGGAATGACTGCTGTCTAAAAAAAGCTAACTTTCTAACTTTTTGAGTTTCAGCTCTAAATATTATCCACTGGGAAACTTACAAATCAATATAGGCCCCTGTTCCCCACCAGAAACTTAGGAAACAAGTTTAGCGAGCTTCCCAACTCATTTCTGTCAGCAGTCAGATATAGCAAGACTCTTAAAGCATTTGAAAAATCCTGCTCACAATAAATAATCCTGGTGCTTGCTGTGAGAAAGCCCAGGAAAGTATATTAAGTACCATATAAGCTGTACGATGAAATTCATGCACTTTCTGTCTGGCACTTTTGGATACAGATGGCATTTTTACTGTCAGCCCAAAAGTGGTGTATTGTGGGCAACATTTGACATCTGTGAAAAGCCCATGGATGTGAATCCCTCCCACATGTCCAACTAATCATGCAATTTATCAAGTAATATCAACCTGCAGAGTTCCAAACATTTCTTGAAATAATTATATTTGACCAAAAAGTCACATGGCACACAAACAGAAAATAGGAACAGAGTATCTTGTTCCCCACTCACACCAATGCTACAATGATTTTACCTACCACATTTATTATGAGGCCCAGCAGCAGTTCCTGGCACTATGTACCCTTATTGGTCAAACTCCTCAAGAAGTTAAATTTGATTGTGAAATTTTATAAAAACATAAAATCTGTATTTTGCACAGTTTCCAACTAATTTCTTAAGAATCTATTTACTGTTTAGAGAAACTTAACACATTCAACCATATTAAATTACAAAGGAATTTTGCTTAATGATAACCACTCCAACCCGCCTAATCTCATAATAGCAAATTCTCAAAAAAAAAAAGAACTTAACCTACCCACACTCTTATTCACAGTGAGTATTCTACCACTTCTTACTACACAGTCATTTCTGAAATTGTAAAATTATCCACAGATAAAATTCTTAGTGAAATAAATTCTTAAGAGTTTTTGTTAATCAGTATTGACTGATGTAACCAAGTGTTTTGTCAGGTTTTTTGCAGCTTGCAAAACTATACACATACACATATATATGTACACATACTATAAACACAGATATGCACACTTAGCTTCAATGATATTCTAGTAATTATAAAATAAACACGATTTTAGAAAGCGTGTTAGTACTTGTTGCAAGTCTTGTATATTTAACTCGGGAAACGATGCCAAACTTCTGTGCTTTAATAACTTACCTGAACTAATTGGTGTAGGCAGTTAGCTTTAAATTAATGTCACAAAAATAACCCTAAAAATGTGAACAATCAAGACACTTCTTAAAATGCAGGCTGAAACCTACTGTTGGGGAATCCTACCCACCTAACTTTATGAAGTTTAACTACCAGCCTGATTATAAAGTTATTCATTGAAAAGTTTTATTAAGGAAATGTCATGAATACTAATAACACATTATGTTAGTCCGTTACTTGTAAAACTGCAAACTGAAGCAAAATACAGAATGACATTCCACATACAAGTCCTTACTGTTTAAAAAGAATGGTTATTAATTAGTATATATAATCATCACCTGACTTCTGAGAAAATAACAACATCCATATTTTGAATATCACTTTGTCCACAGGAGAAATATTTAAGCAAGGCAGAAGTCCTAAGCAGCTTGATGCAAAGCAAATAAAAGCTTCAGGAAAAGGCTAATGATTTCAGTAAAGTAGCAGTGGGGTAATCATGATGAAAATCAATTTACTGCTTCTCAAAAACACTGAACTGAAACAAAGTCAAAAACATAGACGAGAGCTCTCTGTAAGAGTCCTTTGCTCTATACAAAGCTTTCACATTAGTTTCTGTCATACTCAACATCATATACAAAGACATGCCATGTGGATATAACGTATACACCCAGCTGTAAACACGTAACGCTTTTTTTGCAGAAGCAGTGATTTTATAGGACTCATCTCACACCAATTTAAATGGATTAAGTGAACATGAGTTCAATGAGAAGAGGATCATTAGCTGCTGCGGACAGACAGAAAAAACAAGCTTCATCAAAATAAGATTAATATGGAGTCTCAAAATGGGTATGTAATTTTGTGAAAAAGAAAGGCACTATGCTTACATGAAGTCTCTGTGAGAAAAAATACCAGAGTGACACAGCAAGAGGACAGACTGGCTTTATACACAGACTAGCAAATAAAACTTTGAAAGCAAAAAGAAGTACAGCACTTCATATTATTAAAATTTTTTTAGGTGCATTATGGAAGCTACTTTTCTTTGCCCGTCCAGCCTTATTAAATCGTTTTAATACTATAGTGAATTTTTACAGAACATGCTCAACAGGGATGTTTTTGAATTAACTTAAGAAGTTTAATCTGTTGACCTTTATTTATATGTAACATTTTTCCACACAGTTAATGAAACCATTCATGTAAGGAATAGTTACTAGCATTAATGAGACTTGCAGGCTAGAAACTAAATGGAATTCAAACAGATAAATACGCAAATATATTCACGATCATTCCTTAAGATCTTTAATGGCAAGTACCACATTATACAAAGACAGATTATAAAATAATGTAGCACAAGTTGGTAAAACTGCAGCTCTTGTATTTCTCACTTCTACTGTAAGGGAAGAATGCTCCCCTGCAATAAAACCTGCAGTAAGATCACAAATGCTTTGAAACAGTCCCCTGAATCTCCACCCTTGGGCCTGGGGTACCTCCTTCTTCTTGCCCTTCCTCACCTCTGAAGGAGCCTATATTCTTTCAGACTGCCTGGGGCAAATACTTGCAAGGCACTGAAATTTTATTTTGTTTTAATCTCAACTCTGGACAGAAAACGGCAGTGGTGCCACCATTTCATGTGTCCCAAGTAGCCATGCAAATGGGCACCGTTCTTGGTGTGTTTTCCTGAACCTATTCTTACTGAAATTGATTGCAAAATTTCTATTGACTTCAGTAGGGCAAAACGATGCAATATGTTTGCAACTGAAATCTTAATAACCTACACAAGAATGATTCTGTAGCATTATTATGCTTTCTCAAATTTTTTAGTGGACAGGGAATTAAAAACATATAAAAATTTTAGCCCTTTCATCTATCCCTTCATCGTACTACCTTTAGCAAAATACTAGAGGAAGGCATTTAAAATACAACAAGTGATTTCTAACAGCTGTAAGAGAAGGCTGGCCTGACAGCACATACACTTCCCCCTAAAGAAAACATTTTTTTGCATGGACCTGCAGGATTTGACAGTCAAATTGTACCATCACATCACACACAGTTCTGATGAGTCATGAGCTTCCTTCAACAAGTAACTCTTAATACTAGTGCTGTTGTAGACATACACTGTTTCGCCCCTCTAAGCTTAGAATGGTCATGAGTCTAAAGGTGTCTTGCATTTGAGAGAGCACAAAGCCTGCAGCCAAGACACGGTATTTGGCAAGAACCATACCCCTTTCATCGTTAACATATACGGAAGGTCACCTGCAACCTGGTACCAAACACATCTTACTGGACACACTGAAAGAGAAAAGTTGGTTCCTTAAAAGCTGTGATGTTCAAGGTTACAGATCTTGTTCTGTAGAAAAAGTAAATAAGCCAAAGGAGTTGCCGCAGACTCTCCTCCAGCACTATCCCAATCCTGGCTGGGTAGGGAGGTAGCAGAGGTAGGTGACTTTGCAATCCCTGTCCAGGGAATCATGTCATCTAAGGGTGGGATCATGGCATCTTAAGAGTGACCACGGATGCAGGGGCACAAGGAGCCCCCCTTTCCCCAGCCCACCCCGCTGGGCAGAGACAGCATCCTGCCTTCAGCCAGCCAGAATGCAGAAGAGTTTTGCTGTTAGACAGCGTATCTGTTTCAACCAGGTGTCATCTCTGCCTACAAGAGATGGTTTAGTTTTGCTGGAAAACTGCCCTTTCCCTCGCTGCTTTGGCTCTCCCTTGCAGAACAAAGCAAAAAACCTACTTATACAACTAAAACCTTCAGACCAACTTGTGTTTTACCCCTCCAACCCCAACAGAAATCCAGAGTGCAAAAATGCGTTTTTCTTCCCATAAAAGTTAAGCATGTTTTCCCTGCTTTAAAAGAAACTTCTGAGAGTAAACATCTATCTATCTGTTTGTCTTTTCCTGTACAATGTGGTTTTTGAACAAGAATATACAACCTGGCTCAGAATATTTACCACAAGGGTAAGGCTTGAATGTTGAAAAGATGTACAATCCAATTTCTTACTAAAGTTAAGGAATTTTTTAAAGAAAATATAGATTTGATATTCAGTTTTCATACATGACCTCCACATAAGGCACTATTAATAGCAATTAAGTTTCTGTATTATAAGCAGAAAGCAATTACTGCTCTACTAAAAGTACTTAAAGCACTAGAGAATTCTGATCCATTTACTAAATCAATTCCTGTTACCACAAAAGAACCACTAATGTGCTTCAGGACAGTCTTCTAAGGAAAAAAAAAAAAAGAGGATGGATATGACCAGTGTTCTATTTTAAAGTGTATTATATTAACATTTCACCAGCATTTACAGAAATATGAACCTCACAACAGTGCTGGACTTACTCAGCTTCACCAAACAGGGAATCATTGCTCACTTGCTCTGACACAGATGCATGGAAACATACAGGCACATTGTCCCTTTTATTTCATTTCAGCAGAAACGTGCTTTCTATGTGGAGTTTAAAAACTGCAAGTGGCTGCAGTGGAGAGTAGCAGCCAGCCTGTATAAATGGCTTATTCTGAGGAATTTCTGAAAGAAAAAGCACTCGGTAGGTGCATTGTAATTAGTTGCTCTTTCTAGTTACCTCTTGACAAATGATGCATGTGGGTCTGGATGAGTGCCCAACTCTTGACCCATGCCACCACTACACACTTTAGTACTTCAAGCAGAAACCCCTAGCCTCAGCATTCTTTTCATTTTGCTTTCTCCAGAAACGTGGTGCTAGTAGTGCACAACATGAGAATCAGCCATGATTAACAAAGTTGGAATTCTTTCAAAAGTGCTTCATGTAGCTATGTCCTAAATATATCTGAGGGGAGCTTCCTGCCTTCGATTCCTTACAAATGTGTAGCATGTTTCAGGACTCCATTAAAGGACAGAAGTACACAGAAATACACAGGGAAAACATTATTCTCACAACACTTAATGATACGCTTTGGCGACATTTGTAAGCCTTTCAAACAGAAAGTATTCATGTGATCATTACTTTAATACAGGAGATTATAAACCTATTGAGAAAAGCAACTTTTGACACAAAAAACACCCATAAAAATAAATATTTTTTTTTGGATAGCACTTTACTGCCCCCTTTTGCACTTTAACATTAGAACAGGATTCAACACGAACACACGTCTTAGAAACACTGTGAAGATATGGAGTAAGACCACAGGGCATCATGTTTAGTCACCAGTACACTATCAGGCACTGCTTTGGGGACATCTTCCACTTGCCTAAACTGCAAACAAATGAAACAACTAGCTTTGATTGTCCTTAATTTTCCATGGAAGAGATCGGTAATGGATGCTTTAAATTACTGTCTTCCATTGCAATCTGCATGTATATGGGTAACTGGAAAAGAGGAGGATATTGCTCATTAACACTAGTTGTCTCTATAGCATAATTTTCTAAAGCAAAGATCATCTGCAACTTGAATTTGGTTTATTCATGTAGATGACAAAGGGCTTTCCAGTATGAGGCCATTCATGTGTTAGCAATGCCTGAACTGAAAGGATGGGTGTATCCTTTAGAAGAAAACTTCACAAACTGTCAGGCAAGAATATTTTCATGAAAGGTGAAGACAAGAAGCCTAGACATTCAAATACCCAGCAAGCCTACAGGCATAAACCAGTTCTGCAACTCCACACTGCAATTACAGTCAGTAGGGAATCGATGTATGTCTGTGTCCACGTAGATCTGCAAAAGATAATAAATCTATAGTCTACTGGCCAGTTATTTACAAAATATGTATTTTATGACAGAGCCAAAGGGACAGCCGTCCTGTCCCGATCCTCAGCTTCCATTTGACAAAGTCCGTGTGCTGCTGTGTACACTTATATTTAAACTTAATCCATTTTCCTCTGTCATCCCACAATTACAGTACAAGTCACAATAATATTAAATTTCACTGCCTACAGCACCGCACAATTGAACCATTACTGTAATGAAAACTGACTCCCTTTGATATTAACACTGGTGTTTTCTCTCATTTGCTAGCCATGAAATACAGGAAGAGACCAATGTTGTTTTAATTAAAGAATTGTTGTTCAAAATATGCTACTGGGAATATTAGAGTAGTTCTTTGCTCTCGCAGCAAAGATAATCAGGTATTTCTATGGTTTGAATTTTGGGAAAAAAATTAAAAAGAAAGCAAAATAAAAAAAATCTGTGCCATGAATTCAGCGTAACACAAAACCACTGCTCTACTTGACTTGTGCTCACAGAGGCAGGGCGTGCCAAACCCAAGAGAGATGGCGCTTTATTGAAAAAATGCAGAGCAGTAGTTAGCATGGAACACAAAGTCAAACTAAACCACGTGTGTTTCTTCCACAAGTCACTAAAGTCTTAGCTTTTAGAAAGCTAACGGCGAGCAGCTGGCATTTGCCAAAGAAGTACTTTTTTTTTCTATTGCTGTGCTGTTCTGTGCTCTTCTCCACCACTGCTGCTAGAAAAACAAATGTCTTATGTCAGTCACAATGTAAGAATGCCAGCCAAAGTTTGCAGTCTTCCTTCTCTTAACTAGAGTTTGTTCACACCTGTACAGTCTTGTTTCAGGACATGCTCCAAGCAAAGTCTATAAAAGAGGGCGGGGACTGTCTTTTAGTTGATGAGACATTAATGATCAGTGATTATATCTCAAATTCAAAGAAAAAATCTCAGCTGCTTGACAGTCTTTAGAAAATACATTATTGCACACCATTTGCCTGCATAAGTAAACATTGGAAGTAGAAGTTGTTAACTCACTACTTTCAGGAAAAGTTATGCCAAATCAATAACAGTCTTGTATAAAAGTTTGTATAACAAATCTATTCTGGTAAACCGTTGTTACGCCGAGGAGAAAACAACCTTGAGCAAAAACCCAACGGGAGATCTGCAATCAGTCTGCACTTGTTTCTCGCATTAAACCCCAGATTCAGCCACTTGCAAGCATGAAGATCCTATGTTCTTACATTGTGTACCAACTTCCCTGAAGTTTGACTGACTTGCAGGAGCAGCATAAACTGGGTGGCTGCAGCCACCTGCAAGGTGGTAGCAATATCTGACCTACCAAGAACCAGCTTTTGGCCCACTGCAGGTCTGAGCCTCTCAAATGAACTTACACTGACAGTGGATTAGTTAAAAACATCCTCTAAACACCCAGAAGGGCATTACACTCATGACTGACATCGCTGCCCCAAAAGGAAGAGTCCATCAGAGGCGTTCAGCAGAAAGCTGGGGACAACAGAAGATCCAGACACTCAAGTTTTAACCCACTGCCCTGCACCCATGAGACACTGATACTTCATTCGCCTCTACTGCCAGGGAGGCTAAGCCTGTGCACCCCTTGCACATCAGGTTCTCTCTCAGGGGAAAACAGGGCAACAGCGGGGTCATCCTCAGTGATCAGTTGTCAGTGGAAATCTGCTGCTGGCAATACACCAAACGGTGAGCAAAAAAAAGCACAGAAAACCCAGTTCCAGCAGAGCTATCAGTGCAGCCAGACTCCAGAGGCACAGCTGATGTACCCACTCAAGCTCCCAGCTGGCATAAGGGATCATCACTGATACTGACTACTGGGTAAGCTACACATCTCCTTCCAAACGCAGACAGGGCTGTAGCTTCTGACATAATTTTCTGATATTTAAAAATAGCAATGCAGCTTCAGAGAGATCTGTATTTGTCCAAGCCCAAAAAACCTCTTCACTTTGGCCTTGGTTCAGGACAGCTCATGCTCAAATTCATCCCGCTTCAGCAAAAATACTCAGCATTCAGCACATGCTTGACATGAATTTTTCTGAATAAGAACAGTTTCCCAAGTCAGGCCCCAGGAGCACAGTGCAGTCCTGCTTGCCTTGGTGTCACACAAAGATCCTCAAAATGGAAAAGACTACAGTAAGTTAAAAATTTAAGAATCGGCTTTTGGTTTTCTTCAAAAAGTGCCTAAAAACTGTCTGATGGAAAGAACAATGATTACCATGAAAAATTATCTTTTAAAATATTTTTCACATAGACTAGTAATCTTGTCTGTCAATGTGACTTTCCCAGCTCAGAAATACCCTGGAAAAAGAAACACCCCTAAAACCTGAAGGTCAAGTGTTCTCGAGTGATTAAGTTAGACTGCTTCTGAATTAAACTTAAATTAATTAAACATGAAGATAGCAACTGAAGTGTGGACAGTTAATGCTATGGGACTGCAAATCCTCAAAAGGAGTCAAGATGTTCCCAACTCCAAATTTACACTTTTATCCAGTCAGGTATAGAAACCAACTGCTGCTCAGGCAGTAGGTAAGCAGATGGCAAGCACCAAGCAAAAATGAAACTGTGAAACGATGCACCACCCCAAGAGTCAGAAGAAGCGCAGTTATGTGTGCTTCTACCAGTGCTCACTGCATAGGTTCCTTAAACAAACTGCTTCAAACTTGCAGAACATCAAAAGCCAGATGGGTCTTCCTGAATGAATCCACAGGCAAGGAGCCAGGATTCCCGTTTGCTGCAGAAATAGGCCTGGACTTGATTTGAGTCTTCTTAGCTCTGACAGGCTGAAGTCTGGCAGAACTCCCAATCCAAAATAAAATAGCATTCAAGTGAGACTGGGCTTTAACTAACAATAATAATAACAAAATTTCAAATCCCTCTTTCTAGCTTTAAAATGCACTTCCCTTTACAGTGCAGCGTTTACCTTTCCCACCGTTGCTCTCTAGTTTGGGTACGTAAGTAAATGCACAATTCAAAAAAAGCTAACAAACAGTGAGAAGCAATTTGCAGCATCACAGATTTTTCAGTCTAACATTATCATTCCACCATCTAACCTATCCTCCTGCGTAAGACAAGCCAAATGATTTCTCATTTTCCATTGACACATGTAAAACTTGATTATGCTTTAAAGTGTACAAAGCTCTGATCCTACTAAAAAAAGTTTTATAAATCTTATTTTAGCCATCAACCACGAGACATTTAAAAAGAACACTACAGGTAGGAAACCCATCTTATAGATATGTATATGCCATACACCAGGAATGATTCACCTAGCAACATAATCCTCTACCAGCCTTTATCTTTTTTCGCTTGGAACTTATGTTTGAAACCAGAAGAAAGCATAGACTATTACATCAAAGTTTAAATCAGCTGCACTATAATTATCATGCTGATACCGCAATAAACACTGGGTGTTGGCTGGCCAGGATTGCCAAAAAAGATAGAGGTCCTGCCCTTATTTGCTGTCTCTGACAACGTATATAATCACATCAAAGAAAAATTCTGTGCATCACAGTTAACAGAAGAAAAAAAATCTGGATGTTCTCTTTTCTAGACTAAAATGATAGATTTTGTTCATTATAAGAAAACTTAAATTTTGCCTATAATGAAAAAACAATTATAATGCAAAGCCCTTGCAGGCTTGCAATACTCATTGAAATCACAGGAGGTATTTTCATGGAGTTCAATAGGAGCTAGACAGAAGCTTTGAACATGTTTATCTTCTTGAAACTACAAATACAAAATACTAAATGAGATTTTCGTATATGAAATTTAAAATTATCTATTGTAATTCTGTATTTAAGTCTGCTCAAAGACTTCTGAAAACCAGGCTAAGATTAAATACGATTTTGCAAGGACAGAAACGGTAACAAAAAAAAAAACCCAGATAATTCAAAATGACACTGAAGACCCTTGAAGTATAGGAAATTTCTGTGTGTATGCTTTATCGTTTCAGGTCTTAAGATCTATCTGGGGGCGGAGAAGCATTACAAAACTGTTTTTTGTTCTGCCATTTTGTTTTCATACTAGGCTTTCAGAAACATACTGAGCTCGATGTACTTGTTTTCTCAAAGCCTCTCCACTGTTCTGTGTGGGGGGTTTTTTCCCATCTAGGGAACAGGAGTGTAAATTGCAAAACCTCTGTGTTTTAAAGACATCTTCGAGTTTATGTCAGTGAAAACTCCTTCAGGAAAGGGAAACCTGGAGGGGAAGGACTCAGTGTGTGCGCTGGGAGAGGTGGAGTGCACTGCCCAAGATGCTCTCCATAGAGGATTTCCCACTACTCCCTGCCAAACCTGTCGAGCCTTATCTGGGACATTTCTGAAATGTGACATGACAGGCAGGTTCGAAAGCTAAGCGTTGGATAATGGTGGGCAAACAAAGGACATCGGTTTTTGCATTATTTCTTTAATTACTTTAACCCTCGTTCGAACAGAAAGCATAAGGCCAGAGTAATTCAGCTTCTCTCTTTGTCATTTGCCTGCCATAAATATGCACCAGTCTGCATTTGAAAAGCTGAAGGAGGCCGCAAGCTTGCTGGACATTTATCATGCTCTGTTCCCTGTTAACAAGCAAATACTTTAGTTGAATGGCCCATTAGCAATCATTGTCAAATGCAGAATGCAAGGTGCTTGGATGTGACCGGCCTGTAAATTAGATGAGGGTGCCCCTGAGCTTTGGAGAATTTCAGCAAATGAATTGGATCTTTTGATATAGATTTGTGAAGGTTAAGTTGCAAGACAGGAAACCTATCTGAGCACTTCAGGCCCCCTGTATTCTGGCAATCTGTCTGGCTCCCTATATGCACTTGTTTTTCATTTGTTAAATCACATCAGCAGCAGCAGCTAGACAGTTCAGGGTCGGGAGTTCCCTTTTCAGTCAGATTTGTGAAGATTTCCAGCATACCATCGGTTAGGATAAGAATTATAAATTCAAGCATGTAATTAACATCTTTATATATATATAAAAAACCCAAATCGAAACAACAAAAAAAAACCCCAACCCACTTTAAACGTGTTCGAGCCACTGCCAAACAAACAGCATGAATTCCATTTTGCCGAGCTCATCCCAGGCTCACTCCCACTAAAGAAAGACACAACTGTTATTGTAGGCTTCGGTGTTTTTTCCTCTTGTGTCTAGACTGTGCCTAACAAATGCCGAGTGCTTTCTTTCCCCCCTTAGCAGACAAATAAGCAGGCAATAAAGTAGGTATTTCTCATTTGAATCGTACCCCTGATTTGCAATGTAATACCGACTTTAAGTTGAGTGTTCAGGGTTGTCAGCTGGGTAAAAAAGAAGGTATTAACTATTTAGAAGGCTCTTTAAAAGAAAAGGCAAAAAACCCCAAATCCAAGTAGCTGCACTAGGAGAGATATTTTTCTACCTTTACAGCTTCAGACTGCTTAAAATAAATGACAAAACATGGCTAAACTGTCTGCAGGCTGAACTTCGCAAACTCATCCCAGTGATTGTAAGTTGGGGGGGGAGAGGCAGATGCTTATCTCATTCATTTCTAGATTTCAGCCTGCCTTTCGAAAATAAACACCACCTAGAGACTGAGCCAGATCCATTTGGTTATCTGCAGCCTGACTGGTAAATAGGAATGGATGCTGTTTTGCTTGTGGTTGTTTTGTTTTGTGTTTTTTTTTTTCTTTTATATTTTTGCAGGACGGGAAACACAAGAGATGCTCTGAAGTATCACCTGGCCAAGGCACAGACAATGCAGCATGTTTATCTTTGCTGCTCCCATGGAGGGTGAGATGGAGACCACAGACTGAAACACAGCTGAAATCAAAAGGTCTTTGTTTTCTTTCCAGATAACCCCAATACTACCTATCCCCTCTGCTGTCTATGCCTTGCCAGCGTGCTACTGCCCGAAGTCCTAATAGATTAAGGCAACAAACCCCAAGCACAGCCAATTCTTCAGAAAGGCTGCTGCTAGGGCAGGAGTTAAAAAGGAAGTCTTCCACACCTCACAATTGCAGCCATCTCAAGTTTTAATCGGCCCTCATCTCGGCAAAAAGCAGTAAATGAAATCTATCTTTGTCATATTATACACCACCAATGAGCAAGAACTGAGCAGCTTTTCTTCACCGCTTCAACCACCCCAAGCCACAAGTAGGCCTTTCATACTTCCTAATCCCGGCCCCCAAGTTTTGTGCAGTTCTCACATAATACCTTACAGCCCGGAGCAAGGCCTTTAGTTTATAACACCCCTTTCAGAGACGTGTCATTTCTAACATCAAGCTAATCTATATGTTGCCATGGCATCACCCTTTATCTGCCTTTACATCTTATGAACTGCATGGATTTACCACATTATTTTTATCTGAAAGACAGAAAATGGTGGTTTTATTGCCATACAATCAGATTACTGCTGCTAGTTTCTCTATGCCTTTTTACCATACTTCAATCAAAAGGGATCAGTTTCTTTATACTCTGCCCTTGATTTACATTACATCTGTAAAGACCTAGTCTGGGTTGTAATCCCCTTATTAACTATGACCAGGGTTGATTTGCCTAAAAATAAAAGCAAATTGTGTCAGACCTTTTCACTTTGTTTTTGATTCGGAACTACAAAATGGATTACTAAAGAAATCTTCAGAGTTCACACGGCTGGTATAGTACTGAATTTAAAATGAGAATTAAACAAGTTAAACATGGGAGCTGTGTCAACGGTTTACATTTTCCATCATGGGAGAAAGGCTGAACTGCATTTGTCTTTGTGTTCTCTGGCTCTAAAGAGACAATGAAGCCACAGGAGTTTTTTCCAAGCTCTTCTAACACTGTCCATTTGCCATCCTCCCTTCCTCTGCTTTTTCATGCAACTCCCCCGTAAACTCTTCTCCCTCAATGCTCCCTCCTTACCCTCCCAAAAAAACCTCCCCTCCCCCAAGACAACAGTGTGCTGGTCAAAAGTCTAAATTCAGTGGCACTGAGTATTTTAATCAAAATATTTCAAGCAGTTTAACATTCCTATGTAAGTTTCCACAACGCCTCACAAAGAATGAGCTCATAAGGAAATCCATGTAGATGTATGATAAATGACCAGAAAAACAGGTTTCTTTATGTCAGCAGCCAAGGCAGACAGACATTAGGCAAACATGAATAACATTTTAATCACTATTTTTTCTCAGAAGAACACTTTCTTCTCATTTGCAACAAACAGTTTCAAGTACTGCAGGTTTGCACTGACACATGAGGACCAAAACCTAAAAAAAAAAAAAAAAAAAAAAAAAAGCCAAAAAAAAAAAAAGCCCCAAAGCAGGCCTGCCTGTGGCTGCTGCTGAGGGCTGAAAGGCCTGTCTTTGCCAGCGTGTCACAGCAGTCACCTCAGCTCCTCTGTTGCTGACTTCACATGATGGGAACCTTGGCCGAATTTGAGATGATCCAGAGTGTCACACCTCAAGCAATGTGATCTCCTCATAATAAAACAGGGAAGAGAAAAAAAAGGAAAAAA
>VZRE01011407.1:111641-127112 GCA_013396775.1 Cephalopterus ornatus
GGCCGTCAGGTAACACCCACTGGCCCCGCCACGCCGCGCCGCGGGCGGCCAGCGTGAGCAGGGTGCCCACTCGCTGTTAGTCACGCCGGGCTGGTGCGGGAAGCACGGCGGGNNNGGCCCACGCGGGGCGAAACGAGGGGAGGGAAAGAAATTCAATAAGCATTAAAAACCAGTCTTTGCTAAAACTGTTTCTCCAGTACAGTGCGGTGTACAGAGCGGGGAGCAGCGGCAGGGCCAGGGAGTACGGCGCTGCCCCGCACCCCACCCACCGGTGCGGGCGCAGCGCCCCGGGGGAGCGCGGCTGCGGGCGCTGTGCGGAGAAGTACCGGGCTGTGTACCCGCTGGCTTGGAGCTTCCCCCGCAACCTTCTGCGGGTTCCCTGCCAGGGAGGAGGGCAGCGGGTGCTCCCGCGCTCGGTCCCCACTGGCCCTTCCCCTGGCTTCTGGGAGTTTCCAAAGTTTGGTTTCGCGACAATTAGCCACGGGCCATCACTAAATAAAGGAGAGTCGGACACGCAGAGCCCCTTAAAGGGATGCGGAGCGGCGGGCAATAAGGGTTCCCTCGCCTTTCCCTGGCGATCGCTCAGCACTGCTTTCCTCCCCTCCAGAGTTCGGTGGGGAAGGGTTCGGACCCAGTTCTTCCCGTATCCCAACGGCACGACCCCTGGCCCTTTTATTTCATTCTATCATTAATTTCTGACCAGAGCGAGCTACCTGCGGGCAGCGCGGGAGATGCTTCCCCCGCGGCGCCGCAGGTCCCCCGAGGGGTGCGGAGGGCGCCGGGGGATCGCGGCGGACCCCGCGGGTACTCCCTACGCCGCGCTCGGAGCCCGATGCGCCGCGGCTCTTCCACGGGACCACAGCTCCCACTAGCGGCCAGCCGCTGCCCTCTGCCGGGGGAGCGGTGCCCCCGGCTGTGCCCCTCCGCTGCTCCCCCGGCCCGCCGCGTACGCCGTTCCCCCGCACAAGTCGCCGTGTAAGGCGAAAAGGGGCGGCGGTACGGCGGCACCGGAACTGGGGAGACAGCACACGCGAGGGGTCCGCAACAAGGGCTGTACCGAGGCTAAACACGGGTTGTGTAGTGTCACAGTCGCTCCTGTGAAATTAAGGGGGTTACCGGATTTCTTCCAGCAGAGATTTCTTGCCAAAATAGTATCTGCAGAAAGGATTAAAAATTAAATCCCGGGAAATTACGACGTTATTTCTGTCATTATCTTACCTTTTAGTCGAGGCACGCAAAGAACATGCTACCAAAGACCCTAATAAAGAGCCAATTTCGCATAATTTTATTCCCGAAAAAATACGGGCATTCACCTGAAAATCGGCTTCGTGGTGGTGCTTGTCTGGCTTTTAGACGAACGCCAAGAACCTCTTGTTAGGAAAACAACTGGCACTGTAATTTCTTTCTCGGATCAATTTTGGAAGCCAGTGTTCTCTTTCCACCTCTTTCAACTACAACAGTGTTTCAGCCTGGCAGAGCCCGCTCCTCTCGCTCACAACAGAGGGTAAAGAAATTTGAGGCGCGCTCGAAGCCCCATAGATTTTGTGTTGTGTTTGGTAGCTCTCTAATGAAATCTACCACCTAAGGAAACAAGGAAATCAGTTTGCTTTTCACACAAAACACCGAATACGTTTTAAGTAAACTGCTTAATTAAATTTAATTTGCAGTGAGGAAGGAATTGCAGATCCGGCAACGCAATTTGGTGGAAAAGGATCTGATTCCCGGGACGGAAACTTAGCACTCAAGTGGGAGATAGAGCTCGAGTATCTATGCACTGCAAGGAGCATCAAAGGAGAGCTTCGCCAGTGAGGGGAGGAAAGTACTTAATTATTAAACTTTTAAACAAATGTGTGGTGTGTTACCGGTCGTGAGACAATGTAAACACGGAGCCCGATAAATGCTTCCAGCAACAGAGACGTGTAAAGTAGGTCTGCCTCAGTTTTGTGATATTGCTGCTTCTGTTTGTTTAGATGCAAAAGGTCAGAAGCAATGTTTTGTAAAAGCTGTGAGTAAACTGTGACCTCTTACTCTCCGTATCCTTGCTTTAAGCAAACCAGAGGAAATGAAGAGCCCTGGTATTGTCTGAAAATATCCTCCAGTATCTAAATATATCACACGACGCCTATTGTCCAGCGGCTAATCATTTTACGCAAATACAGCTGTTTTACTCTACCGTCCAGC
The DNA here is from genome assembly GCA_013396775.1 of Cephalopterus ornatus. Taxonomy (NCBI): domain Eukaryota; kingdom Metazoa; phylum Chordata; class Aves; order Passeriformes; family Cotingidae; genus Cephalopterus; species Cephalopterus ornatus. The sequence goes on from VZRE01011407.1 coordinate 113,823, forward strand.
ATCCTACCGATACACACCGTAAGTTTATATAAAATTGCGTTAATAAAATCACTTTTGAGTAAGAAACAAGAGAAAACCGACACTTTATCTCCGAGATAATCTACACATCAAAGATTAAGACATTCAAAGAAATGGGGGCTCGGTAGCTACTCCGCCCAGGTCACCCTTTTTTGGCCGAGGGACCGGTCCCTGTGGCTGGGGTCGGGCCAGGGGGCCCTTTCAGCGCCGCAGAGGTACTTACGGATGAGAGCAGGGCCGGGCCGGACCGGGCCGGACCAGGAGGCGGGGGGCGGGAGGGAGCGGGCGGCGCTCGGAGGGGCAGCGGCGGCGCGAAGCCCCCGGGCAGCCGCGCTGCGACCGCGCTCCCTGCCCGGTCCCCGCACCCTTGCTCCCGCCGCATCGGCCTCCAACATTCCCGACTCGCCTCTGAGAAGCAGCAGGGATCGCCTCGGACACGGGGGAAACGTGAGAGTAGGCGTCGGGGACGGGGGTTTCAAAGCAAAAAAGATGTCAAATGTTCGGAAGTTTAGAAATAGGATTCGGCTGCGTCTTCTCTGAGGGCTATTTCAGGAGGAGGTTCCGGCAGACATTTCGGGTTTCGCATGGAACACGGTTTCCTGACATACGAACTCGCAGGGGACAGGCTGCTGGGGGAAATCCTGCCGCGGCCACAGGAGCGGCACCGCGGTTCCCCGGCGCCCGGGCGGTCCGGCTCGGCGGGAGAGGATGGACACACAAATGGACAGAGACGGATGGATGGATGAGTGCGGCCAGCGAGCAGGTGAGACCCACCTATTCCTTTGCTTCACTGAAAAACGGGGACTTTGCCGTTTGCACCGCTTAAATTTCCTGTACCTCAGCCAGGCTTAAAATAAAAAATCGGGTTCATCGCTGAAGAAGTGTTTTCGCCTTCTTTTAGACAGTGATGTGGGCAATAATTACATAAACATTTCCTCTGGTCCTCCGAAATCCATAACAAAAGGCAGCTAATCTGAATGGGATCAGGATTGGGCCCACAATCCCTGATTCTCTTTTAAACATCAGTCTAAACATCGGCGATGAGAATACATGGGACGTGAATTTTTTTAAGTGGAAAAGCTCACCATCATCAATCATTACTTAAAAATGTACCAATTTTAAAAGTTGAAAATACAGAACTCAATGGATACAATTACTGCTAAATTTAATAAAGATAAATGATCACAATTGATGCTTACTAACTTAAATGATTCTTTATCATTTGTCCAAGGGGCAAGTGTGCCAGGTGCTTGAAACAGCTCTTAATATATAATTCACAACACAATGCATTTTCTGCACTTATGGTAAATGCATATCTAGATGTTAATTTGCCTTCTCCAGGTCTATTTTATAACTGCAATTTTGGTTAACCATAGCATCTTAGAAAATGAGTTTGGCTCCTCCTAAATACAACCATAGAATTCAAGCAGCCTTATAAAAATCAGAAAAGAAGTTCGTACACCCTAACCATGCATTTTAATTGTTTGACTTATATCAATTCTCAGTACCACTCTGTGAAAACAAAAATATTTACATTATTTTATGGTCTGTGATATGATTGGTAGGAAAAAGGACCTGGGATCAAGCTTCTACACATCCATCCCTTTATTATAAAAGGGGGTTCATGTCCTGTTGAGCAGAGCTGATGCTGAATCAGCAAAACCCTTGGTTCTAAGTGTCAGTCCAGGAAGAATGATTGGAAGCATGAGGTTGTTCAGTACAGAAACATCAAGAGGCTCAGCACTCTTCAGCGGGCTAACAACAGGGTGGGATGGGGAGGTGGAGATAACCCTGAAATGCATGTTTGGTGGCACCAGCATGAGAATGGAATAGAGATACATGAAAGTCACAGTTCATCTTCAGCCAGACTGGCCTGTCAGTCCGAAACCATACCAAACCAGGCACTTCAACCATATCCGCCTGCCTTGGAATGAGCCTTAGGCACACAGGCAGCTCCACAGTTCTCTTCTGAAATCAATCCCCTCTGTAACACAGCCTGGAAGATGTTTATTAACTTGAATTTTGCCTGCACTTGCACCGAGACCCTGCAATGACAGAGCTAAGATTCCAAATGCTCTGAAAATGTTTAATGAGACACTGCACACAGTTTAAAATGAATAACCAACACCTCCATATTTGGTGTACATCCAAAAAAATGGCACACATTAACGGCGTCACAAAGAGCGGATTATCAGCTTCAGGTCAGCAAGGGAAATAGCGAGGGTGAGGTGTATGAGATGGCACAAAGCTGAAGAGAAAAGGAGAGACATCAAAGGTAAATCCTTCTTTTTCAAGACAGATAGGAAAGGATGAACTATTGATACTTTAGTGAGTTTATACATAGGTATGCTGTTGCTTGGCAGTTTAGGTATCTCACTGACCTAAGTGTCTCTGCTTTGCTAAGCGTCAAGGATTCCATCCCTCCAATCCATTTCACAGCAGCCAGCTTTCCACTTGTACTTGGAAAAACAGTGATAAACGAACATGGGAATTAGCAAATCTCCAAAGTAAGAGCACGTTTAGCATGCCGCTCTAAGGCCTTCCATGCTCCTTGTCTTTGCCAGACAGATGCACTGTTCAGTATTAAAAGAATTATCCAGGACATTTATGAACAGGCGTTGAGGAAACTAAGATCTCTTCTGTTATAAGGGAAATGAATACTGCTCAAGGTAGGTGGCAACAAAAATGCCTACTGGCCTCCCTGGGTGAGTCAACAACACACAAAAAGCCAGAACAAGCTAAAAATTATCTAACCAAAATTTGAAGTTGAAACTTCAAACTAATGAACTAAACACACAACACATTCACCAACAGCAGTTCCTCTAGGTAGGTCGATATCCTCTTGAAGATGCATGCAGGGAGCTCACAGTTTAAACACCACATAAATGTTAGCCTAAACAGGCATGAAGTTCTAGGGGAATATAAGAACATGCCAAGTTCTCACCATCAAATGTCAATTTACCCCCTCCCATCAAACTATGCACACCTCTATTTTCCTATAAATCAGTATCCCTTAAGTCCTACAATAATTTTAAAAAAGAAAGAAAACCACAGTGCAATGCAAATGTAACATTTGCCCACACTGGACCTACAAAAAAACCGTCTCAGAAATAGAGAATGCTTTAGGACAGCAGAGACACAGATTCCAGTAACTGAACTTCTACCCCAACAGAAGGAAAACCAAAAACAAACACACAAACCCCAACAAACAAAAAAACCCAAACCCAAAAACTTAGCTGCTTTTCTGTTTTTTGAGGGCAGTGGAAAGAGAAACAGGTAGTGAAATGGGGAAAGGCAGAAGGGGCAATCTCATTTGAAATGAGCATTTTGTCCAAGATAGCCCTAGAGGTGTGACTGAAAATAACCTTGTAACATCTAAGCCTACACAATGTTATATGCGGAGAACAGAAGTTGCTATTTAGCAGTAAATTATGTGATGCAGAACGAAATGCTTGATACCACAGCTGCACACATGATTACTTAGCTTCTTGCTTTTAGAAGAGGAAATGAAACTGCATAGGTCTGTTTTGAGTATCGACGTTTAATAGCTTGTTTCTCATAAGGGAACAGGGGATGTTTTCTGTTTTAGAAATACAGGTATCAGTTGATCTTTAAATACAGCCTGCTCCTGCCAACAGGTCATGTACATGATTTATTTGGCTTCAGCTTTTGTTTTTATGCATTAAGCAACTTTCAACCTTCTTTTGTAATACAACATATAGAAAAATTTAAGTACAATAATATGTAGGTATTTTACCATCTTCACATTTTCTTGACATGCTGGACAAAGTGATACACGTCAGTCTGCCCCCCAAGCCCCAGTTTCATACAAAGCACGTTGAATACTGCTTTCAGTGGCACACTCAACTTGCTCCCACATTTAATTTGCCAAATCTATAGAAACAGACCCTTTGGGAATATCAGGAATTACTTCTGACTTTGTCCAGTGACATTCAAATGCTCAGGCAACTATTGGTAACTTTCATTTTATGGTTACTACAGATGTTGCACGCTGACAGGAAAAGAAAGTTTTAGAACTGGACAAGCTGTAGTAATCCAGGTTTTGGTAGAAGAATTATATACAAAAAGGGGATTTATATATATAGTTTTCAATCTGTAGTTTCATTTTTCAAAATAAAACCTGTATATATAAATGGATAATATTCAAGATTTGTATATGAGTAACAGTTGCTTTCTGGCTAAAACAATATATTTAGACAGAGTCTCACTTTCTGTTTGTCACTTCAAGTATACTAGCCAGTCCAGTCCTTTGGGAGAAAAAACTTCCATTTTTAAATCCTTGAGGATCCATCAGATTTATTATATGGTAATGACCTTAACTTATACAATATACAGTGTTATGAGGTGAACCAAAGGGGATTAGATATCAAAGTACCGGTCTGGGTGCAGCAAGCCAAACAGCCGTTTAAACATGATACTACAGCTGAAATAAGTCTCTGTCAGAATAAAAACCAACATTAATAAAAACAGCAGCAGCCATCAAAAACATTCACAACTGCAGGGATTTTTTTACTGTGTGTAATTTTGCATTTTAAGTAGGAGAAGCCACAATAGTTTAAAGCAAAATTTAAAAAAATACCACTATAGTCTTGAATTTAATAATGTGAATTGTCACTCTTATAGCTGTTTATAGAAGTGTACTAAAAAAATTTACTTAAACATATGAATTTAAGACTTTCACTTTATTCAGCAAATTGGTTTATTTACACAATGGGGAAACGCTGATTGAATGCTGTCAATGTAATAAAAACAAATCTAACAGAGACAATACTGCTCTCTATGTATTCATAGCAGAAATGACAAACTATTTCCTTACCTGTATCAGGAACATCAAGCGCAACAACGGGACAGTATCATAGGACACTGACTTAACAATAAACCGCAGAGGTCCAGTAATACTATGGCAATTTACTCATGTATTTACTGACTTCAAAAAAAAACATTAGAAGTCAGCAATACCCAGTATAAAGTTCTGTCAATTATCAGAGTCAAACTCTGAATAGTAGGTCAGTAAAACCTTATTAGATCATCCACAATTCATGAAGTGACATGACTTGCTTCAGATCACCAATACAGAAACAAAACTGATGAAAACAGATTATTCTCTAAAAGGCAATGATGATCTGATAAGGGTTTAACTTAATGGAAGTTTAAAAAAAAAAAAAAAGAATTGCAGAGCACAGCCCCTATTTGAACAAGCTAACTTTCCAACTTTCAAAAAAGACAAAAAAAAATTGAGAGAAAAAAAAAAAAAACAAAAACACTTCAACATGAAGCTACCATACAAAGTTCTTTTTGTTTTCCTTTTTTTGTTGGTTTTTTTTCGTTTGTTACTTTTTTTTCTTTTAGGAGTTCAGAGTTGAAATTTAATCCTGGCTTTTTAGGGAGAAGGACAGTTTTGGCCTAGACTTTCCTTTGCCCAGGATAATTTTTTGCTCTTCCTTTTGCTGACGTTGTCTCTCTTGTTCTAGTTTCATCCTCTCCTCATGAATCTTTCTTTGTTCTTCAACAATTTTCAATTGTTCTTCAGCCTAGGTAAGAAAACGATAAAATTTAGGCCAGTGTATTTTGTAGTCATAAAAGCAATTTACAAGTCCATATTAACTTCCAAACAGGTCCAATCCTGCATAGGTATGTAAGCAGTTCTGCCTGAGCTAGATGCCACAGCTGGTTTCAGTGAAACTATTTATAAAATGGTTATTTGAATTGAGTTTAGAAGAAACACTGAGAACTTTCTACAGCTAATGTATTGGAATCTTGAGTGCTTACATGCCATATTTTTCAGCATTGCTTTGCAAACAATACTTTATATTTAATTAAGGAACACAGTAGGTACCTAAAGATATCCCTTGACATGTGTAAGATGCAGCCACAATGAAGTAACGCACCCTCAAGCAGAGGTCTCCCTGCTACAAAACCCATCTAAAAACCCCTCCTAAACCCAAACGCATCTTTACTTGATTTGTAACTAGTCAGTCCTTACACTGACCAAAGGTTCTTACAGCTCTTCAAGTGGTTTTCTAAAGGTGCTTATTTTGTTCATTACATCAGTTCATACTTTTAAATTTTCTTTATGTCGTGTTTTGACCATATAAAGTTGAGAAAAGGGTAAAACAGAAAGGGATCTAAAGCAGGTGTAGTTCAAGAAAAGAGTTTTAAGAAGCCTTCTTTTTACATGAAAGAGGTGTAATCACCTGGGCAATTGAAACTGATAGAGTTCAATCAGGACATAGAAGGCACTTACTTTGGCTCATCATCAAATGATTAGAATCAGCTAAATCATATTAAATATTTTCATGTGGCAGGCACCTGATTAAATGGGCTTGAAGACTAACATATGCTAGACTTTTCTAACTTAAGACATCTTAAGCTTATGCTGAAAGTCTCTTTCAGCACTTCTACATCAACATTAGACTGGACTCAAATCCAGTTTGTACTTGTCCTGCTCAACGAAATAGAATTAGTCATGTCTGCAAACTTACTTCAGCCTTCGCCATGAGCTACAGTTAAAACAGACTTTTTAAATTCTGAAGGCAGCAATTTCCCTGTAACTGCATCCCAGCTATAGTGTTACTGCTAAGGATCTGGACTTTAATGCTCAGGGGAAGGAGAGCAGTGCTACTGATGCAATAGGCAAGTTAAACTCTAGAAAGGGTCGATTTGTTCAACTGTGTTGCAAATCTAGCAGAGATACCTGTATTTTCCTACAAAATGGTTATCTACATCTTCACATACCAGTTTAGCTTGTGCTTCTGCAATTTTTCGATTATTCTCTTCCAGTATTCGCTCTAGTTCCTCACGCTTTGCACGCTCTTCTTCCTAAAGGGGAGGACAGGGCAAGATGTTAGTAAAGTAAAATATTCATTTCTGCATGTTCACTAATCTTTCTCAGAATTCTTCTGTGAACTGACTTAAAGTGGCAGCTTTACAGCCACCTATTTTGTCTCACAATGGTAAACTGTGCAGCCACTAAAACTGGTTTCTACTGCTCAATTTAAATCATCCCGCCCAGTCCAAACAGCAACCAACTAAACCCTCCCTAATCATAGAATCCTGACAATTTATTACTAGAATTTTAATATCACACAAATCAACAAGGACAACTACAAAAACTGGATAGTATTTACCAAATTAAAAAGTAATATAGAAAATATAAATAAAGTGAATAGTTTGTCTCACCAATTAAGTATACCTACGTATTCTTTACCTATACTCCTTTAATCAGCATTAAAAGTTGAATATTTACTGTCTTGTCCAGTGTCCTGCAGAGTGTGCTCCTCGGCTGCCATACGCGCCAGCTTCCTCTTTAAAATGATTTGTACTGTTAGCTTGGCAATACCTGCATCAGCAGCTCAACCATTTATAAAGAAACAACATACAAGGAAGGCTGAGCTGAGGAATGCAGATGTTTATGGTAAGAAGGAACAAAAATATGTAAATCATTCCTAAGGCAAACAATTAATAAGAAAAATACATTTACTGTTAGTGAAAAATACAAATGGTAATCCATACTTCATGGAGCTATGGGCTTCTTTCATGGGGAGAATGGACTTAACATTCAGTTTTTTGACAATTTTAAGACAGCTGAAACTGTCATTTGCAGTATGAACTTGGAATTCAGGAGTCCAGGGAAGGCAAGATCAGGAAATAAAGCCTTGTAATTGTTGTTTTCTTGGTGAATTTTATGGAACTCTGTTATGCAACTCAAATATGAAGACTGCGTGAAAGTTTTTGAGGTGTTTCAGTTCACATAATATATATCCAAATTATTTTAATATTTGGAGGATTTAAAGTTAGCCAGAGGTTTGTGTCTGTGTAAGAAAAAAAAGTTAATATGAACAAAGCAAGCATATGAAAACTTCTTACTATGACTAGTAACGAGCTACTAGCTAGCACACTTCACTCCAGGCATGGAGGTTTATTATGTGTTACAAAGAACTGATGAGACTTCTCCACATGATATTGACAATAGCAAAAGTACTTTTTAAAAAGTCATCCATCTGATCGAATGAAAACCTCTATATATGAAGAATTTTCTGACTATGAACATGTAAATTCAATGTAAATTCTTTCATATTAAAGTCCAAATTTGCAAAAAAGTATAATTTAATATTTTAAATATTTATTGTAACTCAGCATTCCATTTTTTTTTCCATTTAACTGATAAGTCACATTTAGTATGAAGGAGAAAGCTGCATTGCTACTATCTCTCCTTCTGTAAGCCAATCAAAATATTAATTTAAAATAAACTGTGTAGGAGGTACAGAGTGAAAAAAGCATTCGACACTTATGACTATTTAGCACAGATTTCCTTTCCAGTTTGAAGTTTGTTTTGAAACTTTTGGATCCTGGAATGATTGGTGCAGGCAGGCATCAAAGCCTTTAGTAGCAAATTACTGTCTCACAGAAAGACATTTTCAGCTTCTGCTCCAGCTGCTGATTAAAAAAACAAAACAAAAAAGTCCAAAAACCCAAAAACCCAAGTCACACGTTCAGCTTGCTTCAGACAAGGGCAACCTGCTCTTTTATAACTTCTAGGGAGAAAAAAAGGAGTTGTTAGTAGTTATTAAGAATGGGTATAATGATTTGGACAGAGATCCTTCATGAAGACGTGAATGGGCTTATGCTCCAAGTCCCAGAATTAGTCCAATGTATGCTCAAGGAAAATGTTCATTTTAAAATGAAGAAACCTATTTGTTAAAGACAGGTACTGCAGATCACTGCTGGACCCTGCTTTTTGCCTGACTGAAGGCAAAAGCCTCTTACAGTCTAGGTAAACAAAATGAAACAAATGAAGGATACATAATTACAGGTTTTTCAATACCCTTCCCCAGAAATGAAAGGACTGCTGATAAATCCTGCAGCCATGGCAAAAGTTTCAAACAATTCTGAAATATGTAGGTCAGTTCCATTAAAAATCAAGTATCCTTGTTCAGGTTTTAGGAGAATAACTGTTTAAATATCAGTGAGCTCCTCTGAATAGGCTAGAAATTAAGTTTCGCAGCAATGCAAGTTTATATGAGAAGGGAATTAGATTTGCTGTATTCCATCTCTTTCTGAACCGAACAGGAGGCACAAACCAACACTGAAAGTTTTGCCATGGACTGTCTCTACTTTCCAAACGACCGAGCGTTACCTCTCTGGCTTTTTGTGCTGCAAGTTCAGCTTGTCGCTGACGCTCGAGTTCTTCGAGCAACTGTTTTTCCATGATGCGCTTAGCCTCCTCCACCCTGCGGAGAACCTCTCGCTCAATCTCATCCTTTCTTTTCTCCAACTCTTCTTCTACACGTTTAGCCACAAGTTCTTCCACTCTTCGAGCAGTTTCTTCCTCTATGAGTTTCTCTTCAATTTCTTGTTGACGACTACAAAATGCAAATACGAGGATTACCTTTTAAATCAATAAAGAATGTTTGCACTGAAACAAATTCCTCCAATACCCAGCATCAGACACACTACTGAATAACTTTTGGAAAGTTTTATATCTTATACACGGATTATATACATAAAGAATATTGTGACCTACATTTAAAGAAAGTGAATATTCAGGCAATCAGTGTTCCTACTATAGGGAATCCAGTCAGCCCATACCATACTTAGCATCTCTATATATACTAACAGACTAAGATAAAAATACCTAATCATACTACTACTTCATCATAATTAGGGGGGAAAAAGGGAAAAACCCCAAACCAACAAATAACACCCCCCCAAACAAAAAACAACCACAATCCCACCCCTCCTTCAAAAAATCCAAATCCCACCCAACTCTGACCATCCTTCACTTCAAATGGTCTCAATTTTCAGCCATGTGCAGCAATAACATTCTGTAAAATCTTGCCTTAAAGTCACCACCTCAGAGGCACCAAACTCATTACTAGTAACTTAAACTAGAAGACAGAAGCAATAAAATTTATTATTTGAATATTTTAACTAGAATTCCAGTGGTATACCTGTAATCTAGTTATCCAATCATTTACCTATCAAATTTTGAGTACCTCAGCTCTCCTTAACTTTTTTTATTGCAGCACTCTGTTCCTACTGTAATTATCCAAAATAAATTATACCAATACCAAGCGCTAAATATCCTTGTGAACTACAGCTTTCCATGTTCTGACTTTTGGAAATATTTTCAAATGTCTTGTCTCCATTTTTGTTTAGCAGCAGTATGATCACTTAGCCTGACTGCTGTTTTAAGTTTTCATTAAGGATACAAAGAGTTTAGCTAAATTTGCAGTTTAATTACCAAATTCAGGGAAAAAAAATTCCAAGTAGTAATCACTAGTACAAAACAGCAATTACATATCCAAAGATAAACAGTGAATACTGTATAGTTGTATTTCATATAGTGCTATTTATTTGGAATTATGGGGTTTGGGGAAAAGACTGCTGCTTTTAAACTTGACATTGAACTTTCATTTTAAGTATTCTGTGAATTGCAGTATCTTCATATCCTGTCATTTTCATAAAGCTTGCATTTTCCTATCTCATTTGGAAAACCTTTCCTAATATATCTTATTTGAAAAACAACTATTTAAAAAAAAAAAAGTTACAGTATTTACCAAGGTTTTAGGTTTCCCAAGGTACAATTTGCAAAGATTAAATAGGAGATGATGAAGTATGGACTACTGCTCCAGATAGGCATGGGAAATACAGAGCTGAAAGGCTCCCAATTCCCTCTTTTCATGTGTCATCTTTTCAGAAGTGTATTCAAGTAAGTTAACTTCAGTAAAAAGGTTTGGAACCCTCAGCTCAATCATTCGGCCTGAGAAGACAAATTTTATTCTTACATTCCTCAAGAGACAGCCATCTTAGCGGGGGGCACGTTAGGCCAGCATTCACTTTTCCAAAACTGACATAAAACACCTTGAGGTGATTTTTTCAGAAAAAAACAGACAACAAAAGGCAAACAAAAAACCTAGACCACTATCACCATCCAGAAAAATGCAACACCCCCATTCTGATATAGCAGTATCTCTGCCAAACCACGATCCTTTTTGGACAATTTTTTTAACCTCCTTTATATACTAAATATCCTTTTATTTTAAAAAGTTTTCGTTTCCTTTTATGAGATTTTATTCAGCAATGAGTATTCTCACCATCCTGTACCAATACTGCTTAGCATACCTACGAGGCTGTTCTAGAAAAAGAAATTGTCAGAAAGTTCATATTCCTGTGTTTTATTCAACTATCATGGCTTTATGTTAACATTGGGAAATCCAGAACAAAAGTTAACTGATTGAATAAAGATAGTGCATGGTTACAAAAATACCCATGACATTCACGTCTGAAATAAATTTTCAAATATCCTCAGCAATGAATGATGTACTCACTGGGCCTGCAAATGTTTAATTCTTCTCACCCCAACAAATTCCATTTAAATTTAATTAAACTAATCAAATGTATTTTTTAACACTTATAGGCAATGATAATATTACAATGCCTTTGACCTCATCAAAGAAAGTAAATTATAAACACAGATATAAATCTCAATGATTTTTTCTGTAGTTTACACCAACTATTTTTTTTAAATCACATGAACTTGCAGTATTTCATACAGAGGTATACCTTTATCATCCTGGCCTACTGACGATTCCAGAGCAACAGATAAGTCGTTAAAGTAAAAAAGTATTTTTAGTATGATCCATTTACTTCTTAAAGACTAATTTTATGAAATCTGCAGAAAAGGAACCACTTAGAGGTCAGCAAATTTCTGAGGGGAAAAAAGTCATACTTGCAAGGCCTTGATAGAAAATGAGCATTACAGGAAAGAACAGAAGTTAGGCTATGTATTAAGATTTGAACAGATACGAGAAGAAAAAAGTCACTTTCAATATATGAACTGCCCACTAGTTTATTCAGTCAGGAAGAATACTTCTTTCCTTCACTAACATGACTCTACACTAACATACGTAATGCAATTTACAGATGACTTACTCAAATACCATACTTTTCTACTGTATTAGGTTTTATTGCTTTTTCTTTTTAAAATTTAAAGTGTATTCTAGAAGTATGAAAATCTCATACCCAATCTTTTCCAACACTGATTCTTCCACAAAAATCTACTATTCTACTACTTCCTCAAAAGTCTGTAGCAAATATTGCTCAACTGTCATATTCCTCCTATACAGACTTCACGAGCATTTTAAAATTTCGAAACCAACTTAAACAGAGAATTTACTTCCGTATGAACTAAACCAGCTCTGAAACACTAAAATAAACTATTCACTATATTCTCAAATTGCTAAGCACGTTCTAATTCATCACTGAAGATGTGGATGGAATATTTTTCTTAATTTAGGTACTGAATAAAATTATAAACCACAAAATTAGGATCAGTGTCTCAAAAACCCTCCAAACTTCACCTGTGTTTTGGTTACTATGGAAGTTTTTGACAACATTGCTATCAAAATCTCAAATTAGCAAAGGAGACTATCAACAAACAAAAACGGAAGTGATAACTCAGGCTCACCCAGCCTTCTGAGTGTCAGCTAATATTTCATGAGAACGACAGTGCCGAAATAAAACTCAAAGTTTCACCTGCGAATTAACACGAGTATCTCATTTCACTCATACAAACATCACTCACACAAACAAGTGTTATTTCTGGACTAGGTGGTCCAGTGAGCAAGGGCAGCATTCAAAGAAGAATCACCTGATTGCAACTGTTCAAACCATTCTCCTCTGTGCTGCATAAAGGTCTGTTTCACAACTTATTATGCCGCTAAATATCAGTGCATACCCAACGTTTATTAAAACGCTCCCCACAATGTTAAACTGAAAAGGGACAAGTTTTCAAACAAAACAAGTCACCGGCTGTCACTGTCCCATTTGGCAAGAAAATAATCCCTCGCTGTTAATATAACAGCTTCGCAGCGCTTCTTGAAACCCTCAGCCGAGCAACTCCGGATACCTCCGCTCGCCGCACAAGGAGCCCCACGCCAGGGCGGGGAGGGGCGGGCGGTGCAGCACAAAGCCTCGGGCGCCGCGGCCTCGCCACACAGGGAAGTTTGGGAGCAGCGCAGGAGCGAGAGCAGCGCCGGCGGACGGGAAGCGGCAGAGCCGGCGCTGGGGAGGCGGCGTGCGGGGGGCTCGCCCCCGAGTGGGCGGCTCCGAACGCACCTGAGGGAGCCGGGCTTCGGGAAAGGGGCGGATGGCGGGAAAACCGGCTCTCGTTAGGCCTCAGCGAAGGCCCGAGCGCTCGTACCCCAGCGGCAGTCGGCCCTCCCGCATCAGCAAGGCGCGGAGAGAAAG
>VZRE01011407.1:128125-324234 GCA_013396775.1 Cephalopterus ornatus
CCCGCCGCCCCGAATTGTGAAAATTATTTTTTCTGATCTCTCTGTTGAATCACTATGGCGACACATCCCTTAAAGAGAAGGAAGCACCTAAGATTCGTAAATGCTCGTTTGGTCGAAAGCAACAACAAAACTCAGAGGGCCCACAAACAAAAGTTTTATTAGTAAATTACGCACTTGGTGTGGAAGTTGTGTTAGTCCCTACATCTACTACATAAGCACATGGCAGTGCGTTCTGGTTAAGGGGGTAGGGTGAAAGGGAAGAGAGGATTTAAAGAGGGAGACATTAATTAAAGAAAGAAAGAAAAAAAGGGAAAAGAGAGAACCAGTTCTGGTTACAGCGTTGATGCAGCTGAGGCAATGTCAATCCTGGATTCAGCATCAATCCAGCTGTGCTGGTGTAGCTGATGAGATGTTCAGAGTCCTGGGGGTCTGTTTGCATGTAGCTAATGTCCAGTGTGGTGCACTGAATGTCTATTTTGGCTTTATTTAACATGTACTTATGTGCAGATGTTATTGTCCATTGTAAACAACAAGTCTGTAGGCAAAGGAAGCACTTCAGGTCATGTGGAGAGTATGAACTAATGGTTCTGTAGGCATCTCTGTAGGATGTTTTTATCACAGTTCTGCCATGTAATTTTTAGACTTTTCTGCTGTAACAATATTTAGAACTGGTATTATGCTTGGTTTCAGTAAGCTGGTGCAATCTGTAGATAGTTAACCTCACTTTTTACTTTGAGCAGAAATTTTAGCTCCTTGATATCTTTCACAGCTGGTGCCTTTTTTTTAATAAGTAAATATTTTTACTAAGTTTAAGTACAGTTTGCAAAACGTTCCTTAAGTCACTGGACAAAATCTAATCTCACTTAAAGGTCTTTTCTTCTAATTAATTTGATTGACTTGCCTTATTTTTCTCGAAGGAAGACTTTCTTATTTTGAAATTCAGACTTAATCTAATGAGTACCAAAAATAAATAAAATGGAAACATCTTTCTGATAGATCACTTTGCAAGTAACAGCAGTGTAATGGATAGGGTGAAACCAGCATGGCAGGAATTCCAGAGTCTCAGCCCCTGGCCACACTTGTTTGTCCCTAGCCTTGGGAAGCTAATGCAAGAAGTAACTAAGTTGATAATCAGACCTTTTAGACCCTGACCGAGTAGATGAGTTTCTAACTGGCACGATTCCTGTGGCAACTTGGCTACAATTGTGTACTGAAGCTTTTAAATTCATATGGTGCAACAGGTTCTGATTAAAAAATGTATCATAATTTTTTTATTACTACGTTACATATGGGATGTACCAAACCTGACCTGGAATATAGCAGAGGGAAGGGGCAGAACTACTTATTTTGCAGTCATAAGTAGAAATTAGTTTTTAAAATATTTACCATAAACTGAGCTTTCTCCTCGGTAAATCACTATAACAGAACCTGTATTTAGCAGCTTGGTTGCCTGAAGAAATACCAATTTCATCTGCAAAATTTTATTCCTATTTAGTTATATTAACTCAGCGCTATGAAATGCAATATGCAATATTTTATGAGAACAATTCATTATGGTGGATTGTGTGGAATTAAGGAATTATATAATATGATATAATGAAATAATTTTCTCCAATTCATTATTGTATTGCTCCATCTCATTTTTTTTAAGAAGTAATAAGAGCAGAAGATTTTTAATACTTATACTAGGTTAAGGTCATTAGTCCAGTTGCTTTGTTATTTATGAGGATTAAATTCTGGTAGTTCTGGGAAAAGCTCCTTTTCCTCTTAAAAAATACATTCCTGAGAGCTGAAAAATTAGGAGAAAAGCATTTCCGTTTATGATTTCTTTTTTACTTTGAAGTTTGGTAGTTATTTGATTGGGGTATTTTTTTAATTCTATAATCTTATATTTTCCAACTTAATAGTAGTAAAATATTAATATGTAGGGTTTTTTTTCCCCAGGTGTAATTACAATTGATATGGAATTACAGTACCAAAAGGAAGTTTTTAGTAAATATTAAATTTAAAACCATTGATAATTACATAATTTCATTTCTTGTTTTCAGTTAATTAAAAAAGAAGACAGTAATTTCCCCTATTAATTTCACTTCAAAGTTTTAAATATTTAAGCTCAGGCAATTTTTTTCTGGATTAAGTAATACTAGAATTTTTGAGTTTTTAATGCCGTGTGTGTGGGTTTTTTCCACAGTTTGCTAGCTATACAGAATTTCCATCTACTCTTGTGTTTTTGCATTTTTTCCCCATTTTAATATATCTCAGTATATTAAAATGCATAATTTGCTTCTTAAAATGCTTGCCTTAGAGTTGGAAAATACCTTATTTGACAGCCAAATGGTGCCATAATTATAGCACCTCACCCTTCTTTGCCTTGGCTACTGTCATCAATGAAATCTCTCAACCCATAGGCATTTAGGGGTAGCTCCATGGAGATACTGTGTTCTTATAACCTCCAGATCGTACCTGCTCTTGCTTACACCACCGCTTCTGTCATTAGCTGGGTCAAGAGGAATCCTGGGAGTAAAGGTGGATTATTTTGGGTTGTGCTAGTGTGGCATAGCTGGATGTAAGATCTTTGTAATGGGTCTAAAGTGGAAGAACTCTGGAGGGTAAGCAGGGGAAGAAAGCAAGAGCATAATAGGATAAGGTGTTTGGTATATAATTTGCTGTCATCTGGTGTAGTCTGTGTCACAGTGGTAAGAGGGCAGAAGTAGCACAGAAAAACTAGGTTGTTGCAAGGGGGAAAAGTGGTTTAAGTGTGTATTGGTTCTTTCAAAGCAGGTATTTCAGCCAGTGTTTATTAAAAGGTCAGAAACTATGAATACAGATAGGGTGGGATTTTTTTATTTTTTTATTTTAAATATGAGTCAGTGATGCAATTCATGTCACAGAATCTGTAGATCACAGAAGCTGTACAGATGTAGAATTTGTATCAGTCACTTTTTAACTTCATTTTGTATTATACATAATGCCAAAGTTGCTTGCTATGCATTTTCTGTCAGGTGCTTTGTTTCTCTTTGAACAACGCCATGGAGTTCTGAGCTGCTAAGCTGCAGAGGTAGGGAGATGAACTATCCAGGAGACTGGCAGAACAGTTGTGAGGAAGATATGGCAGGAGCCTGGAACAGCTGACAGAAAGGGAAATATCTTTTCTAAGAATTGAGAGAATAAGTTATTAAAACTGCTGCTGCAGAGGACTGTTGAAAAGGGGGGGGAAAAGTTTAATTGAAAGAGCGGAGAGGAAACTCTGTAAAATGAGAAATTAAATCAATGAAAAGGCTTTTCACATTGTACCTATACGGAAAGGCTGAGTAGATTGTATACATAAGTATAGTTATTAGCTAAAATAACTCTTTTCCTCTTTTCTGTATGTTCAGTTGATAATCATGTACTTGGAAATGAGCGGTACCCAACAGAATGCTGTTGAAAGTGTTTTGTAATTTGGATATGCAGAAAGACACAGCTTGAGTTATCAGGACTAGTGTTTGGATATATGATAGTTGAATTAATTTAAAACAATATCTATTTTCTTTCCTATGTGGACTTATTTTTAGAAAATAAATAAAATTGCCAAACCAAATGATCAATGTGGTAATTTAAATATTGCATTAATTATCCATATCAGAGGACATTTTATGATTTTTATTTTATGTAAGCCCACTAACCACTTTTTTTTAATGTTTGGACTACTTTCTTCTTTCTACATAAAAGAAGGAAAAGGAACGTTCATTTGCTTGCCTTGTTCACCTTGCCTGATCTATTTAGGTCCTAAACAAAAGCTCTTGAATACTATTAGAAGTGGTCAATAAAAGTTTTTACCACAGCTTGAAACGCTGATCTGCAAACCGTAATGCTTCGTAGTGAATCATTGTGCCTTTTTTCTCACAGTATTATTTTTCAAAATCATTGATACTATGTGAAATATGCAGATTTAAGATCACATATAAGTATTTATGTGTGAACCTACGACTTTTTTCGTCTAAGACTGACAGTAATAAAAGTCCAACCAACCCTCCTCAGCAGCTGCATGGTCATTGAGCTAGTTTAACTCTGTAGGCATATTCTCATTTATCTGAAGGACTTCTTAGCGATTGTAGTGTTGTTATGAGTAACTAGGAACTTAAGCCAATCCGAAATGAGTTGGGGTGTCATCTGCGCCTCATGAAGGACTGATCCAAGGTGGATACTTGGATAGTTTCTTTAAAAAAAAACCCCAAAATCATGAACAAAACAAACCAGAGTAGCAATGAACACTGTTATTCAAAACCGGGTTGCTCATGATTCAGTGGTTAGCATAGTGGTTAGACTAGTTGGACAAGCAGTAAAATGGGATTCAGGTGTGTCCTCATTCATATCAATGTCTCTTCCTTCCCATGACCGTATGTTAATCACCAGGCCAGTGTCTAGGCTGGAGGACAATGAGAAGGGAGCTAAGGGCAAAGTCCCCCTCTGTGTCCTCACAGATTTCACAAAAGAGGAAATAAATGTTCAGAGGCAGGAGGCACCATGGTTGTAACCTAATGTCTGTGGTACTCCGGATGCAGGGAGCAAGTTTCTCTGGATTTAAGTCTATTCAAAAGACTAGTTTTGAATTTTGTTACATAATCATGAGAAAAGAGACAGGGCTAATCTTGAAAGCTAGAGCACAAAACTTGGCAGGTGTTATAACTGCTTGAGTGTTGCATAACATACCCCCTCCCACGGCAGCTGCATTTCAAAAGGGGTGAGTAGTGTTCTGTTCTTCAAAGGCTACTTTAGGCACTGCCTCAGGAGAGGACTCCCAATTTTTGGCTCCTGAATAGATGAAGATGCCACCTTTGTGGTGCTGACTCAGACACCTTGGCTTTAACAGGGCGACAGCCACACCTCCCTGGTGTAGAATTTCCTCTTGGCTTGGTGACTCCTAGTTAGCATGTGTATTTTATGAATTCCTAAGTCTTGCCTAATTTTGAAAAAAAGAAAACTATTTGATTTAAATACTGGCTGTGGACATTTTATATCCAGAACAGTTTGCATATTTTATTTGTAACCAGGATTTTTCCTGTTTTCCCCCCCTATTTCTTTAGACATACTAATATCTCTAGCAGTACCACTTTTTCTGTATGAAAATGACTGGGAGTGATTACTTTTTTTTTAAAGTAGTCAAGAAGCAACTTGTTTATGATAAAAACAGGGTTGCAGGTATGGGAAAGCCATCCTACCTACACTTAAAAATTAAATTAATGCTACCACAATTTATGGGAATTGACCCTGAAGCATTTTTGAGTGTTAACAGCTATTTTGTTAAAATTTTATCAAAAAAAGGTCAGATGAAACCTTTTACTTTTTTTTTTCTTACCACCATGCCAATTGATGAACTTTAAAATTAAAACTTGTACATATTAATGGGCAGAAAATAGCAGTTATGTTTTGTTTTAAAGTATAAGACAAATGTTCTGTCTATGTGAGCAAGCCAGTTTAGCAGGAAGTCTTCTGAGCACCAAATTCTGCCTCTTGTATTCACAAAAGTAACACTTCATTTTGCAAGCTGATTAATTAATTAATTTCCTTGACTTGTTAGGTTAAAGGTTGAAGGAATAAAGCTTTTGGGCGTGATGCAATTTTATTGTACAGATTCATTTTAACAGAAGCTTTTAAACTTTTTTAAGTTTTTGAGAAAATCTCACTAAAATGGCAAAAACTGAGAGCCTGTACTTGTAGAGGTCTTTCTTATTGATCTGAAGAGAAATAAAATACTAGAGAGAAAACAGACATTTTGAAGTCCATCATTCTGGGAGTTTTCATTAGAGTGTTCGTTAGCATCTCTTCACTCCTTTTGGAAGACCAAAAATGTTTGACATGTATTGTTTGCTTCTATTATTGTTCTTTATGTCTTTTATTCCTAAATTACATCAGTAGTACTTGTTTGCAGATGATTTGGTAATTTTTAAACTGCAATGATAGCAATTCTGCAGGTCAAACTGAATTGTATTTTCATGAGTGATCTGGGTGACTTGTCGCAGCTAATGATCTGTAACCATAACTGTGACTTCAGCAGTACTAGAACAGGGCTGTCTTGATGAATCTTGGTAAAGTTGTTTTCAGGTTTCTATCACAGATGCTAATTGTGGCTTTGCAAATTCTTGGGATATAATCTCTGTAATGTGGGGAACAAATGGAAGGGAATACATTAATCTTTCTTCTTTATCTCTTATTTGTAGTATTACCAACTTTTGAGTGGATGAAACATATACTTCGATTGCTTAAATCATCGCATTGCATAGTGTGGTGGTATATTTGTGCTTGGAGAATTCTCTGTATTTTGCATTGTGTCCTGTTTTTGGAAGCAGCTAAGGGAAGAAGAAAAAACTGCCCATAACATGTTAAAACATTTGAAGAAATGTTAAAGTCATGCACTGATGATTGTAAATAAGTGGCAGAACACAGTTGTATAGATGAAACTGAATAAATCTACAATAACATTTCGGCTAGGAATAAAGACTTATGTTTTTGTTGCTGAAGCAAATCTCTCAAACATCCATTTGATTGCATTTGGAGTGGTCTCAAAATGTGTAACCTGGAGTATTTTTGGATAAGACTAAGTCTGAAATAAAAACTGAAATATGGTACATTCTGTTTGAACATAAACAGTTTTTTTACTGTGAGTGTGACCCAGCACTGGCACAGATTGTCCAGAGAGGTTTTAGAGTCTTCATACTTGGAGATATTCTGAGCAACCAGCTCTAGGTGGCCCTGCTTGAGCAGGGCAGGTTGGAGAAGATGACCTCCAGAGATCTCTTTCAGCCTGAACCATTCTGTGTTTCTTTGAAATTGGATGATGTGTTCTAGAACTCTGTCTGCTATTAGGGCTTCAGCCTGCAGGACTAGGCCAGAGCTAGTGGAAAGTAAAGCTCTTGCCAAACACTGCTCACATGGACATCTGGTTCTCAGCAGCTGCTGTCTCAGTTCACAGACTTTCTATTGCAAAGCGCTACTTGCCAATGCAGTAGCATCACATAGAGCTGAGTTAGCAAGTCCTTTGATGTTGGTTTCTTTGCTCAGGAACACATAGATACAGCAGAAAGCACAGGCCAGAAGTTGATACAATTAGTTTGTATATTGGATCTGTACAGACATAGCCCCTTAAGACAATTTTTTTGCAGGTTGCAAGACTGTGGTGTTTGGCTGCCGGCATCTGATAGATAGGCACCAGGCCAATCTAAATGTGTATAGCATTGGAATATCTAGCTAATCTGAATTTGTAGACTTTCCTGCTGGTTGCTTGATGACTTAGCACACCCTAGACTCTCTTGATTTAGCTCCATGTTGGACAATTATGTATGCTTTAAGGCTGGCCAAGGGTAAGTGGAAGAAATGAGTGGGGGAAGATAATACTGAGGTTGAATGGCACAGGAGACATGGGAAGAGATGAAAGTATTGTACTAGATGGTGGGGGAGGATGTATATAGCTTAGGTTGGTATGATGAAGGTTCATCTGCACACAGTTCTGGAGCTCCTGCTGGGTATATTAGGTAATGGAATAATGCACTGACATGCTCTGACTGCTCAAAACAGGACCTCCAGGGCAAAATGCCATCCATACTTACTCACCCTGCTGGATAGCATTGACTGCAATTTTTCTCAGGCTGTTTCTACAGGTATTCAGTCTTGGTGGTGCAGAGAGACCTGGAATTCTCTAAGAAGTTGTACTTCAAGAAAAGGTGACTTTGCTGCATCTGTATAAAAGTGCTACTGCAAAGAGCAAGTGTGAAAAAAAGTCTGGAGCTTCCCTCAGGCTTGAAGCCAAGAGCAGGCTTGCAGCTGATTGTGAGACATCTGTCATCAGCAGGAGCTGCCAGTAGTGGAGCTGGGGGCTAAGAATGAGAATGACAGAAGTACATGATGACCTAGTGAAAGAAAGGGATTTTCTAGGACAAAGGCTAGTAGTTCATGACAGGAAGGCAAAATAAACTATGTATCTGAAAGAAGACGATCAGGTGTCTGTCGGCGGTGGAGGAGTCACTAAAGCATAGACAACCACACCAAGAAAAAGGCTGTGAGTGCGCAGTATTAGGTACAGATAGTAAAATGCATGCATTGGTGAGAAAGGAAAGAGTGTGGTGGGAAAACAAATAGGAAATTAAGAGCAAAAGAGCCAAGAAATGAAGGATGCAAAAGCCAAGAAAACACTCACGGCATTAAGGGAAGAAAAACCCCTCAAAAATGTATATGTACTATATACATACCTATACACTACTTTTTTATAGGGTCTGTTGCAAATGTTGCCAGAATGAATGTCAAACACTTTAAATGGAATGGTGTTTGAGATGAATTCTCTTCAGCTGTACGTTTCCTAGGCAAATGTGTGAGAACTGCTGATCACATGAATGTGAACACAGCAGAGATTTGACTTGGTGTCCCTCTCTACAAATACAGAGGGGAAAAAAATGGAAAATGGAAAGAGAAGCCTTGCCTGGGAAGAAAGGGAGGGATCCCATTATTAACGAGAGTCATACAACATCCCTTCTGGAGGCGTGTTGAAATTTCCCATGGGAGGAAGAAGAATAAACAAAGGTCGGTATTACTAATAAAAGAAAAATAGTTGGCAACTAAGGAAACAGTAATTATTTGATCACAGTGTCCTGAAAAGCTAGCAACAGAAACAATACTATGTTAAAAGCAACAGGCTGAATGCATCTCGCTTGCAACCAACCCTACCTGTTGTTACACAAGGATGTGTTTGCCTTACTGCTCTGAGAGCAGTGCTCTGCTATGAAAATAAATATGCCCTGGCTTTTCACCTTTGCTGCTTTACTTCTCATGACCACAGTGTTCCCAAAGGTTTATTGTGTTTTACTTCTCAACACTATTGTGAAACAAGCAAGGAGTAACTATTATCTCTGCTTCACAAATGAGGAACAGAGCCTGCAGGTGAGCTGTGTTTACAGCTGCACAGCTTACGGCAGTCAAGGGACTTTCCAAATCACAGGCCAGTAGCTTTCTTTGCTCGTTTTCTGTGGTGGCAGATTCAGTAATGGAATATTAGTACTGGGAGGGCAAGTATAATGTTTTTTCTTGAACAGTCAAGTTTACCTGACAGGAAATAAATGAACAAAGTTTTTAATGAAAAGAAAATTTAAAAAAATCCCCAAATTTCAGCAATTTCAAGAGGAGATCCATATAGTCTTGAAAAATACATTAATGTTTGTATTGCAGCAAGACCTTATTTAAAATGAGTAAAATTTCATTTAAAGTTCAAACTGGCAAAGCCTGTTAAGGCCAAATAGTAACAGGCATTGTTATTTATTGACGGAGAGGTGTGCGGTGAGCTTGACAAAAGAAGGCCGTACAGTGCTCTGGTCATGTTTCCAGCCTGCCCGACAATGTGACCACAGCCCTAACTGTGCCCTCAGTCAGATGTAACCTCACTGAATGGCACCATCTAGTTTAGCTTTATCACAGTGCAAACAGTTGTTCCCGTTCTCAGTGATCTTATCTTTCCTATCAGCATATAGTGAGCTGTGGGAAGGTTTGTTCCTAGGTCACTGGGGGCTACATAGAAAACGCTGTGCTATGGCAAGTGTCACTTTCTCAAGTCTGAGTGCATGCTAAAAGTGACAGAGGCAGTACTGCAAAAGATTTCAAGGTAATGCTGTTGGGAAGGATGAGGTTGTGTAACATACACTCAGTCCTCTGGGTACTGGATGTTCTTAACACACCAATTACTACCCTTCTATGGAGACTGTAGCACACTGCTTTTCTTCTTCAGGAAGACAAAGCCCTGTAGCTAGATATTTCCTGATTATTTTTTTTTGCTTGTTTCAGTGACGTCCATTTCTTATGTTACTACTCACATTAGGGTGTCTTCAAGAGCTGCAGGGTCATCTTTGCTTTTTTTAACTACATCTTTGAGTTTTTCTTCTATCTCTTTTGTATCTATGTTGAGCATCTCTGCCCGCTAAATGGGATCAGTCTTGTTACTTCCTGTTAGAGCACTTACCCTGCAGAACAGAAGAGAAAGAAAAACATCACTTTGAATTGTCAAGACTTTTTGTTATAAAGTCATTATAAAACTGAATAGTGGTTACAAGCATAGTCATCTTTTAGAACTTTGTTGCTGCATTAGAGAGAAACATACCATGCAAATTACTGTTTCTAATAATACTTGATGATGATGATGATGATGATGATGATGATGATGATGATGATGCCTGTACCTTTTTAGCTATTTTAATGTTAAATATATTTGTGTTATTGAAAGAAAGCCAAACTTGAAGCTAAGCTGATAGCTGAAGACTGATAGTCATTCAATCTTAGGACCCTTGCATATGGCTGTGTATGAAACTGGTTGTGCTTCATTTTGTAGTGTTAATTTATGATAGGAATTTATACTGTAAATGAAGGTAACTGGTTTTACTTCTGACGTAGTTCTGCGAAGTTAGATACCAGCAATATTTTCCAAAGAGGTCGTAAATTTATCTTTCATTAGACGTTTGTGTGCAGCTACTTAAAAATGTCAACATCCTGAACTAATATGAAAGCAATCAGTTCAAATATGCCATTTTAAATGGTGATTTGAAAAACAGCACGTAAAAGGGCATATTCCTGAATATTTTCTTTCCCTTTTCAGTAACAAGTAATTTTCTTACTTGTAAGAAATAAAACAGCCACATTTTTAGTTTCCTCTCTTGGTTTCCCTCTGTGGAAAAGGGGTGATAACAGTGCTTCTTAATGTCCTGGCAATTCTTTGAGATATTTGAAAGGAAAATTCAAGAAAATAATTCAAATATTTTATAATAATACTGTATACAGTTTATTTTTGTTTTACCATAGAGTATGCTTGAAAATCTGTTTTCTTCTTTCCTGTTTCAAGATGGGATAAAGAGTTTTTTCTTCATAACTAGATACTTTGATTAACACTTTTGAATTGAGAAAAACATTTTAAGAGCTCTGAATAGACTGAGGGAGGTTCACAAAAGGATTTGCACTCATGCTTGTGGATATTGGACAGTAGCCTTAACTACGTGCATTAAAGATGAATGCCAACATGATTGTATAACTAGTACATTAGCACACGCTTCTAAAACCAGTCTGAAAGATGTTCTTGGATTGCCCTATTCTAGAATAACTAAAATGCAAATAGGCTAAACACTCACGCATGTACCTGTGTGCTCAAACACGAGCTCTTTCCACACAACGGGGCTACTGGAACAGCCGGTGGATGGTCCCAGTGCCAGGAGATGGCACTCGAGAGCACATCCCCCACTCCCACAGGTCTGAAGAGAGGTTGGTGCCACTGATTCTCCTGCCAGTTCTTTGCGTGGTGAAGCTTAGTGAAGCTGCTCCTGTGCCAGGCCTGCCGCAGAAGAGGGGCCTAGGGAACTCGCATTTCAGAATTGTCACCCTGTGAACGTGAACTGTACTTTTTTTTCTACTGAAGGTCACCAGTTTCTTTCCAGTTCTCAACGCTCGTTTTGCTTTTGCACTTTTTTCAAATAGTATATTAAATGAATGTGTCCATTAGAATATATAAAAGGCTGCAATGAGAAGAATTGGAATGGTGCAATTAGAGGAATCCTGCTTCCCATCTTAAACAAAACCAGTGTTGACAAAAATCTACCGGAGCAGGTCAAGCTTTGTTGAAAAACATTCCATTTCTTGATTTATGGCCACTACACTAAATGCATTCCCTTGCCTTTGATGGAACTAAGCGCACTGTTTGTCAGTCCCAATGGAAGCAGAATTCTTGAATGAACCTAAAGTTCCCTTTTATGAGAAAGCAAGTAAGTAAGAACAATCCTTGGTGACTAGTCTGACGCCTATTATTACTGGTTTATCAGAGCCTCCACCCATTCTGTGTGGATAATGGACTCACTCAGTCCTTAACATAATTATTAGTCTAGACTGGAGACATGTCAGGTTAATAGTTCCACAGAGAAGGGTTTTCCCCTTTAAAACCAGATGGTAGCTTGAATCATGGTACTAAATCTGGAACATACTCCTAAAGACTCTGATTTGGTCCTGTTGGCAAAGATTACTATACTGGGAACCACTCCCAGAAAAGGCAAAAACGTGAATCACAAGCTGTTTGATTCCCTGTTGAAAGGACCTAATGAAAAAGTCTTAAGAGCATCATAGGCTAAAGGTATTTTACATTAACGATGAGTTTCATTTCATATTTGGCCATGGCCCACTGCTGTATAGAAATTACTGTACCGAAATATCTGACTAATTTCTGGAAGTGTTGGATAATACTTTTTGCTAAACTGTAAAGTAAACCATGCTTGATTTGATTACGTTGCTGTTTCCCCAGCTTGTATTGAATAGGTAATCTGAAATGCCTTTGATTTGCCCTGAAAAGAGGAAATTGACTTTGCAATTATATTTTGGCCTTGACAACATCTTCAAAGGGTGGTCTCATAACAAATAATATTAATAAAAAAGTAAAGAATGTAATCCTGCTTCATTAGGACTTCTTATAATACATCTTCACTCATGACTTACAATAATTCCTACTTTAAAACTATTCTGGGAAGTCAGGAAATTTGCAAGATAGGGATTTCTATGCTTATATCTGTACTGATCTAAAAAGCTGGGGAAGGTGGTCATTCATTTTTGGTTACGGAAGCAGAGTTTATCAAAGAAAGCTTCATTTTTTTACAGACTGTCTGAGAGCATTTATGTGTCTAGCTAGCACGGGTGCAGTAAACAGTTGATCAGCATTTCCATTATTAACCTTCATTTTCATTATTTTGTAATAGTAGGAATTCCTACTTTTATTTTTTTTCCCAAGTGGAAACCTGGCATGTATATTCTCAGTTCAATTATTTTTGTATATTTTGAGACAAATCAGTTTGTCCATTTTTAAGTTTTATGGGAGATCATAAATGTTTTTATGGCTTCAGATGCCTTATTACGTTCCTGTAGTGGTGCAGGAATTAGCTAAAAAAGAGTTCTGCATTAAAAGGAAAGTTTTCAATATATACTGTTAACTCATGATTTTTGATGGGGTTTTTTATATTTTTCTTTTTTAATTAGAAAGTAACACGTGGTGCTATGCACCATGTCTTATTTAACATATAATATTATTCCACAGAAATGTATTTGCATATTATTGACTGCTTGGCATCATCCTGCCAGTGATCTGTAAACAAATAGCTATTATAAGTGTTAAGAGTCTTAGAATAATTTTTCAATTAGGTCTATACTAGGAAATGCCTTTGAAGGTAATCCAAGTTCAGATATGGCATTGTAGTGTTATCTTAGACCTTTTTCCAAGCTAAAATCTAGGACTTTTTTTCCCTCTCCTTGATTTACATATCTGGCATCCATTCTCGGTGTCCATCAAAATTAAACTTGCCCCGTTAAGCTAAATTAAAGGCTATTAATCCACACCTTTGTGAAAAAAAATTGAGGTTAGCTCATGTTTGGACCAACTAAAACCAGTCTAGAATCAGTTTCTTAATCTAAATAAACTCTTTCTTGTCATGGACGGTAGTAGAATGGAATAGAAATTAGTTTTAATATCTCTAAATTTCTTTAAAAATTTATTTTGAGAGACATAGAGTATGCTTTTAAGGATGCCGTCATTGAACAGTGGTGGAAGATTAGATCCTCATAAATAAAAACCCCACCGTAATTCAGTGTACTTGAGTATGCCAGCTTCTACTTGCTGGTAGCTGGACACAAAATATTTTAAGAGATTAACAAGGCAAAAAAATCTAAAAACTTAGATTGCCAAATGAAATGGAGTATCATCCTACTTGCTGGCCATGGTTCTTTGTATGATAAAACTCCTTGTAAGCAATACCTCCAGAATATTAATATTAGAGCAGAATCATCAGAAATTTAACAAGTCACAGACATAAGTATTTGTCCACACATTGGAATGCAAAATTCTCTGAAAAGCTTATTAACTTCCTTGATGAAGAAATAACTTCATCACTGGATTAAAGTAGTTTTTAATTTATAGAAACAAGGTGTATTTGTAATACCAAGTAAGTCTGTAGATGAAACAGCCTATTTGAAGTCTTGTTAGTAGACTTGTTCCTGATCAGAGTGTTTTCTTTGCCCCTCCAATTTCTATGTTTCATTTTAATAATAAGTCATAATGGTAGAACCAATGACAATGAAAATAGTAATGGAACTTAATAAAAATACAGTGTCTCGCTTCACAAAAACATTGTAAAGCAAGTCTATTCAGTGAACAAACACAGCCTGATACTCTGTTTTATGTCACATATGTTTTAAATACACCCGAATTCTTGTGAAATTGGGGAACTTCAACAGAGGATGGGTCTCAAAAAGACAGGTGAAATGGTTGGCTGTGTGCCTGTCTTTATAGTTGATGTTAATAGCCTCTACAGGTACAAAGACCTATGACAACAGCATTTTGAATGCCCCTACTGAGCAGATTCTTGCAGAAACGAAAGTGTGCCAGCAATCCGTCGTGATCCTGCTGTGGTGTAATTTCAGGAAAACACTTACAGTAAGTTTAATTACGACTCCAGCATTACTATTTAAGATGCTGGATTTACCTGTTCCAAACATATTATTGCTATTATCATCCTCATCATTACGAAGGGTGCAAAATCAGACCTCAGACTGAGTAATCCCGTACAGTTCCAGAGCATATGTTGCAGATGAATGTCTGTCTTACTATTCTGTGGCTGTGAGCATCAATGTTTCCTCTCATGCTCCTCCATCTCTTTTTTTTCTTGTATATGTAATTAGGTTAGGCTGCCATAGTAGAAAATGAAGCCAACTATCTTGGGTTTCGGAAAGGCAGAGGCTGTTTTCACTAATTCAGACCCAAAGAATGTATTTTGTGTAGCAGCAGAAGGGTAAACTACTCATCCAAGAACCCTAGAACTCAATCTTTTATAATGTGCAGTAAAATTTTCCTTTAAGTGAAATGTTTGGGTTTGCAGTACATTGCCTCAGTAGCATCATTATAACAGAATTTAAGACCTAAATGAACATAATTTAAGCAGGGCCTCTTGTGGCTCAGTGATAGCTGCATTCCCAAACCCTCCCTTGGCCATTGCAGCCTTTCTGCAAGTGAAAGAGAGAGAATCTTCACTGTGATTGACATCAAGAAGGGATCATCTCCCTGGGACAGTGACTGTGGGTGAGTCACTGCCATCCTTCCCTGCTGGACTGCAAATATGTAAAATAATAGAGCTCTGCAAAGAGAAGCTTTCTGGCAATGTGCTACTTGCGTCAAGCCACAGGGATTTCGGATTTTCTTGGGTAACCTTACAGTAGTATTCTGAACTGGCAAACCCTGGCAGAAAAAGAATTATTCCAGTGAAGTAACACCCTCGTTTATGTAATGATTTCCTTTATTAACAAGCATAACATAAAGCATGTAACTTAAAAAAAAAAGTCTATGTTAGAGTCATGCTAACTTGTGGAATCATGTAAGCACGGGAACATATGAAACATGAGAGAGTGGGCAACTTCATTACACAGACCTTGATTCTTGGCAGTCATATCAAATTAGAGAGTTTGTTTTTTCTGAGGCTGCCATTTCAGAGACATTTATTGCTATATGATAACCTGCACAAGAAATGAAACCTTTCTGTGGCTTGGCTGTTGTAGCTACTATTGGACCACTGGTGGTGAAAAGACGATGAAGCATTTTTCCTGAAATCATTTGGGTTTTGTAATAATGCAAAATTATAGTGATTTCATAGCATTGCTTTAGAGTCAAAGACTAATTAATTGGTTTTGTTTTATTTGGATATATTGTAATGCTTGTATCCTACATGAATAACATATTAGAGCAAGAGGACACAGTCTTAAGCTATTCCAGAGGAGGTTTAGCTTAGACATTAGGCATAAATTCTTTACAGAGAGAGTGACCAGACATTGGAATGAGCTGCCCAGGGAGGTGGTGGATTCATCATCCATGAAGGTATTTAAGAAGAGACTGGATGTGGCACTTAGTGCAATGGTCTAGTTGACAAGGTGGTGTTAGGTCAAAGGTTGGACTTGAAGATCTCAGAAGTCTTTTCCAACCTAGTTAAATCTGTGATTATAATAGAACTAAAATTATCCTTTAGAATCCAGATATTTCTGAACATTTTGTTTGTTTGGGTTTTTTATTTGTTTGTTTGGTTGATTTTTTAATATGAGTTAATTGATGCATAGCTTAGGACATTTAACTGTTACTTTATTCTTAGTGTAGAACTTGGAGTGAAGGAGTTCTCACCTAACTTTAGGGGTCAATTAAGTCCCCTAAATAGCTGATGAGAAGAGATGGAGACGTGCTGAAGTCCTGTCTTAGGAAATGTGTGGCTGTGTAAGTGGAAACCGTTATTCCTGGCAGCTGCCTGTCTTTCTTTTACCTGTGAAGGCAATGTGGGGGGTTTGTGTCTACACAACTGCCTTGAGTAACATTTTAAGCTGAGGTTTGAATCCCTTTACAAATGTATAGAAATTAGGGACTAGTTTAAAAAGTGCAGATTTTAAAAAATAAGAAATATTGCCTCTGGGTTTTTTTGTTGTATGGGGTTGTTTTTTATTTGTGTTTTTTTGTTTGTTTTGTTTTCTTCTGAATGCGTGGAGTTTATTTGTTAAATGTTTTTTAGAAGTTTCACGGGATAGAAACTTCAAAATTAAACCTGAGGGGTTCAGTATCATCACGAACACTGGGGGCTAAGTTTTAAAGAAAAAGATATTAAATATCCCATGAATCATGATGAAATTGTGAAGAGTATCCCTACTGATAGGCAGAGGAAGCTTTTTGATTAACCATGTAGCTATGACCTGTTATTTTTTGCTCATTGCTACTCTTATTACTGATACTAGTGGTATTCTCATTGTTAGTGGCAACGGGTCATTGCAGACCTTATTAAGTTCAAGGACAGTTGGACCTATTTTTTTTGACTGATTCTGCAAGAAAAGATCTCTTGTTGTGAAAACAAAAATGCCCTTTATGTGATAAGATGTTTTTTTTGTTTCTTAGTTGATTGTGGAATTTTTTTTCTTGGTCAAGCCTTATGTTAGGACTGGAAAATATCTATTTTGCAAGACTGAAAGGCTTAGTAGAGCTGTAATGTAACAAATTATCTTTATTTAAAACTTTTATCAGGATTGCTGTATAAAAAAATGTTCCTCTTGTCCATACATAACAGAATCTAAAGGGAATTAGGCAATAAATAAGTACAATACATTTGAGTTATAGTATGCCGAACAGTTAAACCAACTCATAGCCAGCTTGAAGACCTGGCTGAAAATGTTATCAAAACATCTCTGAAGGTGTTTTTGGACTTCAAAAGTATTGTGAGAAGATATGCAGTACTACTGTTGAGAACTTATATCACTGTTGCTGAACTATATTTTACAAAATGAATTTATAATTTACGATATTATTTTTAAGTGCACGTCTTGGAAAAGGTAATTCTTTAAAATTAAAACAAAAGCACTAAAATTCACATTCAGTGTTGTCAGTGGAGCAGAAGGTCTAGTCTAGGTTAATTTCTACTCATAGGAAATGATCTGAAGAGAGCTTTATCTCGACATCCTGACCATTATGGCCTTTTACCATTTCCTCTATTCTTGTGGAAAGCTATGAAATGAGCTACCTGGCTGTGTCAGTTTTGACGCTCATTTATGATTGGAACTGGTAGAGGCAATGTCTAGTGTCCTTGTTCTGGATCTATGCAACTTCAGGTGGCACTGAATTTGTCATCGATTTCTTCCTGTGGTAGATGGTGCATACTGGAGTAACAACTGTCCAGAACGGGCATGTGCGGTGCATAATTGCACTTGAGTTGTACCTTAAGGAAGTCACCAAAGTTAGAACAGATATAGGACTGCTCTGAGAGATTGTCGTCAAAATTACATATCTCCAGATATATCTCTTTGTAAGAAATTTTTTACGCAGGACCTAATAAACTTTGTCCTGTAGATTTTATGAGGGGAAAGGGCAATCCAAATCCTAATGTTGTATATTTCTGCCACTTTTTTTTCCCCCACAAATAACCTTAGTTATTGATGACTTAAATAATGAGAAGAGCATTGGCAAGTGAAATAAAGTCAAATGATGTCATGTATCTGTAAAAAAGAAATTAAAAAATGGGCCAAGTGCCTATTCTTTGTATAGTTTTCCTGTCCTTCCTCTGAAGGAAAAGTGGCTTTCACCAAGAAATATTTAGTATTTGGGAGGGGATAGAAGACCGGAAGGTTCTTTTGTTATCCTCTTTTACAGCTCATTATGTCAAGTGCAAAGAGCGCATTTGGTAGTGATCATGCTACGCTAATTTTTGTTTATTTCTGGAGACAGAGGCAAGATTGCTGATTTTTTAAATAATGCTGTGGTTATCTTTCTTGCTCTGCTAACCTTTAAATCTTTATTCCCTTATGGCACTGTATGTAGAACATGAAATTCATGACTTAATATGCTTTCATATTCATTTTTTTGCCATTGAACTCGGAAACAAATAAAAATAACGCTTTTTACTATTTAATATTTCATTTTCTTGTAGAAATTACATTGGCAGAATTTTGCAGAGGGTTTTTCTCCTTCCAGGGTTGAAATTTGCTGTTCCCCTGAATGAAAATAAATTTGCTTTCCTTGTTCTGTTTGCAGAAAACAAATAAGGAAGGGGATATTACATATGAACACACACACACAACTTCCACTTTTAATAATTAACTTTAAGACAGGAGTGTGTGGACTGCTTTACATGGTATGGATTAAATTAAGAATTTGGGTGTGAAATGTAAATAATTTCTTCCCATTAAGTGTACAGAATCTCTACAGCTCTGTAAAAGAGTGAAAAGAAAGGGGGGGGGGCAGGGAAAGGAGCTTTTAAAATAACAATAGCCTGCTTTTGTAGTGTAATTCAACTCAAAGAATTTTAAAAATAAAATTTACAATTGCAAGGACTGCACATCACAGCTGAGAAGCTACATTAATATAGTTTCAACCTACTTTTCCACTCGAATTGAATTGAAATAAAGAAATTGTTCCGGGAAAGCCAGCTCTTTAGGAGAAAGCTGAAGATTAAGGAGCTGCATGACCACAATCTCAACACTGTTTTGATGCAGTAGACTGGCAGTATCAGAAGCATTTCATACCACCACAGATCTTGTGCAGTGAGGATCTGCTTGGGAGCCAGTAGGTCATATTTAGAACACCTTTGCAACTGGCCTTTTGTAGGGAGATGTTTGGTCTTCATCATTTAAAGGACTGGCATTGCTTCATTGGTGACAGCTGTCCAGCTGGTCCACAGTGTGTGCAGCAATGCAAGATTGAAGTGAAGGATGCCTTTTCCAGCTGAAGCTGGGAAATGTCAGTCCTCTGGCCAAGCTGCTGTGGAATCTGCTCTGCTATTGAACTCTGAGAATAGTAGTACAGTGGAGGCCAGCACTTTTTTTTAATTTTTTTTTTTGGTGAGGATGTTGTGGGAGAGTCACCAGCGTTTAGGAAATCAGTCTGAAAACATGGTTCAGTCTTACCATGGGATGGCCTGGTGGGCTGTGCTGTGTTTGTTCTGAATTGGAAAGAGGAATGCTACTAATGCCTTGCCTTACCTTGCCTGCAGCACAGAAATGAAATAAAATGTATGTATTTATTTGCTTTTCTGCTCTGCTTGTTTATGTTCAATATGTGCTGTTGTCCAACTTGCAGCATAGCCTGGTGCTACCTGATGTATATTATTTAAGAAAAGCCTACTTTGGGTTGCTGTATATCTGTATATTATATATATATATAATGTATATATAAATATCTGTATATTTCTCTTAGGTAGAAGCCCTCTTGGATTTCCACCCACCCCCCACCTCCCTCCACTAGCATATTTTCACTGTGCATTTCAAACAGTGATGAACAATAGCTCTGATTACTCCACACAGGCCGTGTCCCTTCAGAATGTATTATCTCAAAAGGGACTCAAGTGAAAAGCAAGCTATCTCCTTGTTTTCTAGCAATAAGTCAATGGACTCTTAAGAGGACAAGCTTTGCCACAGATGCAATTCTTAGGGTATGAGCAAGCAGAAGATAAAAGAGATCAAAAGCTTCAAATTCTGGTGAGGAAAAAAAAGCTGCTGTTAGCAAGAGGCCAAAAGCTATAGCAACACAACCATTCTCTAAGAAGTGAAAACTTAAAAGGAACTTTAAAAATGTGTATCAAACGAAGTCTAGTGTATGTTCTTTATGGACAAAGGAGTATATGCAGGTTCACCACTTTCTATCTCTCAGTGAAACATAAACAAAAATCTCGTTTGATTGGTCTCTTTTGTATTCTCCTGGTTACACAGAAGACAGTGGGGGAAGGAGCAGCTTAGGGCTTGGAAGGACTGTGCTCAGCAAAACTCTTTTTATTGTTCAGGGAGCTGAGTTTTAAATGCTGGATTGAATTAGTATATAAAATATAGCTTTGCAACAACTTATGTTTTATTAGAGAATTATATTTCATTTGATCACAGTTCTCTTTTTAAGGGTTCACAACTTCCGCTGACCTAAACAACAACTGAATTTGAGGGAGGCCACTAAATTATCCCTGGCACTAAAGCACTTTTCAGGCTGTCATTTGAAGTATCTCATATTTCTTTCTTGTTGTACATAAAATCATTTGCTGGAGAGGACTTTGAGGTTTGTTACATTAGCAAATACATTAAGTTCTGAAGATGAAATCTATCTTCCTAAAAACTTAAAAAGTAATTATGGAATTAATTTACATTTAGATATGTAATCATATATAATTTGTGAGTCCTTATAGTCTTCTATGTGTTTTGTACAAAAGCAGGTTGCTGTTACATATGACCAGGAGATGCAGTTATCATCACTGGATTTCAGAGATACCACTTCTCACACTTTTCTTGCAGGCCTTATTAGGAATAAAATCTTTTAGTGCAATTGACAACACAGGAGAATTATGTGGTATGATATTTTGTTCTCCCAAATTTTAGTTGCAGTCTTGTATTCTTGGGGAGCAGTTACCAAGCCATTTTCAGTTCTGTACAAGTAAATGGGGAAACTACTGTGCCTCTGAGGTCCTAAATTTGTAGGGGAATTTCTTCTCAATTAACTGTCTTTTCCCATTGAGGGAAAATGCTTCCCAATTAGTTGCAGAGTTTATGCAATGGTTGGTGGAAAGAGATTCAGTCTCCAGGATCAATATGTGAGAACATTATCAGACGTTTCACAAGAACTTTTTCTTGTTGTGCACAGAGTGGGAGAGACATTGAACTGTAAAATGTTATGAATCTAAACCCATTATGCTTTTTTTCTTTCATCCCTCTGAAGTGGGTTTGGTGATGCTGCAATTTTTTGCATCCTTTTCCTAATGTGAAGTACTTTATAGTGATGCATCTTCTGAAACACTTGTCAAGACTATACATGTTCAAATATGCAAGAGTCTGAGTAAAACTTGGTAATTAGATGTAAAAATTATTTTTCACCCTCACGTATACATATGTCTAACCTAAAAAACTCACATTTTTAGATGAGACTGAGTATCACTTTATCAGATCACAAAATATTTTGTTGGTCAAAAGTTCAGTGTTAATAGAATGATGGAATGAGAATGATAAATCCCTTAATGTTTATCTGGTTTGATTTTTGTTTGTTTATTTCATTCCCCTCAAATGGCACCAGACAAAATAGGTTGATGCTTGAGGTCCTTTTTTGTTATTTCAGATGTGACATTCTTCATGTTGTACTGTTATAATCCTGAATGATTTCTTAAGCCTTCAGAAACATAGCCAGACCTTTTATAAATCCTTAACAAAGATTCTTACATCACCATCAGGGAAAGTGATCTTTTTTTTCTGTTCTGATACCTGTATGACTTCTATAGCAGTAATCCTTTAATTTAATAAAGATAAAAATGCAATAATTTGGTTAAGTAACACAGGACACATAACAGCATTCCTGGTTTATCTGTCTGTTTAGCCTTATTGATCTAATTACAGATTAATTATCCACATGAGTGCACTGGTCTTCTATTCAGTATGTAGATTCATTTAAATCTGCATTCCTCTAAAACCTTTGCAGAAAAAAAATGCTCATGAGTCAAATGTCTCACTGGCATTCATGGTCCAGAAATTCTTAAGTTTATTAATTACCTTGGCTCAGCATCCCATGTGGAGCAATTTCATTATGGTGATCAGCAAACAGTCCTCTGTATTAATCCTGTGTTAGCCAAATGAACTAACTTGGGAATCGGAGTCTTAGACTTTCTGACCTATATCTTAGGCTTCAGAGTGTGCAATATGCAAGACTGAGATGTTGAACTTGCAATGTCCTTTAAGTTTCACATTACTTTAACATCATCTGGATATAAATGCACAGAGTGGAGCCTTCCTTAGCTAGCAGTACAAGAGAAGCTCTGCTTTATTTTAATCGGTCTAATATTTATTTCAATCTCTCTTGTATGGATTTTGGGGTATGGTACTGAACGTGATTAGTTGGAGCAGCCCAAAACAGAGCAGGGACTGAAATAACAGTTAAGCAACAGAGGTGGTCAAGTCTCATGCCTGGTTTCCCTCCCTAGCTTGCCTTTATTTAGCACTATACCTCTGTGCCTTGAAATGTTTACAATATGATGGATGTCTTTCTTGAAGGTTTCTTACGGTTAAAGTTAGGAATTTGCTGAAAAGATAGCTGTTAAGAAACTTTAATAATTTATGCATGAAATCAGTCTAAATAAATGGTGTGACTCGACTTACCTTTAATGTGTTTGAGCATATGTGTAACGACTGTCAGCAAAGCATTCTCAATAATAAGAATACTTTATATTTCTCTCTGAAAGATTAAGAATCCCCAACTGGTCCTCTCTCTTTCATATAGCTATAGAATTAGTGTTTTGCCCGTGGGGTTATAAAATTGCATATGATTATCCTTGGCTTCTGTACACTTTTCCTGCTGTGCTGTACTACCTCCTAGATGCATTCAATTTTAACTGAACTGTTGTGGGGATATAGACTGCAGCTAAAGAAACAGGAATATTTGTCCTCTGTTTCCTCCAGGAGTTAAATATTGCAGATGTTCTTCCTTTTCATGCTTTTTGTTCAAGTCTTCAATTCACTACTGTTTTCATCAGCTGTGTAGTTTGCTAGCCTATTCTACGTCTTATCTTTAATGTCCAAAGGCATTGTTTAACTTTTAGTACAGTTCCTGGGTTGTTACAATACTACCGTTTGTATTTGTCAGGCTGGAGAGTTTCATATCTGTGGCTTGAATCATGTAATGACTTATACATGCCTTTTATACAGTGGAAATTCTTGCAGTTTCAATGGGAACAGTCACAGGGTACTAATTTTATGGAGTGAAAAAATGTTGGTAAAAGTTTGCCAATAAGCAGCATTTTTCATAATGAGGCAATATATTTCTCAAGAGCTGTAGCTTCAAATGCTAGAGGCACTTCTACCCTACTGTGGTTTTTTCTTCCTTTATCTGCAGTTGTATGTTTTTAATCCAATATATGAGTACTGCTCTGATTGGCTATTGGTTTTGAAACACTGCAGTGAGTTTCTGATGAGCTAGACAGGGAGTAAGCCTAACCACATGGAGAAGACTGTAGTTGTGCCACTGACTTGAGAAGGGCCAGGGTCAAGCCCCTGAACTTTGGTGGCTCATTGAAATGCTGCTCATATTCATGCCCTTTGCCATTTATCAACTGCACATTTTCTAAAATTCTTACCATCTTGTGCTGTGAACCGAGTGAGTAGCCAGGGTGTGGGTGAGTAGCCAGGGTGTGGGTAAGTGGCCAGTGTAATTGTTGCCAAGAAAACTGGAAGTCTCAATCTTTTCTCTGTATTCTTTTGTACCCCTCTCCGATTTCTAGCCATATGTTTCCACCCATTCCTCTGTGTCAGCTTTTGCAGTAAGACAAATTCGTCTTACTAGTCTGGCAGGAAGCTAGTCAGGTTTTCTTCTGCTGTATTTTTCTGCCAGATTAGTAAAAGGCATTGGCTTGCCAAAGGATCTGATGACAGCTTACTTTCCATACTGACAACTGTCTGAGAAAAGAGCTCTGACAAACTGCACGCCATCTCTGAAGCAAGCTTCCCCACAGCACAACTTCTCCCGAGAGCCCCTGAGCTCAATTTTGGGGAACACATGCTGGATGTCAGTAGAGGCCAAACACAAGTCTGCAGCGTTGAGAGTGCCATTTTCCCACTGGAATTTCCCTTGTGGGCAGTTGTATAGTCAGAAAAAGAGGTCTCATTCATCTTGATTTGAAGGTCAGCCCCAAGGCACACATATTGTGTCTTTAGTACTGTTCTGTGCTGCTTAGAGCCAGGGACTGTAGGTGCTGCAATATCTTTAATTTAGGGAATATCTTTGGAGGGCCTTTAAAGAAGACCAACATTTTTGTAACAGCTGCTTCTTTTGGAGTCTGTTACAGTGCAAAACAACACAGGCCTGACTCTGGGTTGGCCTGATTTTAGAGTAGAGCTTGCTTGGAGGAAGAGACTGTCCTGTCTGTTGCTACATGTTTTCAAGATGAGTAAGGACATTGAGGATATAGTTTGGGGACTGGCAGTGAAGGCCTTTTCTTCAGTGGTGACAAGAATAAGGAGGTTGATGTATTTGCTGCAGAAAAAAATTAACAAACACAATAGGATTTTTTAATTATTATTATTATGTTGAAGGAAGTAACATCTCATTTTATATTTGTCTTCTATATAGAAACTCCTAAAGAATTGAGATTGTCCATCATTAACTCAATTTTCTGACCCCAACATGCATGCATATTGTCCTATCCCTTATTCCCTCCAGACTAAAGAGCTATGTTTCTGCATGCTGCTGTGGTCTATTCATACTGATCTAGAGGAGGGTCTTGACTAGATATGGGGCACCTGTGTTCTCATACCCATACATGAGAAAGGCACACCATCTTCTTCAAGATATCTTTAGACAAAAGGAATTTGCAAGTGGGAGAAGCCTGAGCCTGTAGGGTGCCTTCTTGCTGCCCACTCCCACGTTGGCACCTAAACAAATATGCTTTTGAGCAAGGAACCCAGAGCATGGTCGAAGTTTCCTCCTTTTGTTGAGTAGTGCTGGCAGTTGCTGATACGAGTCAGACAGGGAATTTTGTGTAGGCCATGGGCATGTCAGGTTGCTGGCACGCAGATGCAGGAGAGGGGATGGGAGCTGCCTGAGAAAATCTTGCTAGCTCAGAGGTAGAGGATAAGTACTGTCCCTCAGGGTGTGCTGACCTAGGTGCGCTCTTTCCACAGTGGTCTGAAGACTCTCCAAGAGCCAGAAGTGAAATAGTCTACTCCATTGTAGTGCCATAATGGTGACTTTATTTAGGAAAACATGTGCCATGGAAATGGCCAAAGAGGATGAAAAGTACATTCCTGAAAGAGAAATGTTTTGGCTTTGAAGGAAATTATTTCTTAGAAACTTTCATATGAGATGTTTTGTAATACTCCACAGACAATGTGGATTGAGTGAAGGTTGCCCAGTTGAGAAGTTTCAAGCAATCAAATTCCAGAGTTTCAGTATATTTTCCCTGGCAGGTCACCAAACTGACAGCCCAAGTTTGATTCCTGGGAAATGAGTCTTTTAACAGAAAAACTTATTTTGCCTTTACTGAGAGGAAGAAACTCCTAAATGCTGAAAGCAGTGTCCTGGTTTCCTAGTCTGGGTGGAATCAAACCCATTTAGAATAAAACTAATAGGGTTTTCATTTGAATATCATGTCATAAGTATTTTGAAACTTCAGATAAACAGCTTGCCTCGCATCTTATTTGTAACCCAAAGAGGCCACCAATTCCAATCAGCCAAGGTTGCCGTTTTTCTAATGTTCGGTGACATCAGGTTTTGGAACAGAACTAACATATCCAGAAGAAGAAAAGATTTATTGTTTTACAGCAATACAGCCTTTTCATTTTCTTTTGTTAATTTATCAGCAAAGCTCCCATTGTTGTTTTACTGATGATAAATTACACTTTTTTATGGAGTGCCGAGTCATAGTAATTTCCTTGTTCCAATTTCATTAACTTCCTGGTAGTATTGTCTGGAGCAACCAGATGCTGATGTGTAATCCAACTGTTTCCCTAGTATGTGGGAAGCAGTAAACTTTTTGTTTATCTCATAAACAGTTCTGGCTATATATCTTTGGCTGTTTCTTTCCCATGGTTGGATTAAGACTGGCCTATACTGTATTCTTATTGGCACCACATAGTGCCTAGAAACAGGGACAAAAACATCCCAGACCTGTGTCATTAGTCTGGTTCACAGAGGTTGAGTGACTTTGTTTTGTTTTAAAATCTGTCTGGGTTATGTTATTTTTACATATAATGTATACATGAACAGTCTCTGGAAAGCTGGAACTTTACAGTTAATCATAGAATTAAGTATAATTTTATAGAACTTTACCTAAAATCTTTTGCAAAAGATTAATCTTAACATCTAAAACCAATGAAAAAATAATAAACAATATAGAAGAGAGACATTTTCTCAATCCTCACAAAACATAGCAATTGCAAAGCCCAAAATAAGTCAATTTGGATCTATCACAAATATTTACTGCTGTAAAAGTGATTTGCTAAGTATTAACCTGAATTTGAGTACATATCTGGATTTTGTATAAAATCCGTAAAATATTGTTGAAGATTAATGCTTTTGGTTTTGAACATCTCTTTCAAAATGTTCTATAAACATTTTTGGGCTAGTCTCAAAAGGGTTTGAAGTCTTGAGTTACCATTTCTGTTGGTATAGCCAGTAATATCAGGGTCATAATTAATCACCTATGCATCATATTTGTAAATTCCTTGTATATTTTGGGATGATATATCTTTATTTTCCTTAAGAGTAGTTCAAAATACAGCAGAATCTGGCAGTCTGTCCAAATTATTCTGTCAAAGTTGGATATTTTTAGAAACAGCAGATATGAGTAACTATAAGCAACTATTGCAATAAGATGTGCTTTCATTTCTCAAGTGTTGAAAGGATTACTTGAAAAAACAGTGGCAGGGTGAAAAAATCAGTGCATGCTGGTTTGTGATATCTTTGCTTTATGTACTTTGAGACAGGCTTTATGAAAGACCACACTCATAAAAGTTTGACAGTGTTACTTTCATCTAGATGTACTTGAGCACTCTTGACCTGATAAATTGAATTTTTTTTTTTTTTTTGTAATTTTTATACTTGCTAATAATGGTTTTTGGAACCTAGATCAGAACAATTTGAATTTAAACACCTGAATTATATTTGCAGGGCTGGCATTATCTTATTCTGTAACTGTGGAGTGCCCTTTTGCTTTATTTTAACTGGCTCAGAAATAGGCACTCCTATACATGACCAGATTGAGATTGGCATTCAGGCTGATTTTTACAGAGTGTGGCACATTTATAGCATTTCTTTTAGATGCAGTAAGATTGTGAAGTTGGCTGCGACTGTATATAACTATGTATGTATGTAATATAACCACTTGCAGATCTAAGTCCACTACTGAGGCTTAGGCACTTTTTGGCTGCCTATATTTGTGGTGGACCAGAATTGGACACCTAGTATTCCTGTACAATGTGCAGGGAGATTCAAGCGCCCTAGGAAGATAACTGTGCTTATGCAGTAAGGTTTCCATCACTGGTGATGATGAAAAGGAGCAGGACGGAAGAGGGAGAATCTTCATCTGCATCAAAAGCCACTTTGGAGAATGTAAGTGCACTTTGGTGCTTGGGAATTCTTCTCAGTTTAGTTGTTTAAACGTGGCCATTGAGAGTCTGCATGGCTTTGCAAGGGGCTTCCAGAGCTATGAATTGGAAAACAGTAAGTACAGGGGTATATTTAAAAACCTTTATTCTGTATTGCTTGTTTCTGGGCTGCTAGTAAGAGCCTCCACTATGAAAGTGCTATTCTGTACCCAGGCCTTTTCATTGACCTCTGTTTTGCTTTAGGTGACTGCATTCTCCCTTGGCCCTCACCCTTAGTTTTGTCTATGAAGTACAGTAAATTGTATTATAGAAATACTGAATCTGGTTTCTCTAAAAGGTAAGTTAGTCTGACTGGAGTATGTCCATAACACAATTATACTTTGTCTGCTAATTTGAATAGTTTATTTAGAATTAGCTGTCTTCAGGTGGAACTGAGCCATAAAGTTTATTCTACTCTATCAAGAAATTTGGAGATTGGAAGCAACTGCAGTTCTATCAAGGCAACTAGAGCAATGCCAAAATGGCTATTATTATGCAAGATCAAAATTCATGCTTGCAAAGTATTTATTACTTTGGTTCGTAAACTGTCTGCCAGAATGGGCATAGCCAATGGAAGTTTTTACTATGGTTTCTTTTTGTTTCAACAATGAATAATAACCAAAGACACTGGATTTAAGCTTTTAATATGCCTTGGCTTGAATTTTTAATTTAAAACATCTATTTATAGATAAAAAAGGCGTTTGTGTCTCATAAAAGTGGTAGTCATGAAAACCAGTTATATGAAGTGATGTTTCTATTCAGTTGCAGCTATTTTTATAATATTATTTATACACTTATTTTCAGTGCATTTGGTAAAAAATGTAAGGTACTGTTTTAAAAGAAACAACTGGACATAGCCACTTAGTGCTGTGGTTTAGTTGTCAAAGTGGTGTTGGGTCAAAGGTTGGACTCAATCTTGGAGATCTTTTCCAACTTCGATGATTCTATGATTCTATGACAAGTAACTGCAATAGGTGTGAAAATACTTTAATTGTGATAGTAAACATTTTACTAGAAGAAAAATGCACATTACTTGTATTAAAAATAAATTACAAATTAGATGCAGATCTTTCAGTATTACTGCTACGAGGTAAAATCAGAAAACTCACATACTGCAGTTTCTAACCTGTTGATTTTTTTTCCACAAATTTGATTAAAATGGACTGAGTGAGACCTTTTTCTTCTAGTCAGATCCACATTGCAGGTATTTCTAATGGTGGGAGAGCTAATTTTGCCATCTAATTTTTATAATTTAAAAATAATAATTTATATTATGAAAATAACTGAAAATATAAAAGAATTTTTTAATTAAATATATAAATTATATAAAACAATTTTTAATTAAAATATTCCTACAGCTACTACTTAACAGTTCAGTCCTGTAGGAATTTATTTAAAAATGCACAGTCTTCACTTAAAGATTCTCCACAAAATGGATCTGATTAAAGCAAATCTGAGTATTTTCAAAATGTTTGTATGTAAAAAGCCTCCTGACTATAGAAAATTGTCACACTGACTGTAAAAAATTATGGTTTTGACAAAAAGAACAAGTTCAATGTATTGAATAAATGAGACATCTCCTAGTTATGTTTTTCACCAAATGTAGGAAATTTTCACAAAAAGTAGGACATAATTTGAGCATGTTAGTTTGGGAAGATTTATATAATCTCTCTCCTTTTTTCAGTATTATTATGTTCTTGAATACATGAAACGGTATGCCTCTGTCTCATCTGATTTGGTGTTGGAGCATCTCTTCCAATGCTTTTGAAGAGCACAGAGAGAAATAAGGTGGTTTGACCCCCGTCCTTGTGAGGGAACAAAGTGTGGGGGAGCTGAAAGGGAAGGTAGAGACAATACTGGATTGAATGCATAAATCTCTTGAAAGTTTTGAATGCACACAATACAAAGGCGTTTTTTTTTCTTCTATTCACTGGTCACACCAGAATAGAATAAAAAAAAAAAAAATGAGCATTACCTTGCATTTCCCTGTTGGTTTCCTTTTTTTTATATTTTTTTTTTTAATTTTTTTTAAGTTTACATAGAAACCTGTTTTGAAAACAAAGGTCATAATAGAACTGAGGAAAGGAGCTCAGAAAATGCCACTCGCTGAAAAGCAGTATTGTTAATTGCCTCTCCCACTGTAAAATTCTGGTGTCTGAGGAAAGCTGGAATAGCTACAAGTAGTGGTGTTTTAATCTGTCTTCAAGCAGTTGGTGCCAGCAAGGGTAGAAGACAGCCAGCAGTATGTTTTTTGTTTTTAGACTTTCTTTTCTGACACCAGCTGGCACTGAAGCACTTGATGTGTTTAACAGGCAGGAAGGATAGCTATGAAATGGTTTAAAATAAGTTTGAGGAGTACTGAAATCTGTGTAAAAACTAAACATATGAAAGATGTTTCTATATTTGATAGGAACTGTAGATGAAAAGCTGAGCATTTGTGACTGTTTAGAGGTTGAACATCCTGAATTTTGAGAGTTTGAATCCCTGGCCAGATTTAACTGCAATCTGGAACAAAAATCTCTAGAAAATGTGCAGCTGAGATGTCTAGAATTAACCCTTGGCAAAGCAAGTGCAGTTATATTTTTCGTTGCTTTAGAGAAATGCTTAAGAGAAACTTATAGTTGTACTTTGCTTGTTTTTTGTTAATCCTCGTTCACTGCATTTATACAAATAAGAAGTTTATAAATATATTTGTGGATAAGATTTGTCCTTGCTTTGTTATGATGTCTTCAAATGCTGTGGAGGGTCTGTGCAAAATTACACATAGAGAAAGATTGTTTTGTTTAACAGCTTTTTGGGACTTTCCTGGTGCTCTGCGCTGCCTAGCATTTTCATTTTGGAACATGAGTATGAGAAGGTAGTTCTATAAATCTAAATAAAAGTTGTCTCAAGTGGATAGTCAGTCTTGGATTCTAGTCTGGCTTTTACATTTTGTCTGGTATTGAGGTTATTTGTGTCTCTATACAGCTAGCTGCAAATTTTGACCCTTGTACATATGCTAGATCTCTCAGCTGCTGATATGAGGGAAAATTAAATTTTTCCTTTGTGTGGTTTTCATATGTACATTTGACTGCAAGTGTGCAGGAGACTTACAAGATTGAGCTTTGAGATATTTTGTTTGGCAGTAGCATATATAACATGCATATATATAAACTGAGATTTACATTTGTGTCGAAATAAGACATGCCTATAGTTCTTATCAGAGGTAGTTCCAGATTTCTGTCGAAACCAACAGATTCACGTCATATTTTTCTGAAAATCCCGTCATCAAGTGTAGAGCAGCCTTTCACTTTTGGGGCAAAAAAGCATTTTGTTTTTTTTTTCTTTAAATGTGAGCATAATAAATTTTTATGAAGTCTGTCTCCATAATTAAGGGTATCACATGTAAGACTTGTCAGATAGACATGAAATATGTAGAAATTTGATGGCTGGACTGAGAGAGCACTCCAACAGACCTTGAGCAACATTGGCACCTTAACTGAAAAGATTAATGTGCAACTGATATTTTGTTTTGCAGTAGATGGATGCAGTACATGCAACATCCTATTTTGTATAGGCAGCATTCACAAAAGAACATCAGCAGGTGCACGGGTAAGTAACTTTGTATTGTGTATGGAGGGAAAGTTATTAGGTAGTGATGGGTAATCCTGTACTGTCAACTCATCAGCAGGAGATTTGCAATGTTATCCCATCTCTTATTTTTCTCACAAAATTCAAAATAAGCAATCACAAACTAATGAATAGCTGAACAATTTTATGATTATGTAGAATA
The DNA here is from genome assembly GCA_013396775.1 of Cephalopterus ornatus. Classification (NCBI taxonomy): domain Eukaryota; kingdom Metazoa; phylum Chordata; class Aves; order Passeriformes; family Cotingidae; genus Cephalopterus; species Cephalopterus ornatus. Next base: position 159,540 of record VZRE01011407.1, read on the forward strand.
AACCATTTAAAAAGTTAATAAGGGCAATTAAGGTATTCAGTTATCAGCATTAGTTTTCTAAAGGAAAAATAAAACAAACACGTTTCTAAAGTAATTTTTGGATTCTTCTTCTATGCATGACCTAATTTAAGTTGCATTAAAGGCATTCAAGCAAAAGCCATAGTTAAGCAGTAAGTTATTCCCTCCCATTATTTTCATCTATTATGTAATATTAATATTTGGAACAAATAGGAGACTACCATATTCGCTGAGCTGTAGATATCACTGATTTTATGGGCTTGTAAGTATGTGTGATAAAAACCTGGCTAAGAATTTTCTTCCCTTTTTGGACTATTTACTGGTGAAAATGAGTGATCTGAAAACTGATAAATAATGGAGGTTTTTTTAGGCATTCTTACTTGAAGACTTCTGTTTTTTTCATATTAAACATTGAGTGGTTTTCTAGTATTACTGCAGAAACACTTGTGATGTGTGAGAGAGGGGAAGACCAAACTGTTCTAACATATATTGCATGTTTATTTGCAGTGCTTTATGAGACTGTGGGGATCTTAGTCCCCTTTGGCAATGTCACTATGGTGTCCCGTAAAAATCTATAACTGGTTGAGAAAGAAGAATGTTGAAGACAGAATGTTTCTAGCAAGTTAAAACAATATTAATCAACGGAGAGAAAGCAAAAGAATATTCTGGACCTAAAAACATGAAAATAGGAAAATTGGCAAATGATGTAAGACATCTGTATGAAGTTTTAAGTAGTGGCATTGTAATATCTATTTCAGAACTTCAGGGGGAACACTTACAAAAAGAGAAAATTACCACTTTTTGACAAGGAGGGGAATTTAGATTTGAATTAACAGTGCACTAAAGGAGAATAATAGGTGTGAATTGAAACTAATTGGTGTTTCAGATCATTGAGCTGCTTGAAAATAACATGTGTGGTGAGAACTGTAGAAGTTAAGTCTCTCTTAAATGCCTAATTTACCACAGTTCTGTCCTGCAGAGGAAAGAAAAAAGTGTTGTGTCACTTACTGCTTTGTTCTCAACTGACCGATTTAAATGGACAGTCAGTCAAAAGATTTAGCTTCTGTGTGATAAAGTTCTCTTGATTAAGCTGATCCACTGGTCCAAGGAGGTGTGAGGCCCTGAGGCATATAGCTGTAGGCATAAAAGATGGGCATAGGTATAATTAAAGTTGTCCAGAAAACATAGTGTAAATCATAACGAGCAGGTGGTTGATGAGCATTTTCAAGTGTATGATTAATGTGAGTGCAGAAGTCTTGTAGCTGAGTGTCTAAACTGGCTCACACTCTCTGGCCTGATTTAAGCACACACATATGTGAATTAGAATATGACAAAGATTCTAAAAATTAGATTTTCACTGGGGAAATATCCATTAAAAAGCATGGAAAAACCTCACTGGAGAATCATATTATTAAAAAAAATCATATTATTAAAAAGCATGAAAGAACCTGAAAGAACCTCCCTTGTATTCCTTAGAAAAATGGCTGACAGGTGATTAAACTTAGGTAAAATAAATCAGACAATTTGACATGTAAGATCCTTTGCTTTCCAACAAACTATTGAGTTCACTGGCTGCAATCCAACAGAGAAAACAAAATGTGCAGAATAAACATTGTCTATAGCAGGTGGAGGTAATGCCTTATTAAACATAAATGATGTTTTGTGTTGTGTAACCTGGGGACAATTTAGCAGACAATTTTGTACTTAGAAAAATTATGGTTTTATGCAGAAAAGGAGAACCACGGATAATGAATTGTCTACATCTGAAAATACCACACTAGATCTGAAACACATGTCCTACCACATTGTCTTGTGATTTCAAAAGCAGAGGAAGGAAGAGAGATTATTAAATTTAATTTCACTCCCTCATATCACTTTAAAACAGATGTTTAAAACCAAAAACTTATCCCTTCTTCCCATTGTTTATTCTTACATATTTTAGTACCAATGTTTTGTAACTCAAGACCAAACATACAGTGGCCCTTATTCATCATGCAACTGAGAAAGAACTATTGTAATTTTGTGCGTGACAGCCTCAGTTTAACTGTAAAAGTCAAATAAAGTAAGATAATAAAACAAAATGCACACAAAACACAACCACGCTGTGAGAAGCATGGGTTGTATGTGTGTACGTGTATGTGGTGCAGGAGTGGCTGGCTGGCTCCAGGGGAGGCTGATCCCTGAGGTTTACCTTCCCCAATAGTTTTCTACCTTCAATTCCACACAATCAAGTGCCAGCATTTCCAAAGAAATATGAGTTAACTGAGGGGTGAATTATACTTTTAAGCATCCAGGAGTCATCTGCTGTATTTTTTTAAGAGCAAAGCGCACAGACTTATTTCTTGCTCACTTTACGTGGTTGTAAGGTGAGGGAAACCTACTAAAGTTTTCAGACTGCTGACATTTTGTGCAAATGAGTCAGTTGTCTTCACATTCCTACAAAACTGGAAAGGCAAAAATTACGACCATACTGAGGTAGGAGTATGGAGTCCAACAGCCTTAACTGGAGTACTAGAGCCTATATCACCACATCACCGATACATGATTGCAGTTCTGCGTTTCCTACTTTGAGATGAAAAAAAAAGAGGAAACAAACTCGTTTCCAATGCAACATATTTTGCTGATTTCATCGAATTTCATAATCATCAGCAATACCAATTTTTCTTCCAAGTGATTTATAAATTTATTCTCACAATTGTCACAACAATCTGGATTTTACTCTCTGAGACTAAAAAAAAAATCACTGAAGACAAGGAAACAAAGCCAGTCAAATAGTAATCGAAGAGTTAATTTCCTCTGTGAAGTCAGCCTCAAAATGGCATTAGATCACTCCTAGGCAGTCCTTATTTCCAGTGCAGATCTAGTCATTAGGCACTTGTTCACTTGCTCATTTTCTCTGAAGCTGGTTTCTCTGGAATCGTACTGCCAGAGTAGAGGAAATTAAAAGAAAAGAGAAGGTTTCTATTATTAATGCAGCTGGTTTTGTAAGTTTGCTTCAGTTTCATTCACACCCTTTTCAGTTAATGTTTTGCTCTTCATATATTGAGGTGGAAACGTTTATAGAAAAGATCTTTTCCTACAATATAGTCATCCCCTCAGGTATGGCATGTATAAGTATTACCCAGAAATTTTCATTCAGGCAAGTGAAAAATAGCTGTTCTTCTGTTCTCTGTAGCATCACAGAAAATATGAAGGGAGTGAATGAGACTATGGAGTCCTGCCCAGCTCAAGCCCTTAGCTCTCATCAGAAGATCTCACAAAGGTGTCCTAGGTTACATTCTACTTCACAGCCAGGGACACCTGGGCTGTACTTCTCAGAGGCACAGTTTCCCTACTGCTCTGTCCTGCAATAGCATGACTCTACAACTACCTGAAAGGAGGTTCTACTGAGGTGGAGGCTGGTCTCTTCTACCATGCCTACAGTGAAAAGACCAGAGGAAATGGCCTTAAGCTGAAACAGGGGAGTTTCAGATTAGATATTAAAAGCAAAATTTTCACTGCTAGCGTGGTCAGGCATTGGAATATGTTGCCCAGGGAGGTGGTGGAGTCACCACCCCTGGAGGTGCTTAAGAGGCAGACGGCTCTGGTTGATGTGGTTTAGTGGTTTATGGGTCACTGTGATAGTGCTGGCTTGACGGCTGGACTTGATGATCTTAAAGGGCTCTTCCAGCCTTGATGATTCTATGACTTCCCTGTCACCTGCTCCTGTTACAGCTGGCTGTCACAGCTGTGCCTGTTGATGGGAGTGGGAGAAGAAAGTCTTGGTAAGCATGGCTGGTAACAGTGGACATGAAATGTGGTGGCAGTCCCCAAGGATCTTACCCCTTGGTAACAGATCAGCCTAATGCCCTTTGGTTAGAAAAGGCTCATGGAAATGTAATGCAATGGACGATGATGGTATTGAAAGTCTCAGAGTGCTTGTTAGTTGGAGTGCTGTTCTGCTTCTGGGAGAAGTGCTTTTTCCTCTGCCCTGAGTGTGGTGTGAATTAACTCAGTGAGTAGAGTTCCAAACAAAACTAAGTACTTAAAAGCTTTTTCTCTTGGCAGATGCTTTCCAAAATGTGAAATATCTTCTGTGTGCATATCCATGTGAATGCAATAGGATGTTTAGCAATCCAATTTCCATTTTGCTTTAATGCTCATTTAATAATCACAAAAGCTTTACTTTTTAAACATTTACTTAAATTCAAATATTAAATGTTAGCGAGGTTTTAATCTGAAAAAAAAATTGTAAAAGCAGTTCTACTTTAATTTTCCTCCAACCTTGTGTTCACCTTGCACCTATCACATAAGGAAACCCAAAACACTATTAGTAGCTATAATTTGTGAGAAGCTTATCTCTGAAGAACATTACATGAGGTCTAAAAATGTGACTTCCTATTTTGCACAAGACAAAGAGTTATACTCATTCACTGGGGCAACAGATGGAAATGACTATTAAATAGCAGTGTTTCAAAGTTTTATAAACCTACTGTAAAAGATTCAAAGCAGCTAAAATTTTTAATGTTTAGAGGAGTTGTTCAGGATTTTAACATGGAAAGTGCAATTTAAACAGTGGCATGCTAATACAAATTAGTGTTTTTCAGCCCTCCTTTCTGAAAAATGAGATATTCTTTAAAAATTCACTGAATTCTCCAGCACCTGCCACCTCTGAGACATTGTAGGTTATTGTCAAAAGATGACCGGAATAGAGAGCCACTGAATATTTCATCGTAATGATAATGTGTGCTGCAGAAGGTTTGAACTTTATATTGAGATTTGAATTGACTTTTGATAAAAGACATACTGGATTCTCTCCCCCCTCCTTTTTTTTTTTTTTTTAACATTAACTTTGTGCCAGGACAGGGGTCAAAGCTAGCATTTAAATTCAGATTTTTCTCTACTTATTGCTAGTAAAATGGGGATATTAGGGGATTTATTTATTTTTAATGTAATTTTTAAAAGTTTTCTGGATCAAGTTAAACTGATTAGATGCGTTTTTAAAGAGATAGATGGGATAAATGTCAAAGTGTTGCAAGTCAGTTTTTTAGATGAAGTATGCCCTACTACACTGAAGTCAAAGGTAATTTTACTATCCCTAACACTTTGAATATTTTTTGCTGTACTCAGCCATGCACCCAGCTGTGTCCTATCCAACTACACACATTTATTAGTCAGAGAATCAGCATTAAACACTAGTGACATAAGAGCCAAATGTCTATCATAGTCAAATGAGCTGTAGTTCAATACAGTTCATAATGTATTTCCTAATTTTCATGACTGACTAGAACACAAAACCAGGTATTTCCTGCATGTCCAGAGTTGTTTTTTTCTTTTCTTTATTTTTAAAGGAGTTTCAGAAAAACTGTTCTTTAAGCTTAATATGGGCAAGTCTCACCAAGTTCTCTTTCAAGAGCATTTTACAGTCAGAGTCACACTGTCCGAAGTTGTTTCTCTATATGAAGCAGCAATTAATTTTTGTGTAGTAGGAAAAAAAGTTAAGGTAATCTTAGGGCTGTCGGCATGTTTCCTGATATATTTATTTCACCCTCACATCATTATTGTATGCTTTCTATTGTTGAGTTTAAGTCTTACAAATATAAAAAGTGCTATGTGTACTTTTTTTTTTTAAGTTATAAAGTTTTTCAGAATGTCCTGATTAATCTTACAACACATCAATAATAACGACTCACATAGTTCTCCTTTTTGGAAGGATTCCCAGGAAAGTGGCCATGATTTCTATTTCCTCTTAAACATTGTTTTAAGGAATAAGACCCTGCATTTGCCCCAAATAAAATGGTTAATTATAAGTGTTCTAAAACGTAACTATTATCAGGAATTCAGTGACTGATTTATAGCTTAGCAGAATGGAAAGCTATACTGGTTTGTTGTATTATTGCAGGGTCAGAGTGTTGCTAATTATTTTGTGATTCCTTGAGCTGGCTGTTTGAGATCTTCTTGTAAGACTGGTTCTGTTTGAAACAAAGAAATTAGTTCAGAGTTTAAAGAAATAGTCTAGTAACTGTGGTGGTAGTGGATCAAGGGTTGGACTTGATGATCTCAGAGGTCCCTTCCAACCCGGCTGATTCTATGACTCTATGATTCTATGAAATGGCATTCCAATCAATTGTATGCTCCATCTCATATCTGCCTCTTTTCAGTAATTAGAACATGCTTTACTGCTACTTCCTTTGGTTGCCCGCATTGATTTTACACCAGTGAAATAGAATGAGTTGGTTGTCACTTTTTGTGCCTTAACTACAGAAATGAGAACCATCATGCAGTCACTTACACTCAAGAATTCATAAGAGGAAAATGCATTCAACAACTCAAAAGTTTGAGGCTTGTGAAACAGATAAAATTTAGGGCTTTAATACCACCTTAATTAAAACAGATGTCTAAGTTTTTGCTGTCTGGAGTGGTACAGGATGGGGCAGAAGAGGAAGTTTGGGACTGAAGGATGATGTGAAGGTCTTTGAGAGGTAAACAGGAAATCCCAATCATGGAAAGAGAGGAGAAATGGGAAAAAGGAACCCAAACAAACAAACTCAGAAAGGACAAAATGCTGTTTGCTTTGCAATACTTAACTGAGTGAAGTGTAGAAGCTACAAATTTGCTTGATCAAGTCAGGAAAAAAAGAATGGAGAGGATGTCAGAACACATAAGCTTCAGCAGATCAGTGGATGTGCAGCTGCTGCAATTAAGCTCTTTAAAGGGCATGTGTTAAGTTGTAAAAGTTTGAAGTCAGAAATGTTTATTTTGCACACTCATTCATTGTGCTGGGAGATGAACATGTATAGCACTGTACAAACAAGTGCATTTTCTCTGTTTGTCCCAACCACTGACATAAGTGCTGCAGGTGTTGAATTCCTTCACTGCTCAGGGTCTGTGGGAACAGGGGGTGAGGGTCCTGCCTGTTCTCTGAGCAGTAGGAACAAAGTATTTCTTGCTGTCATCAGCACAGGGACACAGACTACTGAGTTTTTCTCCACTTGCCTTAAGAGAAGACATTTCTACCTTTCCTTGCTGTTTGTGCTATATACTACACCCAATTGCAGAGTAAATTATGGTGCTGTAATAACATGCATCATGGTCTATTAGTTTGGTACACACACATTATATTCAAATTGTCTTAATAACTTGAAGCAACTGTGAAATTAACACAAAGCCTTAAAGAATGCATTTAAAGCATTACTGTATGAGTTTTATTGTTCAAGTGTAAGCAGTAGAAAGGAGACAGAGGAGTAGGGCAGCATCCAGGTTAATATCAAAGCTTCACTAAATGAACAAATTCTGATTTTCCAGATATTCCTCAGATGTTTCATTATAACCATTGACAGTAGTCCCATTGCTTTTCTCAGGGTCATTTGTGAGTTTGAAAATACAGCAATGAAGCATAAAGTATCAGGATGAAAAATGGGAGAGGAAAAAATAGCAACCCTTCTTTCAGCCTTCTGACAAATACATATTTGCTGTTGGATATATTGAGCACAGCACAAAAGTGTCTCATGAGAACTTTGTGCAAGGAAATGCACCGTGTCAGTCACTAAAAGAAAAAAAGAAACATGTCATCACTCCAAGTGGTATTGATTAAAACAATAAGGATTTCCTGGTGCCAACAGTTGAAACAACTGTGTGAAAAGTAGTGAAGAGGTATTACCGTATTGTGGCAGCTTTCTCAGGAAAATTCCAAATAAACTGGAGGATTCCTGTCAATATTTGTATAAGGAAACATGCTGCTGCCTGATTCAGGGGCACTTCACACACATGCGCACGCACACACGCCCCATTGCATGCAAAATTCTTGAGAAACTTTACTACAGCCGCACACAAAAAAAGGACACGCTCAGAGTTCGGTGCACTCTTTCTCATGCTAATATTTACAACATCGATCTCTTATTGTCGGTATTTGATCTACATTTCTCCCAGCTCTGGTCAATGGACGCACAGCTGCTGAAACCCCATATTGTGCAGGCAGCGTGCCTTTGTGTTCTGCAGCTGGGGAGTTCTCATGCCCACAATAGCCAATCTGAGCACACTAAATTAGGAAAGATTATTGTTTCATTTATTGACTACACAGGTTTAAAACAGCAAGTATATAGTTTGTTTCATGTTTTATTTGTTAAGGTCATTTTCACCAAAAGCTGGGCACATGGACACAACTACAGGGCAGCTGTATTTCCAGCCACCTCAGTAGGAAGAAAATTCCAAACATTATTGAAATGAAATTGGATGGTTGGTTGCTTTCATGTGGCACAGCCTCCCACCTGCCTTCTCCCAGCCATTCATTTGTGAAGACTTGCTGCAGCTTTTTTTCATCCTTTTGCATCCACCTTCCTTCCCAATAAAGTGTTTATCCTACTGTACAGTTCATTTTAAGAGAAACTGGTTTTACAGTGGAAGGAAAGACAAGCAAGTTCAATTTTTGAGCTCAGTTCTCCAAATGTTTCTTTCACTGAATGGTCTTTAGAAAAAGGAAGGCAGCAATTTTAGCTGGAAGTAAATATCGCTTCAGAGTAACAAAAAAAGAGAGGAGAGAAAAGGGAGAAAAATCTATTTAACACTTTAGGATAATAATGGTATTCAAATAATATATTTTTCTGCCATTTATTCATTTGTGAAGGAACTCAGTGAATAGTAATAGCTGCTGTCAAAGATATTTATATTTAAGAGGGTCTTTATGTAAAATAATTTTTTTTTTATCAGGAGTGATTTTTCTCCAGGAGAAGTCTGCCATCTCCTAGCAACCGATATGGCTATCTTTTTTGAACAGACGCTGCAATAACAATGGATGCCTAACCTTTATACGGAAGCATTTGCACATGTACAATCAGACCGCTTACAAATTCAAACTGAGCTGTTAAGAGTGCTCCAAGGGAGACACTGGTTACAACTTTATCTACTATGCATCTCATCTCTCCAGGATTTTAAAATGGCAGCCATTTTAGCAGTAGCTGAGTACCTCCCAATGAGCTCCAAAACTAAATGTGCAAATGATCCACAACTTCCACTTTTCTTCTGTCACCACAATGAGTAAACCAGATCCAAATCAGAAAGAAAATGAGGAACAATTACATGTAAATGAAACAAAACATTCCCTTAAAAGCTGTTCTATCAATTAAGTGCAGCTAAGCATTGAACTTCAATGCCTCCACCCCAAAACTGTAGTTCAGTCTTCCATTTAATAAATTCATAGGAAGCTATGACAAATCCCCAGGTGTGATGGCAGACTCTACATTAAGCTTCAACATTCTTTTCTGATTGCAGTTTATCCTCCTCCATTCTTCTATTTATTCCATTCAAAGTGATGCTTAAGACTCATAGCCCGAAAATACGTACTCTTTTTTTCAATTTGTAGTTGAGCCAAAATGTGGTTGAAAACAAAATCGTCTTATATATATACATATTTTGGGGTCAGAAAAGTTGAAAAATGGGGCTTAAAATGGAAGTCATCCACTGTGAAATAGATTTTGCTTCCTTGTATTACTAACAACATTCTGGGTTTTTTTCCAGCTCAAAGCTGAAATTTTTACAATCAATTTGCTTTGTATTCCCTTTGCCTTTTCTCTAATTTTTTAGCCAACTGCAAATTCTGGTCTATATATTTTGATATTCTTTGTTTAGGGGTTGAGCGCTTTTCAAAGCAACCTTCTGGATTCTTCCTTTAAGTCAGAATATAGAATTTCTTTTTTTTGATGTCTATGTGCAGGCATTTCGAGGCTGATTTAGTGTGGCCTCTGCTTTGCCACAACATTTAATGTTTTCCGTTACTGATGTTCTCTTTTTCATTTCCACTGATAAATGAGAGTACTGTGCTTGTTTATCTACAACTTTGAGATCAAAATTTAGATGTTTGCCTATAACTTTATATATATGTATCTTTCATCATATATAAATAGCTCTCATCAGAGAGGCTGGGTGCTGGGTCAGTGGAGTGCCTTGAGGATGTACCAACACACATGAGTTCTTACTTTCAAAGTGCATTTTAACTTCAGAAGTTTTTGCATAAGTCCTTGATGGAAGATATGGGTCCAAGAAAAAGAAAAGAAAAAGAAAACTGCAAAATCTTGATGTCAGGGAAGTAAATAGTAGCCAGCATTCTTTGAGAGTCTGATGCATATCATTTGAGTGCTTAACCACAAATTTTTAAATTAGTCCTACTAAGAGAATTCATTAATATTAGATGAACTTCATTCACTGCATGAGTTATAGAATAATAAAACTTGTGAATAACTTGAAGTGGATATTTTACTTATAAAGTGAATTTGACAAATTTAGCGTCTTTTTCTGTTTGTGGAATACCAGCCAGTGCTGACAGGCCTCTCTGTTTGGTAAGGACATGAGATGAGAAAGGATGTCCTGGGTGAAGGGGAGCAGTTACAACCTCCTGGGTAACAGCTCTCTGGTCTTGCTGGCAGCCATGTTGTATAATTTATTTTAGAAACTTTTCCAGTTTGATCTTAGAAGCGGTTAAGCTGCTATTTTACTCCTCTGGCAATTAGAAACTGTCTTCTAATTTTCCAGTCTAATCTTACCCAAGAATGCTTTGGTTTTTTGATCATTCTTGGATGAATATTGGTTTCTCAGCTTTACTAGGTCTTTGTCTTCTCTAGTGTATATTTGTTTCTCAGTATCTAGTTTGTTAAATTAAACAAGACTTATCTAAATTTTCTTTCTATTCCCTGGATCAACCTAGGAAGTCTTTTTTCCATTTATTCAGATTTCTTACTTTTATCATTGTTCGACTTAATTCAGCTGTTTTTTTCTAACTTCAGAAACCAATCATGAACAATTGGTAAGTACTCGATAATCAACAGTCACTGTTGATTTGTATCAAGTATTGTTTTTATTCATAATCTTCCTCTAAGCCATTTTTTTTATTGTAGCTTACCTAAAAACTATTGATTTTTCAGTATTCAGTGGCCTGAATCCAACTCATAATAAAAGGATAGAAAATCTCCCATTGTTTTATCTGTTGAAGATATACTACTTGCTGAATTACCAGATGAGTAAAAGGAGATAATTTCAGAACCATTTACAGACTTTTTTTTCTGGGTCATACATGTCTTACCTAGGGTAATTGCTCTAGAAATCATCCTGGTTTATTACAAATTTATGATGGGTGATGATTCAAAATATATACGGTCTACCTTCTGTGTCTAGCCTCTCCTGTCTATTAAACCTTTGTTTCAATCCTTCTGCATGTTCTTGTTACCTTCTATAAAACTGCTAGGCAGCAATGGCTGGATGAATTATTCCTGACTGATTTCAGTAGTATTTGGATTTTGCTTATAAAATAGACTTCTTTGCCCTTTGACTTGCGTGTGTAGCTACTCTATAATTAGCTGCTTCTTTTTCAGGCATCTAAAGGATCTCTAATGGATTTCAAGTTGAGCGAGTGCACAACCTTGCAACAAATGAGGAAAGAGCTGCAAAGAGGAAATGTGATTTCTAGTGGTGAGCTTGTTTCTAGATCACAGACCAAGGCATGGCTTACATTAGCATATAGGGCCACAGAACAGGAGAAGATTGTGGTGCTGATCTGCAAATGTATGATGTAAAGACCTAATGAAGAAAAAAAACGAGGCAGAAAGCAGTTGTGTGTGGTTCTCTTGCTGTGCAACATTTCTTGGATCTCTGACTTGTTGCTGCTGTTGTCCTTGCTCTTTCTCCAGCCGTTCGCTATAGTTGCTTCCTGAACCAAGTTAGATTTTCTGCATTTTATCAAAAGGCAAAGTTAGAAGATAATTAGTTCATTTTTTTTTTCTGTGATACAACAAACAAGGTATCAGTGATCAAGAAAGATTTTGATGAAGGTAAGATGCAATTTAAAGAAAATTATTTGGCCAGTAAATACTGAAGGTCAGACTCGGCGGGTGAGAGAACTGTACCCTTTCCCTGCTGAACGTAGAGCGAGGGATAATTCTCCTTGCACGGCTGCGCTGGAGCGTCCCTCCGTTGCCGGCCGATGTACTGAGAGCTCCCCCTCCTGTTTCCTTCTACATCTAAGGGCTGGCAGATCTCGCACTGCTAAACCACAAATTTCTGCTGCCTTTCATTTTTCTGCACCATGATATGGCAGCGCAGGAAGCACTTTTCAGTGCCAGGTAAGTACATTTCCATAAATTTAAGTTGTAAGCCTCACCTGAGACGGTAGGCAGGAGGGGTTGATGCCCCAAACTTTCAGGTTTTATTCCTCAACCAATCACAGTTTTCCCATGTTTGACTTTGGGTTTATGGCATTAACTTTCCTTTTTCTGTTTTCTAGCTGTGTGATGAGGATCAAAAAATTCCCTCCATTAGGGAATTTCACACACACACATGCAGAAAAAGACAATTTTATTTTTAAACTTTTTAATTAATTTTCAGATGCAAACCCGCCCCCCCGAACCAACCAAAAAACCAAACCAACCAAAAAACCAAACAAAAACCCCTCACAAAAAACCCAACCCAAACCAAACAAAAAAGCCCCAAACAAACAAGCAAACAAAACTCTATTTCTTGGACTAAGTCATAGTCAAAAAGGAGCACCATGGAATTCATGAGAAGTCATCAGAGAGTATTGAGGAGGAACAAGGGGAGACTATGAAGGCAAGAACACCAAAAGGGATAGAATCCATACTACTGGAAATTTTCAGTTGTTACCATGTCCACAATATAGAAACTGAATGACATCTTCTGAGATGAAGGTAATGATAGAGAATGACATATATTTTCTGGAAAACTGCTCAGTTCTGAAAGCAAAAGAAACAAATTAATCATATCCACAGTCACCTAAGATGGAGAAATGGTCTTTGCTGACTTTATTTAAAGAATGAACAGTAATATATTTCATGAGGCTTGATATTGATGTCATACAGGCTCTTAATTCAGTACATGGAGGAATGTGGATCATGCCGTGCATCCTTTGTAATGATTTGATTTCACTAGATACCTTGCAGCAAATGAACAACTTCAAGGTGATTCAAAGGTTGCTAAAGTAGAAGAATTCTTAGCAATCATATCTATAATATTTCATTTCCTTCAAGCAAAAGAGGATAGAGAACAGAAGATTCTGGAAATAACCTGCTCATAAAGTAAAGTGATGAAAGAAACAGACACTTATCTTTGTGGAACATTGTTCACTTTTGTGTGAGAAGTGAGGATTACACAGTTTGAATGTCAATAGAAGGAAAATCAAGATTAAATATCTGCAGACATATGTAGCACTCACATTACTTGCAGTAGTAGATCATAAGAATTTACAAAAATTCAAAGTGCTTAATCCAATGGAGTTAGACACTGCCCCTTTACCTTTTATTCACAAAGATCCCCACTCTACCTGCCTTTCACTGCTTTCCTGCTCCCCTAAATCCTTCCTCTAGGTTTGTTTTCTGAATTAAATCTCACAGTAAACACATTTATCAAAAGAAAGTGGAATTGAGACAGGAGGAAGGAGTCTACAGTCACATAATCTTCCTTTTGTGTGTAAGGTACTGAAGAAATTGAATAAGAATGAATTTCCAAGATATATAACTAGGGTTAATGATGTGTTCTGCATTATCTGTTGTTATATTATTCAAGCATCCTTGCAATCCTTTTTACCCTAATGAAGTTCTTCTGGAAAACTACTCAATTAGTTCTTCATTGAAAGTGAGATAACTTTTTTTTGCAGGATTTTCTTCTGCAGTGAACTTCTGTGGAAGATGAGGAAATCTTGAAAAAGAGAATTGTTACTTGTGTCTTAGGATTTTAGACATATGTATATATTTTAAAGAAACTTGTATGAACAAGAGCAAATCCTATTTGAGGGATGGCCTTCCCGAAACTTGTTTGCTTATATGGACTGATGCAGAGCAAGGAAATAGTCAAAAGTGGGTTATTTTTTTTTTTAGTTTGTGGTTTGTTTGGTTTTTTTCTGTTTTGTTGTTGTTGGGGTTTTTTTCGTTTTGTTTAGTTTCTTTAATTTCCAAATAGGCACTGCTTTTCCTGTTCACCCTGCTGTACTGTCTTTCATAGCCTGGCAAGAGATCGAGGCAGCCTTTGCAAAGTTGTGGGAATGGGTGAGTTGCAAAACAAAGGTTTGGTGACACAAGAACTCAGCAGATCCAAGTCTGAGAGCTGAGATCGAGTGCCTGCAAAAGAGGACTGATGTCTGGAAGGAAGCAGGGCCTCAGGAAGGATACAGTGAGGCTGGGGCTTGCAAAGCACATTGTGTCTAGAGTTGCAATTAAGATATTTCGTTGCTTTAAGGTTGTGTTTTGGTTTTGTTTACAGAAAGAAAGATTATGCTTTTTGTGCTTTAGAACTGATACTTCAGGCATGATAGTCCATGTAAGTTTCTGGTTCCTTCATTGCTGTGAAGTAAATAAGATCTGAAGACGTCAGTTCATCCCAGGTGCTGGGGACTGTAAAGTCTCAGGTTCTTTAAGAGTGAAAGGTTTCCTTTAAAAACACCCTATTTAAGTATAATTTTACTAGTGAATCACACAGAAAAAACGTGTTCACATCCTCGGAATTGCCTGGCTATTGGGTATGTTTCCCAGAGGAAATGCTAGTACATACTACTCTCCTTCTCTTACACCTTTTCCCTACAACTCCAGCCTATCCACAGGCACTGCCAGCTCATGCACAAAAAGGAGTGTGTCTGGAGCCCACTGATGCAAGATTGCATAATCACTCATGTAATTTAGTCAGCGGGGACAGGAGAATGAGCCTGCTTCACTGCCATTGTGTAGCATATGCACAGGAATTATGGCAGTATAACAGCAGCAGCAGCCAATGAAATACCTGCATTTGACTAGCCACTCAAATGGACAAAAAAGAGAATTTTTTCCTACTTCTTAATGTAAGCAATTCTGTATTTATCTGCTGATTGCTATGTACAGGTTACAGATAACTTGGGGCAGAAAACTGAGAAGAAAGTAAGAGACTGTGAAACGGAGAAATATGCTGGAAGGTAACTGTGGGAGAATGAGAAAGAGGAAAGGGAAAGAGTGAGATCATTACGCTGGAGATTAAAGAGCCATTTAACAACTCTTCCTATCAGCCAGGATTAGGGTGGTAGAAGGAATATTCTTACCTAGTGTCTGATTCTTTTGGATACAGAGTAATAATCTGTAATATTGGCTACAGACTAGGCAATAAACTTCTATAGTTTTAAATGCCATAACACAGGTGATGTAACAATGACACCACTTTTCAACTTTGGTGTTTTTTATTTAAGACAGATAACTAGAAAAGTTGACCTTGGGTATATTAATCCTAACTCCTGGTTTCTGACTGCGTGCTTATGGGTGTGAGTTCCACTAGGAACGGACCAGCCAGAGCTGTGTTTCACAGGGTATGGTAGCAGTTCATACTGACTTAATTTCCCTTAGCAAGACTGCCTTTTATTTCCTAAAACCTTTAAAATTGTAATGTAGATTTGCATACATTTTTTTCCAATATATATTTTGTATTTTCATTTTTAATCTTGCAATTAGTCACTCTAAAAGAGTGTTTAGTTTCTTTAGAAGCATCTCAGATCACTTTCAGCAGTGTCAAACCTGTACAGATTAGCAGAGCAATCTGTGTGTATTACTTGAACTGAAACTCTTCATTTTGAGAGTAAAGAATGACAGTATTAAGGCTGTTCAGTTACTATGTGACTACTGTCTTTGTTTCTTTTTTTTACCATAACTATTTTTCGTGTCATATGCAGCTGTAAAACTCGGTAGACATATGCATTTGTAAAAATAAAAGCAACCCTTTAAAATCTCTAAATTAAGCATATTAAATGAAAAACATTAAGCACTTGTTATATTCCATTTTACTTTCCCAATACAATTCTCAGTGAAACAAACAAACAAACAAAATGAACGGTTTATTAATACATTCCATGGTATTTCTATATTATGAAAACAATATATTCTTAAGCGCTCCATGCATCTGAAATTTATCTCGATGTGGTCCATTTATTTTAATTTGGGTCTGTCAGCAGAAAAAAAGAAGTAATTAAACTTGTGACTAGCGTGGAGAAACATTTTACATCCTAACACTGTAGCTTGATACCCAGTAGTTTCTTTATATTTCTTCCAGTTGTCAGATCAAAGTCTCTCAAGTACTATAACTCAGCCATGCTGTGATTAATTACTTCACACAGTGAATTTGCAAATTATATTTCTGAAGTGATTTATGTACTTTTAAACTTCAATCACACACACCCTTCTTCCCCCTTCCCCCTCCCCCCCTTTTTTGTTGTGTGTTGTGGTTTTTGGTTTTTTTTCTATTCTAATCTTTTTTCGCTAATTTAGGCAGTCCACACCTTGGTAAAATATAACTCTAGTTATTTTATGCTTAACAAATTGGTATAAGCAGAGGTTTCCAGTAACGAGTCAAAGCTTACCTGAACAGTGCAATCAAACAGAACTATCAGAAATCACACAAGCTGCAATCACACACCAGCACTCCTGGTCAGCTCTTCAGCCTCAATGCTTTGTACAAATACATAAAGTCTCTCCCTAAAAGTTCCCAGCTGCAGGTTTTGTCTAGGCTGATGTTTTATTCAAGACAGGGCTACTGGAATAGCTGAGCTAAGGCAACCTTTAAAATACATGTTCAAACCAAATATTTGGTTACTGTAGTTAGACATAGGTAAATAGTATTTGGGAAAGTAATAACTTGTCTGTATCAGTGATGTGCTTGTCTGGGCAAAGTTTAATATTTACATTTGTGGTTTCTTTGTACAATCTCACGTGGCATACTGCTGTTCATGTTCAATACTTTTGCATTACGTAATGATAACTAATCTCTGTTTAGTGTGTTGTGTTTATAGGTATAAATATCCGTGCCTTCCCTATGACTTGATCTGACAAGCTTCTGAAAGAACGGTATGAGGTTATTTCTCTCATTGCCACTATTTGATATCCTAAGTTTCAAACGTTTGAACAGGGCACCCATTCACAGCCTTTAGTTGTCATTTTAATCTAGATGCTGCTTTATTTTTCATTCAGGTATGAACCGAAGAAGGGGCATGTGGGTGGAGGTAAAGGAACAGAGATAGAGTCCTGATTGCAGATGTGTGATTGGGATACTGTCCCAAATGCTCTTCCTTCTCACAGCTTCAATGCAATTGATTTGTCCGTACATATAAGGAAAGGCACAGAGTGGAGTGAGCTGAAGTCCTACAGATTAGAAGGATTCATTGTGTCCCTGACTTTCTCTTGAAGTATGCTAATAGCTCTCCATCAGACAAAACTTAGCTATTGTTTGGGGGATAGTTAACTTTGAAGGCCCCTCACTATTGGAAAAATATACAAGATTTCAATAAATTTGGTTATTTGGTGTTCCTGGCAAGATTTTCACTCTGAAAATCCCAAATCATGGCCAGGACCTGCAATAACTTCCTTAGTATATATAACAGCAGTGCTGGTGGACAGATCTCCTTGAACTCTTTGAACTAGGAAAAAAAAAAACCTACACAAAAAATACTGTGTTCTAGGGCCACTAGAATGGGGCAGAGGGGAAACACACAGCAAATATCATGCAATGTGATGAGGCCAGTCTCCTCAAGATGGGCACAGCCAAGTAATGTATGTGAAAGGAACCGCAGCACCTGCTGAGAGGTGAACAATCATTCCCTGGGACAGATGCATTTAGCCATATAGATATAACACAGGCAGAACAAGCTGTCTGCCCAGAGTTGTGTCTCCAAAGACAGCTAGTAGTGGAGGCATGAGGTAATAGGTATGCAATTTAATCGAGTTTAGAGTCATACTTCTCCCTATATGCCTTCCCTGTCCTACTGTGCTTGTACTTTCTACATTCAATTTTAAATAGACCTGTTACTTTTGGGTCTGATCTTGGACATTGGCACAGACAGGTCTATTTCTCCTTGTCAGAAAACATTTTTCAGATAAATTTTCCCAGTCTTTCTGAAACTTTGATATTCCAAAATTTTGTAGGAGTTTTAGAAGACTGAAACATTTTTATGACTCTTGGCCAAAACAGTTTCCTATTATTTGGATATTTTTGCTACTGAAATGCTAATTTCACCTAAAAAAATAACTTGGACAGCTCATAAGGAAGGTACTTATACAAGAATATCCTTTACAGAGTGCTTAATTTGGTCACTAAAACATACAGAGAGGAAATGCAGTTTCTTCAGTTTAAGTGTTGCCATTGCCCTATTTAATGCTCTGTTCATAGCACTTGTCATACTTCATTTTAACAGTACTATGGACTTAGCCTGTGTGCAACTGCACAGCATCACTATAAGACAGGGCACAGCATTTTTTAAAAGCAAACCCAGCTGACTCAGACCAAATGCCCATGGTCATAAAAAGCAACCCACGCGTGCAGTATGTTTTCCCATAACTCTTCTGAAGGGTGCAAAAAATACAGGTCACAAGATTTTTTCTATTGCTAGGTCCCAAATCAAGAAATAAGCATGGCAGCAAGCTAAGTACCAGCTTTACATGAAATAATAGAGTCAGAGAAGGAATCCTTAAAAATTGGGTAGGTTGATTTTTACTTAAGGGCCATTGCGAAAATTCTTTCTTTGTCTACATTACTGGGTTGAGACTTGAGAAACCAGTAGCCCTAGCATATAAATAAGGCATTTTAGAATGCTTATTATTAGGATATCAATGCCTCTTTTGTACTGAAGCAGGAAATCCAAGTGTGACATTCTTCAGACATGTAACAAGTATGTCAAAAGTCTGGTATCATTATAGAGTAAATCAGAATATAGAATACGTTCCTGGAAAGACCTCATGTTTCTTAAAGTAGGATTGAATCATCTTGTGTTTGTTTTTAACTGTGTTTATATATATCTGTGATGATCTTTGTAAATAATATGCTGGAAAATATGAAATGTCCTTCCTTACAAATAAAAATAAAAAAATATCAAAAGTAATCATTTGTTTGCATCTGTTATTATATCTCTCTGTGTAAATTCCTCTCTTGCTTGTTAAATATTATCAAATCTGGCTAAGTATTGTTTTGTTTTCTCATCTAAGAACCCTGAATAGCCTGGGAGTCATTTTGCACTGGTTTATAATTTAGCACTTCATATAATTTATGTTGTTATCTCCTTTCAGTTTGTCTGTTGCTTCTCAATGAATGAAATCTTTTTAGTAAATGAAGAAAAACCCCACATCCCAAAACAAACAAAATATGCTAACCCTAAAAATCTTCATGTGCAATTCATAGTGATTCCTCTTCTAGAAAAAAAAAAGAATAGTGGCAGAAAACAGCACTGATATGGCCTATCACATTAGAGTAAGGAACTATGATTGCTTCTATCAACATTGAAACTGACACTAAGACTACTTTTTTCTCCACAGTTTTAACAGTTACCATGCTTCTTCTGCAACAGAGGTGTTAGCTCAACTTTTACACATCCAAATCAGGCAGAGAGGTAGGTGTATGAAAACCAGTTTTATGTACATAAGCATCCCTCACCTTTCAGCCCCTGCCTTTTTGTTCCTTCCATGCGTTGCTCTCTGTGTTGCTCTACAATTGTTTATGAGGCAACACATTAGACTAGGACAACGGAAAAATAACTTTTCTTTTGTGAGAGCTTTGCTTTTAGGTGTTTTTTCTTAACCTGAATGGTTCTCTGAACTGACTCAATGCGCCCAGCTGAAGGGACAGACCAGGGGCAGTTTTATGGTGGGCAAGTAAAGAGACATTTAAGTCAACCTTACCCCTGAGTGGGTTGTAACCACAGTGTTAGAGGAGGACGCTGAGCAATGTGTGCCTACGCTTGTTAAATTTTCTGAGAAATTCGCAGTGAATTTTATCCTCTCCTGTGGTGGTCACGAGACTTAATCTGGCCTTTATTGTACAAATGCCTCAGACTAGGAATATGTTTATACAGCACTGATCAAACTGTGATTGCTCAGAAGAAAATTGCAATTATTTTCTCCACTATCTAATAATGTTTAAGCTCCTCCATGTTAACTATTTTGGTGTTCATGATTAAAATAAAATGAGAGTAATGACTAAAATTTCTTGTGTATGGATAATAAATGCCTGCTTTGAAGAAAGGCCTTTATATTCAGATCCTCTCCCCAGTGTAAAACACTCCCCATGGTATACTATTATGTTAAACCAATAAAGAGGAAAATGGTATTCCACACACATGTGAGCTAATAACAACTGGCATGCAGAACATAAACACCACAGTGGGTCACACTAAGGCAGACTGGCAAGCTGCTGTGCTAGCTAAGTTTCCAAATGCCTGAAGATAATTGCCCCAGTATATCCATGCAAAACTTACAAAGAAAAAAATAAGATTATCCCAAGCATGAAACTAGCTGGAAAATTACTCAGCAGTGTTATTGAAAACTCATTTTACTTGCTGTGTTATTTAGCTAATATGATTAGCAACATTAAGACGGAGGCTTCTGCTATAGTTTGGAAATAGACTCTGACCTACCTATCACAGTGGGAAATTTATTTTGTTCAGTAACATATCAGCATTTCCTGCCTGCATGAAATCTCTTAAACATCCACCTCTACTTTCTTATATCACTAGTGTCAATTCAGTACTGATTCATGACCAGTATACAGTTCAGAACCTCCACACTCAGTGGGAATGGTAAGAGCAGTAAGGGAAGCATTATTTCAATAATTAATTGCATGAAGCAAAGGCAAAAATCTTTTTAAAAAGTGACTTACAGTAGATTTGCTTGCACAAAATATTATTTTCATGCTGAGCTTATTTTCAGGAGCTTTTGCATAGGTGCAGTCTATTCTATTTATGTGGGCATATAAGAAATTGAAATGCTGATGCCTATTTTTAATAAGATGTAAAACCAGGTTTCCATTTTCTTGAAGCTGTTTCCTTGCACTTCCGTGTTCATGGACCATACCATCTTCCTGTCTAATTCAGTAATTAGAGCTTCCTCTTCCTTACAAAGTCTCTAATAATATCAATGTTTATAGTTAAATAATACCATGTAACTATAGCACCTGAGGCCTGTGGCTGTAACAAAGACCTCATGTGGTGAGGTCTTTAAAAGAAAGCACGGAACTAGAAATTAGTTTTCCCTTTTACGGTTTCTCAAGAGAACACATTGTAAGGCAGGAGACAACAGATAATACACACTTATGGGCAGACTGCAAGAGAACAATGATATCAAATAAGGCAGGTATAAAGATCAGACTATCTCTGAATGAGGCAGTGCCCATTTTAAGTGTTTAAATACTATAGCATCTACTAACTTGAAATACAGGGGTTAAAACACCTTTTTGTAAAAGTGTATTTGAAATCAGACATATAACAGGTGAACACTTGTGAATTTAGTTCACAGAAGGCAGAAACTTTTCACAACTGTTGGTATGTTTGTAGGAAATCTAAGGAGCAATAGGGAATGGTTCAATTAAGGCACCCAAAGAACTTAAGTGTGAATGATACACAGGCTTCTTGTACCAAAGCATGGAGAAAATTAGTCATCTTGGAATAGATGGAGGAAACTACCTGGGGTCAGTAAATGGGTGTAATTCTGCTTAAGTCTAACCAGTTGAAAGGCTAGGGATATGTATCAAATCCCACTTACTGGTTTTCTCACTTGCAGTTTCTAGAGGTGCTCCTCTTCATCTGTGATCTGCAGCTCAGATTGCAAGCTCAGTCCATGAGACAGGAACTCAGCATTTTAAAGAGGAGTGCCTCCTTTGGCATAATTGTTTTTAACAGAGCTTTAACACTTCCCTATGTGCTTGTCTATATATACACACACATAAGTGGACATTTAGTTCTGGAGATCATAATTCAGATCTTCTCACACAAACCAAGGGAATCCCTGAGGTCATCTCCCATCCCCTGCACAAAGCAGCCTCAGTTAGGTCAGATTGCTGGGAGACTTGCCCGGTAAATTTCTTTAGTGTTTCCAAAGGTAATGATTCCACTGCCTTTCTGGGCAACCTGGTCAGGTGTCTGACCATCTCCATGGTACATTTTCCCCCTGTACATCTAAAGAGAATTTCCTGTTTTCTAACATGTGGCCATGATTTCTCATGCCATCAGTGCATGAGATCTTCAGTGCTCTTCCTCTTGCAAGAGTATGGCTCTGTTATCTCTGCATTTTTCCATTTGGCAGCTGCAGAGAGCAGTAAGATTTCCCCTTCACCTTCTCCTCTCAAGTACCCAGTTCTTTCGTTCTCGCCTCATATGCCATGTACTCATACTGGCAGCTCTCCTCTGGACTTGCTCCAGTCTTTCAGAGTCTTTCTTGCTGAGAGGTGACAAAAACTGAAAAGTGCAAATGCAGCCTCACAAGTGCCAAATTAAGGGAAATAAACACTTCTTTTGATCTGCTGGCTACATTTAACTATTGTACAAAGTGGCACTGCTTCAGCAGCATTGATTTGAGACTACCCTTATTTTGAATGATCTGAATCCTGGTGTTTATAGCATTCTTTTGGGGAGATGATAGTTGTGGGTTTGCATTGGTCCAATAAGGGAGTAATCTGAATATCTTTTCTGCATCTTCACTGACTGTTACAAGCATTAGGTTTTACCTTATAGGGAAGCAGCACAGTTTATGTGGGTCCTGGTGCTGAGTACAAATGCTAGGTATGCTCTGAGAATCCTTATTGGATCATGATGCCAGAAATAGGTGGAGAAGCACCTGTTATTTTTATTCTGATTTGGTTTAGGTAAGATAAATGTATTTGTTGACTCAGTCCTGTGACAGTGGAGATACTTCTGTGCATTCTGGACTACCACAAAAGTCCATGGACTTACCAAAGGAGTTTAGGTAGCTCCAGGATTAGGCAGCAGCTGAAAAAGGCTGTTCAGGATAATATGTCTTTGTCACATATGCCTAAAATCTGCTTAAATCTGATGCTTGAGCTATCTCTGATTGCTTTCAACTTGCACTGCACTTCAGGATATCTCAAAACACAGCTTGTACACAGGCAACACAAGCTTTCCTCCAAACAGGACTGGGTACTGAAGACTGACTCTACAAAATAGCCAATGCATGCACAGGGACAGGTAAGAAAAATATAGTATTTGATGTACCTTGAGGCTTCCCAACATCTTAGGTCATCAGATAGCATCTTTCCAACTGCTTCTTGATGGTAAGCTCCCCATCTATTTTTGTACATATTCAACCCCACTCTCAGCCTCTTTCTGACTGGGTCTCCTCTTTCCAGATGGAGCAGATTTGCTTGTGCCCACTGGAGCAGTGAGCTGTTGCCAACGAGTTGCAGGAGAAAAGAATGTGAGCTTGTCTCCAGATTAATACTCCCTACTTTTCAATCCCCTTCCTTCAGAGCTGGGATGGTCCCCTGCCGGCACATGTAGAGCCCAGGGCACTATTAAAAGTGATGGCAGTGGTTCCATGGGCACATGTTGCTGTGGCTGGGGAGCCTGCTGAGTCTTGGCAACCTGAACCACTCACAGAACAGATGCTTGGAGGGGAACTTGTGCCCAGGGCTCTGATCTAGCTTAGGCTGGCCACACTGCTCTGCCATATAATGAGCAGTAAAATAACCTCTTCCAGAAGAAACTAGGACTTTACTTGTCCCACAGTCTTCCTCTCAGTCAAGCTCTCTCATGAGTATGGTTGATTTTTCTTTTGAATAAACCAGAATTGACTTCAGTAATGCACTTTTAATTTACCTGACTTTATCAATGTTATCAGATGAATCTTAAAACAAATGCATGTTTTTGTATGAAATTGCATATGATTTGGTCCTTTATCTCTGCTCTGAGGAACAGTACTGACTAAACAGAAACACAGGACAACAGTACATGAGACTCCAGTTGCTTATTTGTTGCATTTTTATGTTACCGTCTGGGAAGATTTGAAGGGTGGACCTACTCTTTTCCCTCTGCTTCAACTACAGGCAGGAAAGTGCTTCAGCGGTAAGTCACGTTTCTCTTGTTTACTCTCATCCAGACCATTCTGTTGCGTAATTCTTTTGTTTTCCACTGTTGTAATCTCTGATGCACATGGATCCCGGACAATGTAGATGACCCGTGTGGGATGCATGAGGTTCTCTGTCAAGATATTGTTGTCCCTTACTGGCTGGCATCCAGGTTTAGTACTAAGCAGAAAAAAAAGAGAAAAAAGAACAATGGAGATAAATTTAGATTCTGTTGGGAAAAAGAATCTAGGACACTGTCCATCCCAGTCCTTTGAAGCGACGCCCACAAAGCAGTTTCCTGACTTTCTCAGGGATTCCCAGATTTTCACAGTAACTTATGCAACCAAGCAGACACCACCTGACTAACATTTGGCTAACCCTTTGCAAACTCCTTCCAAATGCAAACTAAGAAACAAAGCTTGGAGTCATAAGTTAGAGCCTGACTGTGTGACTCTGAACACAACTGGACATAACTACCAGAAATACCAAGGCAAATCTGCTGCTCTAACTTCCCTGACGGCCATTATTAGTTCTGCTCTCCAAGCAACGGTGACCTAGGGCTGAATTTAATTTTACTAGCACAAGCATCTGCACTGAAATTCCTACTACTAGGTCCTCTAAAATACTGTTAATCACTGACTTTGCATAGCTATTTATTATTTTGACTATTAGCTTAGTTACATGACTGTCTTTCAAAGGCCTCATTGAGGTATTACTAGCTAGACTGATCACTAATTTCAATTCTATAATACTGGTCTTTCTATGTAGATGTGATGTTTAATTGTTTAAAAGCAGTAGGTGTGTGCCCTAAGCAAGTTTCTTTAGTCAGATTCTGGGGGCTGGGGGAGGCCTTGTCTTTTGCATTTTTCTTGAATGGTTTTTTTTTTTGAGAGTTCTTTCCCTATGTTTCAAAGATTATTTGGAGTTATTGGTGAAGTGTTTTTCTTTGGAAAGAAAATGCAGTGTAACTTATGTTTTTGAGTAGTATATGCCCTCTCTGTATTTGGGCATATAATATCGGCACCTTGAAAAATGGAATTGATTGTGTGCTTCTAAAAGCTAAACCCTATGTAATCTTGTTTAAGTAAAGCTATACATAAAAATAGCAATAAGTGCCTTGACTTATAGGTAAAAAAATAAAAGAAGGGAAATTTTCAATTGTCATTTAGACATTCAAGTTACTGCACTGAAGAGGAGTACGGAATATTAAGACTACTTTGAGACCATGTCTGGACCATAACTATGAATATAATGAATTTAAATACTGGCAAACTACAGTTACTTTCCTTTTTTTTTTGTTAATTCCATCATTTTATAAAATGGGAGTGTAATTTGCATTTACACAGCAGTTCTTATCCGAAAGGATGCCATGACAATTTTCACCTGCTGACAGAGGTAGTCCAATGTAATGTTTACCAATGCAGTGCAAGACTTTTATTTAAAGGTGAAATATATTTTAAATTTTTTCTCATTAGTTAAATTGCTTTGTACTGAAATAGCAGAATTTTTTTACAAGATAACATAACTTTCATTTTAACATTGTGTAATTGAAATATATATTTTTCATTTCAAATTATATTTTGGTATACAATTTATTTTTAGGATTTTTAAAATGAAACCATTTTATTTCATGTAAAAAAAAAAATCCAGTTGCAACTTATTTTCTTTTTCTTTCCATTTTGTCGCAAGTATATAAAAAATAAATTTTAAGTAGGTCACAAATTTTCTTTCTGATTTAACCAGAACCTAAGAAAAACCCCAAAAATTGCTCTCACCAGCCCAGTCATAATTTGTTTGTCAATACACACCTTCTCTATGTGCAAAAACTATGGGGCCAAATTTATGCGATAAGATTTCTTTTTTTGTGTTTGAAGGCAGGTAGTCGTTTTCTATCTCTCTTATCCTGATGTCAAACCATATCATAGAATTTTTTTCCACCGTTTAATGGAAAGATTTCAAGGTGAGAGTTAAAGTGAAGAGCTTGAATAGCATCATGCTTGGAAAATGAGTGAATAATTATCAGAAGGTTTTCGCTGGAGTTCCAAGCTGGAAACCTATTTCAGCACACACCAATCTTCAAGGATTTCAACAGTACCATGAGACTCACAAAATCATTTGATACATAATTTGGTGAAATTTGAAAGCTTTTCCTGTGCAGATGTTTTGGTTATCTGAGTTATTATCTGACTGTAATAACTCTTTGACCTTAACCTTGGTAAATAAGTATTGTGTGTGTTTCTAATCTGTGTGTGTGTATGTTGTTTTGACTTTATTTTTAACTTCACTGCTGTCATTTAATACAAACCTATGCCTTTAAAAGTACCAAACTTTATTAATCCACTTAAAGGCTTAACTGTCTATAAAAATGTACTATGTAAATTGGACTTCTTCCCTTCTTCAGTCATCTCAGCCAAGCACAAACAGCTTGGGGAAATTTATGCATTTTGACCATCTCTAAATCATTAGAGGCCAAACCAATTTAAATAGCAATCAGTGACCAAGAACACCCTTTGCTCTCTGAAGGTTTGTTTTTTTTTCCCCTAGTATTCTAATTATTTAATTCAAGCTTGTTACGTTCAGCTCTGCTGGATGCTCTGCAGTCTGAATTCATTCTGCCTTGTTTAATTTGCCTTTATCCTCTGCCACTAGATTGTTAGCTCTCAAGATGAGGACAGAGCACCACATAGTATGAGCAGAAGCTGTTTCTTAAACTGTTAAAAAAGACAGGATGATCCTTTGGATTTAACTTTTGGAACAGAGATTTTGTGCCCAGTTTAATTGCTTTCCAGATTGGGATCATTATCCTTAAGTTTTCTCGCTTGTAAGACTAACTCCTCCCATTTTATGAAGTGTTAAGACCTTTAAAAAAACCCCAAACTAACATGTGAAGTTTCACTATATCAATTTTTCACTGACCTCAGTGGAGTAAAAGTTTGTCTCTGAGATATATGTAGTTCATGAAATATCCGGAGGTGATCACAGTGGAAATGGGAAGGAACTCACAACATATCTGAAGGTCATTTTCAGAAGTGGCATCTCAGAGTGGGCTGGAGGGAAAAACATGTTATTCTCAAAATCTGTAAGAACCAGTTCACTGAAAGGCAGTATTTTCCCTAAGCTTTTAATAGTCTGCCACTTTAGAAACTGCACAGGTTTAAACCCTCCCCATAATGTTTATTCTGTTGGAAAAGTTGACAGAGGCACTTAACTCTGGTGTCACTTTTATTATCAATTATTACATCTCTTGTGCAAGATCTGGTCTCTGAAGTCATCACTGGGAAGAGGTAGAAAAATCTAATACTGGGAAGATTTTTTATGTCTGTGTCACTCAGATTTATGATATTATAGCTTCTATATGCAAAAGATGCATCTTTTATGGCAAGGTAGCTCTTCTAATGTCTTCAAGTGTCCTGAACTCATTACAGCTTTTGACTTGTTCCAGCCTTCAGATTAAAATGGTTCAGGTTACATCATTTTAAACTGCACAAAGGGTCAATAGACTGCATCATTTCAATGAGGCCACAGTTCATTTGCTTTGGCTCAGGAAAGCCAGAGGATGAAATGCATATTAATAGTCACAGTTTGAAAGAAGGACTGTGGCCTTGGTATTGCAGTGAAGTGAAACATTTCATACATGATGCAGCAAAACAGTCACTGGAATTTTGCCAATTTGAAGGAGATGGAGAGGGAGAGGGAAGGAAAAAAAATACAATTAAAAAATGCACCTGGTACCTAATGCTTTTTTAAAAACTTTTCATTGTAGGGAGAAGCAATATTTGCTTTTTGCTTCATGGAGTTGAAATCAGTTCATTAAGAGGGTGGGAGAAAAGATTAATAGGTACATTCAGCATGCTGACTCCTTTATGTAGTTAATGTGGTTCATCTTACCTAAGTGATGAGCTGCATTTACACTGGCAGTGAGTGGACAGAGAGGAAGAGAGGAAAAATATGTGGTTATGGGAAAAAAGTTAATGAAGGCATATTAGAGGATTTTACAAAAAACATGTATTACTGTTCATTTAATGTAGTCCTTGGGACAATTACATCCTTGGTGTAATCTGATTAAGCTAATGAGATCACATCAGGGACGAATTTGGCTCTTGTATTTGAAATTTTAAAATGATGGTGGTATCATCATTTTCTTCTTTGCTTAGAATGAGAATGAGCTTTGGAAGCCTGATAAAAGAGTATTTTTAAGGATGACAGAGACCAGTGAGATAGGGATGATGCAAGGTAGAATATTGAGCTATTTCATTTTTAGCTGTCATTGTCCTTGTCCAAATCATATTTAGTTTACCAGCTTTGCATTTCGGTGTATGGAGGAACTGTTGTCATCTAGGATCAAGAGTCCTAAAGATGTGAGGCACCTACTTCTCTAAATAGTGCTGAGGTTTACCTTTAAGCATGACAGACACCTTCAAAGTCATCCTCAGCTGCACTGATGTGCTTTAATATCTTGTCTTAAAGTACACATCTTGGATGGTGTTTTAGACAGCCACTGTGACTGCTGGCCATTCCACGGTAGGTTTCCTAACTGAAACAAAAGCTCCCCAGCCTCCAAGATACAGCTACTCAAAAGCACCACTCATCTACTTAAGTGTCCTGTGAATTTGATGCAGAAAATATACAAAGCATACTTTTCCTTTGTTGATTTCTGTTTTTTATCCTTGACAGTAGAATGCTCAATGGTAACAAATTGTATCCAAGTCCTTTCTTTTGTTGGCAGGACTTCAAACTGAACTTTGTGAGAGCTACATCCACCAAGCTGTTGGAGTTTTACTTCATGTAATTAATGAGTCGCTGGAGCTGAGACTTGCACTGGTATCTTGGGTATCCATCTTAAGCACTGGGAGACAGCAGCTCCTTCCATCCGTGGTGTAATGAGCAAAACAAATTCCTCTAACTGGGAAAATGACATGGACCAGTAACATAATACTTAGTAGCAAACTGGTAAGGGTAATCTCTTATAAAGTGAGTTCAGATTACTGTCTCTGTGAAGTTACAAAACAGATTAGATTCAAGTCTCTTAAAGCACAGGTGAATGAGCCAAGAAAGCATCTCCTTGATGGTTTCTCTGTCTTTCTGTGGTTTTTCACTGATACGGAAAACTAGACATAAATGTCCTTAGAGTAAATTCATGCCTGACAATCTGTTTCACTGCAGAGAAACATTGTCCCTTGCTTCGCATGGATCACGTCAGTGTGACAGGGACATACACATTGACTCTTAATATTACTCTTTGTTAAATTGTGCACAGTCCTGCTTATCTAGGTTTTGATGTGTTTGACCATCCCCAATTTTTGAGGGAGAAAAAAATATGGCTGCAGTGTAGCAATTCTCCAATTATCCCTGTTTGCAAGAAGCAACAAGCAATCCAGAGATTTCTAAGAGTTATTCCAGCAAATCAAATCTGTCGTTGGGGTTAGCTCAGTAAGATTTCATCTAAAATAAATTGCATTTCTGTGAAATTTATCCTAAAACCTGCACAGTAATAATTCTTTAGTATTTTTCAATTACTCTATATTACTCCTTTTTTTTCTCAATACATCTAATAATGGTTTAAAAATCCCTGCAGGTTTTTTTTTTCTTCACAGTATTTCCTCTTAAATATTTACAAGAATTTTCCAACTGAGATATAATGACATTATTTTCTTCCATTCTACCTTCTTGTTCTATTCCAGCAGTCTTACAATGAACGTAGTCTCAGAACGCAGACCCAGCTGCACTTTTCTTTTATTTCTTATGACAATCTTCAGAGTGCACAGGAGGCATTTATTTTTTTTCCAGACCTTATTTTTCATTCATCATGACAATGACACAATGCTCAAGACCTTGAAAGTCTTATGCAATTTCATTTTTGCTATCAATAACAGTTCAGACACATTCTTTCCTCCTTCCTCCCTTTCTTGACCAAGGTGCTTTTGAATTTTTTCAATAAGAAACATAAAAATGTAATTATTTTGACTGTTTTACCTGCTATTATAATTATGTTATGTTCATTTCTGCTTCACTCTAGTGTCTCTGCTATAGTAGTGAAGGAGGTTAGGTCATATTATTTATTTATAATATATATCTATCTATATATAGATTGATATATATTATAATAGGTAGATATCAATATCTATATCTATAGATATCTATCTCTATCTAACTCTATCTCTCATTTTTCTGTTCAGCTGGATTTTGGTCTGGAGCGAAGCTGACTAAACTTGTAATTTCTATTATTTGGAGAATACTGAGAATTTATTTTATTTTTAATTCCAAAATTGACTGAAATTTTTACTAAATAATTGGAGACTGATGGACATGTTCTACTGAGAGATCATTGAAATATTGTGCTCTAATTCAGACCTGTAATTTTTTTAAATGCAGTTCTGACACTATTAATATTTTTTATCAGATTTTTCAAAACAAAACAGTTCCTGAACCAGGATATTTCATCATGTCTTTTTTTTTCGCTGTAAATGAAACAATATTTTCTAATGTAAGAACATAATTGTTGGAAGCTTCTCGCTCTACAATGAAGCTGGTAAAGTGTAGAATTCAGCTGAAATCAAAGAGAAGCTTAATCTGTTCAGGAGGAACCTTGGCCCCAGGAAAAATTGCGGGGCAAGAGCAAGGAAACATTGGTGCTTCTGTGCAGGCAGGAAGGCTCCTGCCTGGACCGGAGTGCTATCCCACCCGCTATATCGGGTTTAAGGTACTTTAGTAAAACAAACAGAAAGAGGTAAAAGGGCATTCTTGTGCTCAGATAGTGATGAGAAGGGGAAAAGCATGCTATGGCAAGCCTGAGGGAGATATATGGTTACCCAAAGGTGGAGGTAAACAAAAAGCCTGGGTGGAATTTGTGTCTCTTGGAAATGTGTTGCTCCTTTTTTGTTTTCTTCTTTTGACATGGGGAGATGGGGAGCTAAGAGTATGGGAACATTTCATTTATGTTACTGAATTCAGCAGCGTTTGTGGGCTTAATTTCTTACCATGACATGTGGTTCATTTTAAATGCTTTAACATCTACAAGGCTCTCAGTGTAGATGAATGAACAGTGCCATCATTCCAAGCACATCACTTTTATATCTTTTTTTCAGTTATTAACATCAGCATTTAAAATTCACTTTCTTCTTTGAAGAAAGCCCTGACTATAAGACAGAACATATTACAAGTAGTATGTATAGTGCAGCAGTGCTAAAACTGCTGTCAGCATCCCAACATGGCCATATGTCTGACATAAAGTACACAAAAGAAAGTGTTGAGGATTGGAGCACAGGCTAATGATAAGTAGGGCGGTTAAACAATAAGCCTCTCAAGTGAGCAATATACATTCTGTTCTGTTTTTCTTACTTTGTGCTGCTTTAAATCAAAGTCCATGGGTCTGCTATTGCTGGGAGTTTGGACATGTTGTCTGCAAGTAAATAGGCCCTCTGCCAAGAAACTAGAGCTCGCTCTTGGTAGAGGAAGAACATTGTTCACTAAAATAGTTTGTCTTTTGATGCCAAAGGAAATCAAATTGTAATCAAGGGCTGAGAACGGACTGAAGTCATAAAGGCTGGCTTGCCTCAGACTTTGGCAGCCTCACTTGTTCCCAGGCATATTAAATATAATTTACGTTTGCAGAGGGGAGAGGCTTTATTGCACTGGAAATTTGTTTTAAATAACACTTAGGTGAAACACTGTCAGAGGCAGTCAGGGATACACTTCTACTGTCATTTAGACTGCTGAAAATCCAGAGTATGTTCATGGCCTTTACCAGATTTGTTCTGATCTTGCATCTGTGTAAATGAATATTTATGGTCAATGTTGATGAAATAATCACATTTCCTAGGTTCTAGTCACCCATGCTGAGTGGAAAGTTCATGATGAAAGGCTTGCCTCAGCTACAGAAGGTGTTTATATGTTTTTCTTCTGTTTTATCATGCATGTGAAAATTCAGATTAACTATAAATAACAATAGTTGGACAAAAAGTAATGAATGCTGTATAGAACAGTTGAATCTATTTCACCCTTGATCTTCAATGTGTGGAGTGAAATAAATTTTACTGATAATTCCTGTGTAAAAAAGTTAGTTTAAAATGTGGGCTTTATGGTTTCAGAAAGTACCTTTAGGAACACTTCAAAATAATAGAAAAATCTGTTTTATATTTTTCTAAATTAAATTTACCTTTTGGAACAATAAAACTTGCACCATGGAATTAAAGACTACTTTAAAAACAGCTTCTCCCAAGAGGTAATAATTCTGCTTTTCAGCATCTTGTTCTTAAGTAGCCAGCTGAGGGAAAATGTTGTTTTAATTCTTTGCACACTTTGGGACAAGATATTTTTCTTCTAACCTAACACCATAATATAGGTTACACCTGAAACTTGTTCTACAGATTAGTGCTGAGTCAAAGCAATGGAATCTGCCAACTAAAAAGTAAAAGGTCTTCTACGAAGATGTCATTTAAGATCACATTCACTCCTTTGTTTTGCAGCTTTGTCTCATTGCATATATCATTTGTCAACACGATATTTTTAGTTATATATATACCATCAAAAAGGAAACTTGACCCTAGGGAAATCATAAGGTACAATTAAACTACCAAAGGAATGATTGAGTAGCTGCTGTCTTTAAAATGAAGGGGTTTTTTTGCTGTTTCAGTCTTTCTGTTGGTAATACTACTGAAACAGTACAGTTCCTCCTTAAAATGGCAATATTCAGATCATATTGAACAGCTCACCTCTCACCAAGCAACAATTGGCATTTAAAACAATTTAAGGCTAATTCTGTTAAAAAACTAGGACAGATGTTAGACCTTGACAACCAATTTGGAGGTCTAACACTGTGTCTTGGTGCTGCAGGACCAAAATATGTAGCCATTTGTTTGATAAGTTTCTTAAAATTCTACCTTTGTCTGCACATGCATTTACCTAAGTTTTGATGATGCCTAACATCTAAATGACTAGCTTAATGCCCAAACTCTGTCACATCAGAGTAATCTATAGCCTCATGACTAAGCTTTTTCTGGAGGCTCGTTTGAAAGTGTGTGTTGTTCATGTCTTCTGTATGAGACATATAATTTAATTTAACTTAGGGCAGTGGGCCTTAATAAGAGGCAAGGTGTCTAAGGAGAGGTGACCTGCATTTCTCACTGTTGCCTGAGTCCTTGTGTGAGTCTAACCTAAGGCACTCAAAAATATCTTGATGGAAACATAAAAAAACCTGTCTTTTCCTGGAGCTGGGACTCTTCCTTTTCTAGAAGGGAGCTAAAATTTTAATGAATTATTTTCTGAACAAAATTACACAGATTGTACTATTGATATTCAATAATTTTTAAGGCAAAATATCAGTTCTTTCTTTGGTAAAGAAATGAGAGTAAATTACTACAGAAGTTCAAAAGTACCCTTACTTATTATATCAATGGCTATTCCAAGAGGAAGACGGGGTAAATATTTTTTACATATAACAGCATAAAAGTACCAGGACTACCAGTTGTAACCCATGGCTGCCCTTTTTCCCAGCTGTCATACACATTTGGAAGATACATGGTGAGGGTCAAGAAACTACAAAAGACAGAAGGGTGACCGAAGAGGTACATGACATTTAGACATGAACTAAGCTTCCTGGCACTTTTGACATCCACTGGCACTCGTGGGGATTTGACGAATTGGTAGTTGCTTTAAAATAGTCCATGCCAATGAACAATACCACATGATAGTGGAGTATGGGCTTTTGAGGCAAGTAAAAGCAGGACACTGCTACAAAATACGATCAGACAAGGAAGACATTCCAAAAAGTAACGTGAGAGACCTTGGTACATGTGTTTCCTCAAGTGCATGTAGAGACTAAGGTTCTATGTGAAATTGCATCTGTGGTTCCTGTGAAGATCCACAGCTCTCTGAAGTCATAGAGATGTTCTGAGACAGCCCTGTGCTCTCCGAAGAAGTCCACACAAAGAGTCTTCCACAAAATTTCTTCAGGATTCAAAACCTGTCTTCAATATTCCACGCTGTAGCACAGCACAGTCCTCTATCACACATTTCAAGTGATCTCAAATTTTCTGTTGCTTTTCTTTTCCTTCCCTTTCAGTCAAACAATGTGATACAGTGTATTCAGATGTTAATAGGACCATTTGTGTATTTCTTGAAATGGGAACAAACAGACTGCTTTAAAAGTTTTTACTTTTATATATAGATAGGTGTATAGAGATATTTATACTTTTGTTATGTTTTCTGCCTTCCCTTTGTGTTCTCTTGTAAACATGTCATGAACTTGGTCCTTCATTTTTGAAAACAATAGGAGCTCTATGCTTACTTCAGGGGAAGCAAATGAAAGACTCATCTCTCTGTTGTTGCAGTTTTGTTAAAAAAAAGGTTGTGGCTTTAAAAAATATTCTCTGAAATACTGCAAACAAAATAGGAGCAGAAGGACATGTTTCATTGCCCAAACTGTACTTGCTATCCCATCTACTTACAACCATGATAACACTAAGAAGCCAGCAGACAGATATAAAAGACACTCAGCTGAATGCGAAAACAAAAATGTGCAGGAGGTTCAAAGCTCTACCCCCATCTCACCATTACCTTGCCTGTAGATACTCACTGGCAAATCCACTGACAATATCCCATCCCGTCTTTGGGAACTGAATGGCTCACAGTGTTTCTGCAGTAGGAGATTGGCCCTACTACCACTGCACAGACTGGGTAGCCTATTTCTATCAAATTACACTCTTCTGTTGGACTTTTCTTTTTTCTTCTCAGAAGACCCAAAGCCAGTCAGTTCAAAGTTGACAGTAGTTCAAATTGCTGTATGCTTTTTAGAGGAGACATGAAAATATATTTGTGCCAGAATTTTGATTGAGATCTCAATGAAGTTAACTCTTTTTGACAAAGAGATCCTCCCCTGAATTTATTTTACATGCAAAGAGTTGGTAATAAGGGAAAAAACAGCTGATGGGATAGAATTGCTACCCTGTCACCTTAACAAAGGACTTTTGGAAATACATTGCCTCCTTAGGAAAGAGATTATTCTTCATGAGGTTTAGTTTCAGACAATGTACAAAAGACAATTAAACAGAAAAGTACATAAACAATAATATTTTAAGATCTGCGATATTTATGTTAATTATTCTATATTTTTTAATCACTCATCATTCCTAAGTGAAGAAACTACTTTTCAGTGGTCAGGCAATCAGGTGACATAGGCCCTGTAGTCATCCCTTTAATTAAAACCATTCGAAATTCCTGTGCAGATATACATCTGTGTGGATGTGCACACATCTGCGTTGTGCCTAAAACTATACACCTCTCTATATAAACACCAAGTATAATTTCTAATAATTTTGCTTAATTAAAATACCATTCAGACTAAACAAATGTCTGTTACTTCTGCTGCAGAAGCAAACAGTTTCTTTCCTTGTGTTTGTCAGAGTTGGAATTAAGTGAAATACAGCAGACCAAATAGGCTGCACTGCAAGTACCAGTTCATATAACCGATGGAAACCATACACAGGAAAATTTTTGATTTTGTCTACTGAAAATCCAATGCCTTGAAACACACAAAAAAAGAACAGCTTTGTCATTCTATGGCAGAGGAAATAGTGATCTTGGTCACCGATGCAAATAACGGCATGATTTCAGCCAAAGTAAATTTAAAAAAACAAACAAACAACTCAAGTTCAAAACCCTCACTCCAGATCAGGTGCTTGCTCAAGGAATGTCAGAAATCATGTCAGACAAAGCATAAAAAATTCAGGAGACTAATTTTGGAATATGCTGTCAAAAGCAAATATGAAAGACTGTTCAAAGGCAAACATATCTGTTCACTGTAATGCATCACAGTACTGGCTATTCAATTTCTTGTTAAAGTTCAATGGCCCTAAAATAAAAACCTCAACATTCAATACAGATTTCTTTGCCCACATACATACAAATAACTTTAAAGATAGTTATGGTATTCATCCAAGCATTTTCCCATTTATATTTTCATTCTATAAACACTACTGTTTAATTGCTAAACTCCTCAAATGTGATGAATCTGGGTGATAAATAGAAGTTTGCAAAACAAGGGAAACTGTAAAATTTGTCTGCTTTTCCAGTGACAGGAGATAAATAATAATATTTTAAACAACCTCTAGTAATAATCCCTGTGACACAAATATTAATGAACCAAGAATAGTAGCAGTTTTAGGATACTCGAGTGAAACCAATGAGTAGTACCCACAAACACTTTTTGCTTTTGACTGTGATAATATAGACTTTTGACTCTTTTTAATTGTGTAGAAGAGATTTATAGTTTGTCTTGTTCTTTGTAATTCCAAAAGAAGACACAAGGCAAAACAAGCTCAAAATTAAAAAAAAAAAAAAAGCATAGCATGTTTTCTCTACTTTATCAAGAAAGGATGAACAACTGTTGTGTACCTAATATGCAGAGACATCTTAGTATAACAAGATACAGCTTAACTCCTAGAGTCCTTGTTATTTAATCCATTTAGTTCTGCCCAGGGATCACATGAATTTATGGAAACCCCCTGCTACCCTCTTTGTTGACTTCCATCCCTGCTGGGAGATCCCCATCTGCTGGGAAGCAAAAGTCTGTCTTGAACTTTACCTCATTTAACAGAGTGCCACATGTAAATCCAACTTCTTCATTTATTACTTTGACAGAGCAGATGGCAATGGGCTTTTAAAGGACTGTAATGTTGCTTAAAACCAGCTATATTTGTAGAAATAATAGTTTTAGCTGCTTGGATTCTAGTGCCGGATTTTTAAGAAGAGAGTCTGACACAGGCAATTAAATTTTTGAGCCATCAGTACTTAGTGATGCATCATAATTTAGCTGTTTTCAGAAAATCATATTGTGACCAAATAATCATTCATTAAGACAGAAAATACTTTTTTAATGGAAATTTGAGACTCCTGTTTGGTGGCTGATATGAGTGACTAGTTTTCTAATAGCCTTAATCACTGGAGTATTTCTTTACTTGTTCATTTAAGCCCATTAATGAAAACATATGATGTTAAGTCTAATATCTACTAACCCTTGATGGCTGTTTTGACTTCCAGCATTGTCCTATAAATAACTGTGAATGACATGCACTGAAAATCAAAGACTGTTATTTCACTGTGATTAAAGAGAACAGGTTCACCCAAGACTTCCTTTTCATCCAGTAAGACCACAGAGAAATTCATTGTTAGCTTGAGTCAGATGTAATGTACTTCAAAATGTCTTGTCCTTAAAAATCTTACCCTAAATGCATTATGCAGGTTTTAAAAATAACTTGAAAACTCAATGTCAGCCACTGGGTTTTCTTGTAGAAGGCGCATAATGGGATAGGAAGCATCAAGCACAATCCCAGTAGCCTGGGCTTGAAGACTACAAATGCTATAAATTACTTATCCTCAAGATCCAATCTAATGGTTTGTGTGTTTGTCTGTTTGTTTATAATTGGTGACATCTGAAAGATTTTTTAGCCCCGAAAAATGAAATAAACCTTATAGCCAGTGCTTACTGTACTTTCCTAACTGAAAATATCAGCTAACTTGATGCTGCATAAAATTCAAAAAGGATGTATTTATTTGATACAACTGGGGTCTTTGGCTATGTTCATCTTGGCCATGAACTTTCTAATCATATTACAAGTATTATGGCCAAAGGGCACTGGTTGTTTGTGTGACATTTGTGGTCTGTCATGCAATCATGTCGTCTTGTATGGCAGCTTCAGGGTGAGACCTCATATGAAGTGAGCAATCTGTGTTCTTGGCTCTAAATTAAATAAATACCTCTAATTTGCACTTTCTCAGTTTAAAGTCAGGTGTTTTAAGATATTTCAGTCTTGTGCATGTGCTTATGTCCTAATGTCAGGTACCACGATTCATAATAGGTTTTTGTTTTTCTGATAATAAATAACATGCTTTAGAAACAAGGATGTCTGTCCCCAAAGGGCTTTCACAATGAACTGCATAGGCCTCCTCCGCAACTATGCTGGTCAAACTTCCGTGATACAACACCCAGCTTTTATTGATTGTCTGGAGAACATTATACCAGGAGGGATTTGTCTCTCAGTGTAATTTCCTTTAATAGATACCGTATTATATTTAAAATTTTAGGTCATATACTGGAAATTTCTTAAGCTTTAATATCATGCTGACTTTTCTTGATTTTAATTGCAGATAATTTTTTAGATTCTTGAGTTAAAGATTAAAAACTAAGGGTCATGTCCTGCATGAAAAAGCTCTGGAAGATAACCCTGGTGGCAGATTCCTTTGCAATAATTTCTTGCAGCATGATATGCAGAAAAGTGATGCATCAGAGTAAAGCTAGAGAGCCTCTATCCATATCTAATAAGTCTCCTAAGTAACACTTAAGGAAAACTGAAGTCAGGCATAGCTATTCCTGCTTTGGCTATAACCTCAGGAACACACCTCACTCTTTTCAAGCAGTTCCTATGAAAAGGGCAGCAGTGATCTTCTCTGCCAATAAATGTGATAGGAAATCAGTGGATAATTAGTGGCTATGTATAATATAATCCAGCTGAGAAACTGGACTGCAATGGGAGTCACTTTAGGTACCATGCGGAGCTGAAGCCTGGGAAAACAAAGACATCCAAGTCCCTACGGTGCAAGCTACTCTGGCATATACGTACACATGGCTCTCACTGGTACAGCATAACTGTGGTGTGTTTGCAATGAAATACAAATACTTGTCCTTTCTTGCATTTGTGAACCTACAGATTGAACTTTAGTAGATAAAGTGTTATTACTCAGTAGGGAAAAAAACTGGTGAAATCAGGACTTTAGTTGTGGGGGTTTTTTTCCCCTACATTGTCTAGGATTATAATTTTCTCGTTCTTTGTAATCCATACTTAAAGGAAATGAAAAAAAAATGCAGCACATATTCTTTACATAAAGAGGAAAACATAATCACTCACGAACTGCGTGGAATTCAAAGAAAGAAGAGACAAGAAAATCCCCAACGTGGTTGCACAAGGATTTGAAAAAGAAAAAAGCTAACCATGTCGGTAAGTCAGCCACTTCCTTTTCTCAATGGCTGTGTGTAGGCAGTTTATGGTATTTCGGTAGTTCTGACCTTTGTTTAACTACGTGGCTGTGTGTCAATAGGAGTCTAACAAGTAAAGCAATCACTCTGTGTACAACTGGTTAAAATTCATGGCTAGCAGGGAGCAGATTGCCACAGGAAAGCCCCCAGCCTGTTCATCTACTGGTACCCTACCACCAGCAGAGCTCCTTTTATTGCAGCTTCTCCCTGTGGTTGCCTCCAATTCTTTTGCAAATCTTCCTCTCCCCTCACAAATTTATAGCCCATTGATGCTTTTCTGTGGGTGGCTTGAAACATCTGGGTAACAATCCTGCAGTTTGTCCCCTGCATCTTTCCCTCAAACAATGGTGGGTGCAGGACTGCCATCAAACCCAAAGCAAGAATGAAGCTGGTTAACATGTATATTCATTGCCCGTCCCCAATTAGGGGGTGAGGGAAGGTGGAGGAGCTCAGGGTTTTTACTTTGTCAGTCTCAGAAAAGTAATTCCCGGGATTGTTACTACATTTCCTTCCTCTGGATGTCAGCCCCATCGCTACCAGCTGCCACTTTTTCGAGAGGTTTTGCAGTAGATTCAGTCTGAGATGGCTGAACTCAGACATCTCTGGGCGCTCGGTGTGACAGAGCGGGAAACGAGTCAAAAGGGCTCACATAATTCATTTACAGGAGTTTTACATTTGAATTAATTTAGTAGGTTTTAATAAGGAGTACAGCTTTTCCCCAGAGTTTTAAAAGCATTAGATAGCCGGGATAAAACTCACTATTGAACTCTACATTTAAATATTTTTATAAGAGATGTCTTTATTTCATTTATCTGAAGAGCTGTATCTTTTATTAGAGATTTTTTTGCTTTAAGATAACCAGAGGAGAGAAGAAAGAGTGAAAGGAACCTCTCCCCACTTTTTCCTAGATAGCATAATCATTCCAGAGGTTAAATTAGGAGATTTATAGTTGCAATAAATACTCTTTGGGGGTTTTTTGTGTGTTTTTGTTCCCCTTATATATGGATACCTGAAGGCGTTTAATGACGGACAAAGGAAGATATAACATATTCTTTGTATTTATGTAATTCAGTCTGTAACAGTGTGTTGCTAAACAATACATGCTAAGTCAGAGTTACTTAGCTCCTTTTCTGAGATTTGTTGAACCACACTGATGTTCAGCTTTCTCATTTTTAGACCAGCCAAATGCTGCATGTCATGTTCCTCCTTGCAAACTGTAAGGGCAGGAGGTACCTCAACTTACAGACAGCAAAATTTTGCTCCAGATCTAAACTAATATTCTCATTTTAATATGTCAGGATTAGGCACTTAAATTCCATAAATTTTTAAGATTGAAAGATGTCAGGCAGTTTATCAAAACTTGCTCATGCAGATGGGTTCTCTGGCAAGTTCCCCAACTTGCACCTTCCAACAAAAAAAAAAGAGGAACAACAAAAAGCAGCATCTCCCACTGTAACTTGGATTGTATAATGCCTTGTTGAAATTTCTTACTGGTTTAGTAAGGCATCTACACCAGGGTGACATGCTTCATGCTATTGTGCTGGGGCAATAGATCTGTGGCCTCAAATGACGTGCTTCAGATCCACCCAAGTGGCAAAGCAACAGTAGGATGACATACCAATATATTACTACCTGCAGAACAGTAAATATGTCAGGTGATGAGGCTGATTCACAGTTGGTATGGGTGGGATGTGAACTTGTGAGAGAACATACAAATGTGTCTGACTCATTAAGCTCTAACTACTTTGCTTCAGTGTGTGCTAAAGAGCAATGATGGCTATTAGTCTAGTTTTATAGAGAAGACTACTGGCAGGTGCTATAAGTCTCTCCAGAGAGCCTTGGTGCAAAAATGATTAACTGAGACAGGAGTTTGAGCACACACACAATTAGTGTGTGTCAGTGCAGTGAAGGTAGTGTATGTAATATTACTGGGAATGGGGAACGGTCTCGGTATGAAGTATCAAATACTTAGAGCAAATCATTAAGACCCATGCTCCAGTGTGGGAAAATGCCTTGCTTTCAGAAAGAATAATCAATTTTCAGTCATTCTCAGAATAGAAAAAGTTGCTAAATTTACTGAGAAAATTGTTTGCCTGTCTCTAAAGAAAACAGAAATACACAAATGTTAAGCCACGCATTACTTATTGGAGAGTAGGATAGGATTTTTATTGAACAAAATGTAAGTCATACTTAAGAACAAGACAGAAATCCCGACTTCAAAAATACTTTTTGTAGAGATGTGCTTTCACACTTCAATAGTCATTATTTTGTTAAAAAAACCCAAAACCAAAACCCAAACCATGATAGGCATTAAATTAGATTAAGTATCAATTTTCATCCAAAACAACTCTTGCAAAAAGCTGACGAGCAGTATATTATTAATGCTGATCAATTAATAAAAAATAGTTTTCAAGGTGATTAATTTATTTAGTAGCAGCTATAAATTATACATGAATGGATCCATCTATTAAGAGAAAGCAAATGTGTAAGTTTTAGTTCTGTATGGAAAGTCTTCTGTAAATTCCTGCAGGATAGATATTTCATTGATTGGCATGTGTCTACACTTAAAACAAAGGAGAAAACAAAGGATAAAGAATTCCCTGTGGCACATCCCCTGAGGACAGGGGAATTTCTTTCTTTTATCTATTGTGGGTATAAACACTACATTTCACTCCACCAAACTAAAGCTTTTGCTCCTGAAATTAGAGATGCTTTGCACTTCTTGTCACATCCCAGCTTTCTGTGAAGAGAGGTCCTCTAAGGAACTTCTGCTTATCTTGTTTTACTTTGAAACCTGTTCAAAGGAAAGAAGAAAGATCCCACTTAGCCTAGTTAGCCTGAGACTAGATCATTTGGTTTGCTTATGGAAAGGCTTCCCTTTAAAGATAAGAGCCTTTAGAATGTATCAGATAATTTGAGTTAAACTTTTGGGTCATAAGTCTTGCTATGGTCTAAGTGTTTCCTTGGCTGTCTGCTCCAGCATGTGAGCACATCACAGTTACTCGGTTTTGTCATTATAACACCCCAGTGAGATAAGAAAATGTCTTTATTTTGTGCCTGGGGAACTGAATCACAGGGTAGGTGAATAATCTCCCCTGAAGTTAAATGGAAACTCTGTGGGAAGCTCTGTGGTTGATCCAGGATACCAAAACCAGGTATGGTGTCCCAGAGCAGTGCTGTCTCCACAAAACCAACCTTTATCTTTATTTTTGTCAGCTGTGCCAAGGCCTAGTAAGTGCTTTTTTCTGAGAATCTTGTCCAAGTCATGCACAGACCTGAATTAGCATCAGTACTGATTAGTTATACGGCATTTTTAAGACACTACTCACATTATATACAGGCACATTTTTGTAAGCTGTGAGTGCTGTGCATTCTTTAATAATGTGAATACGTATTAAGGACTTAGCCACATGAAATTTTTTTGTGGCTTCCAAGGTAAAGTAAAAGAATACATTCCTTTAAAGTTCAGATAAAAAATGATCCAGTTTATTCAGATTTTTGAGATAAGAATATGTAATGATTTAGCATGATTTCAGCTGATTCACCTAGCTTACGTTGCAATAATATGATGATTCTATTACTGCATTTGCAGTGTTTTATTACAGGCACTCTGGGATCAAAGTGAAAGCATCTCCTCCAGTGAACAGGAACAGGATATGGAGTGATGACCCTCTCTACCCAGAAAAAAAAACGGTGATAACCTTTTATACATGCTTAGCAAGAACTAGTGAAAGCTAGGATCAAGTCTTCAATGACGCAGATTTGTTTTTTTTCAGTCTAACTGGTACTTGGACATATTCTATGGCAATCCATGAATTCAATTTAGAGAAAGTATCTGAAGCAAGTTCTTTGTTTCCCTGCAGTTCTTTGTAACCTGCAGCTACCAGTAACAATGAAAAAGGGAATGACAGGATTTTAATTGCGTTAGGTGCCAGCAGAGTAC
Source organism: Cephalopterus ornatus (assembly GCA_013396775.1). NCBI lineage: Eukaryota > Metazoa > Chordata > Aves > Passeriformes > Cotingidae > Cephalopterus > Cephalopterus ornatus. The sequence goes on from VZRE01011407.1 coordinate 202,352, forward strand.
CATCTACTGTGGAAGGCCCTGTCTGTGTGAGTGACATGAGGAGGGAGAATGTGTGGTCTGTGTTCTTTCCTGGCGTACACCTGGGGAGGTTACCAATGTCTGTATGGTGGAATACAGAAAGTGCAAACCATTGGAGGAGAGGCTTAGAAACAAAATGAAGTACAGGAGTTTCTGTTCCTTCTGTTTGGGAAAGGATTTGAAATCCCCATCATCAGAAATGGTTGAACCATTCGATAGGAGTAGCACAAGTGTAGTGAAGCTGGTTGAAGGGTGCATAAGCTTCAAATACGTATGTATATAAGTGTATATTACATATACATACATATAGACATGTTCAGCTCTAATTTTTTTTCTCTGTGTACTGTTCTACACTTAGAAAAACAAATATCAAATTCATAGAAGTTCTACACTGCCTTTGGAATCTCACTTAGGTTAAAAAAAAGTTATTGAATAATAATAAGAAATGATTATTTATAATAATAATAAAACAAGAGTTATTTCAAGTGTAAGCGAAGTATCATAAACCAACTTCTCCTATTTGTTTTTTTCTGTCACAAGTAAATTGTTGTTTTATGCTAGTAGACATTCCAGTTTTTTAACCTCCAACTTTTGGCAATCATTAGCTCCCAAACTGACAGTGACGAGAGTATTGTAAATTTTTGATTAATGAAAGATTGCTTTCCTAGGCTATTTGTCTAACATTAGGCAATGTTGTCTTGTTTCTATCCTTGTCTAACTGCTTGGAAAATTTATTGATTGTGAGATTTCAGTGTCTAGTGTCTTACGTCTCATGTTTAATGGTTCCTCTGAATTTCTGTAATCTTTCTGGTACAGTTTAGATGACAGAAGCTGAGTTTCCTAACATGGTCCTGAGCATGGCTGTCGTGGTTTAATCCCATCTGGCAACTAAACACCACACAGCTGCTCACTCACTCCCCCTCAGTGGGATGGGGTGAGAGAGCTTGTGGGCTGAGATAAAAACAGTTTAATAATTTACAATCAACAATGCTAATAGTAAGGAAAAGTCGAAAAAAATAAAGAGAGATAAAAATAAAACCCAAGGAAGACAAGTGATGCAAATGAAAACAATTTCTCGTCACCAACTGACACATCCCCAGCCAGACCCTTAACACTACCCCTCATCCTCCACCACGTTTCCCACCCAGTTTTATTGCTGAGCACATCGTCATATGGTATGGAATATTGCTTTGGTCAGTTGGAGTCAGCTGTCCCAGCTGTATTCCTCCCACCTCCTTGTGCACTCCCAGCCTGTTCACTGGTGGAATAATATGAGGAGTAGAAAAGGCCTCGATGCTTTGTCAGCATTGCTCAGCAATAACAAAAACATCCCTGTGTTATCAAGTCTGTTTTCAGTACAAATCCAAAACATAGCCCCATACCAGCTACTATGAAGAAATTTAACCCTATCACAGCCCAAACCAGCACAATGGCTTTTTAAGCAATACAAATGCCCCACATGCAAAGCAGAGCTCAATGAGCTTTACCTTTTGGTAGTTATACTTTCCTCCACAGTCTCACCCAAATTCTTCAAGAGCACCATGGGTTTTGGACAGTTTGTGTTTGCATCATCTCACATAACACAGTACTTCCCAAAAAATTAAGTTACCCACTATAGGCACTGAATACTTGTAACAGGTGCTACATAAGATTTTTCAAAATCAAATGCTTTGAGTATAACAGCAAAATACTACAGTAGTTCTGTGTACCCTCAGGCCTCAGTTCTGAATTCCAGCTTTTTTTCTCAAAAATGGTAATTTATTTACTGAATTAACTCTGCTCTTGGCAGTGGGGAGCAATTTACAGTGATGGCAGTGAATGCAGAGGATTTTTATAATCTCTAAACATGAAAGCTTTGTGTAAGCCTTCAAGTTTGTAAACCTATACTTATTCATTTTTCCCTTCTACATTCTTATTATCAAAATAGATACTAGACTATGTATTCTATATTGATATGATAAGTAAGACCTGAAAATACAATTGAAATGCCATTTTTACACTAATTAAGATCTGATTCAGCAAATAAAGTAGAAAACATAATCTGTAGGTAAGACTCAGAATGATATAACTCTACAGAGGTATTTCTGAATGGATTTGTTTAACCTATTTTGTGTCTACAAATTTTTCATGTATATTCAAAGTTCTGGGAAGTTGGAAGGGAAGAGTTAGAAGGGAGGCTTAGCCTGTACAAAAGCAAAATGACATGAGAATTCCTCCTGTGCAACCATTAGATACCAAAACCTCTCGTGCAATAGTGATTTATTGTGGGAAAGAATAAGAAAGATTGTGTGTATAAATCAGACTGTTAGCTGAGTTGTGGCTCAGCTTCAAAGCCTTCACACTTCCTTCTCTCTACTCTTTACTTTATTCTACAGCTTCTTTTCCCAGTGAAAACTGCCTTTCTCCTTCATCTATGCATTACCCAAGGTCTGCCTTCTTCGGTACTTGAAAGACCTCTGATTACAGAACGGTTTTTGACCTTTTGCTTAAAGTTCTGTGTAATTATTAATGTCTTGCTTGGGAATGGGATAGATCTCTGCTGTGCTGGACTGAGAAGTGCTGAACTGCTTTCAGAGGGCAGCCTTCATTGCCTTGAAACAACACAGGGTCATATAGTAGCATAGGCATTAAAAAAACCCCCAAAACAAAACAAACTTAAAACTGAAACAAAATAAATAACATAGCTTCATGTTGTGCCTGATATTTGGCTGTCTTTGCCACTGCAGATGGACTTGGCAGGATGCACAAGCAATAATCGTCAAAAAGATTTTTTAACTTTTCTTAAGTCAAATGACCAGTTACTGAAAGAAAATTATTCACTTGTTGGAGAGCAAAATCAGAATATTAAAGGGGGTGATATCAAGATAAGCAAATATGATTTTTTTCCCATTTGCGTCTTATTAGACTTCAGTGACTTTAAGCTTAGCTTAGGGGTAGGGTTTTTGGTGGGGGGAAGAAGCAAATTGAGAAAGACAGAAGGCTCTTTGAAGATAGAGGGTGTTTTCTGTTTTTAACCAGTGATTTTTAGCAAAGGACAAACTAATGAATGTGGGAGCATGCAACCATGACAACAGTGCAGGAAGAAAAAGCCTCATTACCCACAAAATTACTGAAATTACTGTTCTCATAGGTTTCTACTGAAGAGATACTATTTTCCCTAGACTGAGTTTCTGTTATTTGTCCAGGTAGTGGAACTTTTATAACTTTTCTTCACTTTTTTTCACCTGTCTAATAAATACTTACCCAAGCAGCTATGTCTGTCTTGAAACTCAAAGGTGTCATTGCAAGTTGTAGAAACCTACCTGTGACAAGTTGCTTAGTTGCTAAACCTGGGTTTTGGCATCGTATGCAAACCTCACTCACGATGCTGTGCCGAAGAGGAAACCGTGCTGATGCTGTTTCACCACTATTAGTCAGCAGCCTATCTTGATATAACAGTTTCAGGTAAGTCTGCATGAACTCTGACATCATCTTTCAGTTGCACTATAGGTATGTACTTTGCCATAAGTTCTGCCTGCTCCCTAACCACTTCCCATTAGTATGTATGTGGAGCCCAGTACTGAATGTAGTACTTGTAAGAAATTCTACGAGAAGACATTTCAGAGAACAACTGGTTTTGCCTCTTTTTTTTTTTCCCTTACCTATTTGTCTTTCCTCTCTATCTCCACTCCCTCTCCATACTTTCATTCAGCTGCAGTGCTATTATCAGATGTTGGTATCTTTGTCCCATTCTAATCTAATAATTCTCTGACTGCCTGTATGCTACATCTGTGAGCTGAATTAAGCATGTTATCTTCTAGGTCATAATTTAAAACCTTAAATAAAACTCATTGTAACTGTGATCCCTGCAGAAAAACACTGTCCTGGTCTCTACAGGCTAACACATTGTCATTTAGCATTAGACTTTATTTACTGTACTTGCTTGCCCCTCATTTGTACTATGAAAATCCTATAGTTCAGGCACTAGCTGTCAGCAATGAGAGTTAAAACATTTAGCTCATTGGTGGTCAGCTCAGTACCTTAATGTCCTTCCTGTAAATGGTTGCCAAAAGAAAAGGTTAAGAGTTGCACAGTAATAAGGTCATAAGACACATAAGGACAATACAAGGGGGAGGAGAACAAAAGCAAGGACAACTGGGAGAGCTGAAATAGTAAAAGTTTGCTTGAAAGAATAACATCAGTAGCAATGACATCAGGAGGAAATGGGAAACAGTTCTGAGAAGAGGAAAATAGGTCATTAGAAGAAAAAGGCAGTGTTGGGCATAGAAAAAATCCAACACCATGTTTAATTAAAGTTGTATTACTCATTTAGTCAAGACACTTCTTCAACGATTAAAAAGAAAATTGTTTGGATATCTGCATTTGACAGCTGACAATTTTCTTTTCAGTTAAAATTAACAAAAAATCAAACAAGCAGAATAACCAAAAAATGGATGCAGAAAATATCCTGTGTTACTTGTTTGCCTTGTAGATTCTGAATTACAGAGGTCCAATAGATCTCAAATGGAAGAGTACCACAGTATTTTACCACAGGCCTGAGATGGGGATTGCTTAATATAGATAATCTAATACTGCGAACTGCATTAAAGATATCTTGGGATAGGCATTTAAGGAGAAGTTTGTGTGATAACATTTGTCTTTGTATTCTGCAATATTAAAGAAGAGGCATATTTTACATTATTATGCTATAGTTCTCTCTTGAGATGTTAATCAACTGAAGTTTTGGTTCAAATAAATCTTCTCCAAAACCTCGAAGGACTTCTCTATTCCTCCCATACTCCTCCCAATTCAATTGCATTCTTGATTACTGTCCAAAATCTATTCATTTATGCTGATTGTTAAATATCCTTTCCCCATTTCCACTAACTACATCATTATCAGCCTTACCGCAGCAGGACCATTTATCCCGTCCTTTACTGTGCTCTCATATTACCATCCCTCCTCTCCTCTGACCACTGAACTTCACCTTCTCCAATTACTCCACTGTCTTTTCTTCTGTCAAAAGCTCCTTCCCTGTTTATTTCTACCTGATCTAATTTTGACTGGATTTTTCTAAACCTCTGATAGGTATCAGGTGATGAATAGTGAACCCAAAGATTTCTTGTTGGTAAATCTTTAAAAGTTCCTGAGTCCTTCTAAAGTGTATTTTGTGGTGATAAAAGGGCTTGGAAACAATGAGAAAAGTTGAGGGATTTTTAAATTTTTTTCTATACTATTTTGATAGAATTTAGAATAAAAAATTTTAAGAGGGGGAAAGGTCACAAGAAAATGAGATGAAGTTTCTAAGGTAAAGGAGTGAAAGCAGAAGGACTTTCATTTACTTGACACATTTATATTATTTTCTTTTGATATATTTTCTTTTTCCATCTTTTTCTTTTCCATGTCCTCTCAGTTTTCCCACACATTTTTTTCTCTGCCATAGAAAATCTGAAAGAAGTGATGTATTGTCATTTGGTAGGTTACAGGGTTGGGAATTCAGATCTTATCAGGTTGTAAATACAATGAGCTACTCCCAGAACTGAACAACATAGGCATTTGGGGACATGTCTGCGGGATGTGATGATAACTTTCTCTTCCAAATACCTGTCTGAATTTTTAAGTATTCTTGAAAGTTTAAGTATGGGTTCTTTTAGGAATGAAAATATAGAATAGAACACATTTTTTTTTTTCCCATTTCTCTGTCTTTGGACAGAAAATGGGGGAGCAACTGAAATTTTTCTGTTCATGGGGCAACAGAATCATGATGAATCCCTAAACCAGCAGATAGTGTAACAGGCATGCCCAAGCAAGGTGCTTCTACCCTCCAGCTCTCAGGGATGGAGGGGGAGCTGGATTGTGTGAAAAGCATGCGAAACAGTTGTGCCCACTCATAATAAGAATGGAAAAGAAAGAGCTTTTCTTAATCCTTTCACCTGAATAAGAACTGGCAGCAGCTTTACTTTATATTTCTAGACTCCTACCAGTGCATGAAAGTCCCTTTTTCTTCTCCGTTCTGCTTAAATCAATAAGCCAGGGAAAGGTCACCACTTTTATGAACTGTATCACTCTGAGAGAGTAGGTAAAAAAAAAAAAAGATCAAAAGCCAACAGGTGAAAATAATGAAGATTTAAGTCCTCTCTTAACGTGGTAAATTCTGTGGGTCAAACTAGCGCAGGCCTGGAAGCTCACATTTCCCTGGGATGTGACTAATGTCACTCTAAAGCAACACAAATGATCCCAAAGCATTAAAGTACTCATAAAAGAACACTCCTCTAAATATATGAATATTGTGTGAAGTGTGTGTCTACCTTATAGGATGTTATTTCTTAGTCAGACTCCCTCAGCATGGAATATCCTGGTGGTAATGCACGTCTCTTTTTCCATTTTGAAGTGAAAGTTTACTGATGTTAGTGAATTATCCTCTAGCATATCTAGATCTATGGGACAATATTTTTATTCAGCTGGGGTTTTTTTCCCTGAAAAAATGGAAAATCCTATCTGAGTGATCCTTATTTGAATCTATCTGGGGGTTGACACCATGCAGCAATGTACTGCACAATAAAGTTTGTGACAGGAACCTGTGGCACTTTTCTCTCTCTAGATAAGTGTACACTATTTAATTGCTGTGATATTTCACAACAACTTGTAATTACCAGCCAGATTTGCTTCTGACCCATGCACTGATGTTCCAGATTTTCCTTTCAGGTACACTGGAGCTGTGTCTTTGAATTAAACAGAATTGGCAGTGTGTGCATTAAATTCAAACGGCAATGCTTCATGTTTGAACTAAAAGAGAGAGCACAGGTTGGTGGGAATTTTGTGTATCAAGGAAATTAAAAAAAAAAAAAAAAAGAAAAAAACAAAGCCTAGCCTTGCTGTATAAAATTCCACTTCAAAAAAGAAAACCCAGAAAGTGAGTAGTTTGTTACAATCAAGCGGAAAGTCAACAGAGACTCTTGAACTTTTCCTGTTTTTGTTGTGTCTAATGTCCAGCAATTGGTTGAGCCTAATAGCCAGTTTCTCAGGCTGACATTAATACTTCAAAGAATTTGATGAAGCCACAACTGAAAAATGGTTGTTCCTTTTGAAAATATTGATGGAAAGTTTGATTAAAACCTTTTATTCCTCACAAATAACTTCTGCAGTTAAATAAGCCTTTTATTTTAGATTTGTTTAATTTACTAAAGTCTCATCTCACCCGTTTGCTTAGTGAAACCACTTCTTTGCACAGGTTGATAGAAAAGGGAGTCTGAGATGCTTAAGGGCAAGTAAACATCCGTAGCATTAAAACCTTTGCGTCTACTTAACAACAAACTATTATTTTGAGCTGAACATTTACAAGATGTTTAAAGGAAGACATGATTCTTCTTGTCTTTAACATTTCTGTGGACCTACTGGAGCTGGAGATTCTTCTTACATAATGAATGTAAGATGATTCACTACTCATAGCATAATGTCTTCTCTGGGGAAGACTGGGGTTTTAGACCTGTCTCTGGACTTCCCTGTACACATTTTAACTCCTTACTGCTTTAATATGTGAATATGAGACTCTGATACTCATCAAGGTATTAAGTTCTGCCTGCAGGAAGATTTTGACAGCTGAAATGTGTACTATGATGGAAATTATTTTGAAAAAACACTTGTGAAATTGAGTACTGCAGTACTAAATCATTTTATTTCTTATACATTGTACTATGCCAAAAGTGTGGGGAGAAAGCAAACCACCTGATCATCTTATCAGAGAGTTTCTCTACCGTACAGCATTTTCCAGCAGAGCTTGATTCTCATCAACAGTTTAGCTGCATACCAGCAGGGGTCCAGAGAAGAGCAACCAGGCTGGTGAAGGGACTCGAACACAAGTCCTATGAGGAGAGGCTGAGGGAGCTGGGGTTGTTTAGCCTGGAGAAAAGAAGGTTCAGGGGAGACCTCATCACTCTACAATTCCCTGAAAGGAGGTTGTAGCGAAATAGGGGTTGGTCTCTTCTCCCAGGCAGCTATCAGTAAGAAAAGAGGGCTCGGTCTTAAGCTGTGCCAGGGGAGGTTTAAGTTGGATACTAGGAAGAAATTCTTTACAGAGAGGGTAATCAGACATTGGAATGGGCTGCCCAGGGAAGTGGTGGATTCTCCATCCCTGGAGGTTTTTCAGATGAGACTGGATGTGGCACTTAGTGCCATAGTCTAGTAACTGTGGTGGTAGTGAATCAAGGGTTGGACTTGATGATCTCAGAGGTCCTTTCCAACCCAGCTGATTCTATGATTCTATAATTCTATGAAATGCACCACTCAAATGGGGTTTCTCTGTGTTCATGCAGTTGGCCCTGCAGTTCCCAGCTGCTCATCACCTCCTCTACACTTTCCTTTCTTTAAAGAGGAACACTGGCACACACCTAGGTGAAAACCAGTACAGAAGAAGGAAAAGAAAGAAAGAAAGAAAAGAAAGAGAGAAAGAAAGAGAGAAAGAAAGAAAGGAAGGAAGGAAGGAAGAAAGAAAGAAAGAAAGAAAGAAAGACAGAAAGAAAGAAAAAGATTAATTTAGTCTGGGACTTACTGGGTATCTGAATAAACACAGTATTACCACAGGGAAGAAAATAGTAAGGGAATGCAAAGAGGTGGCTGTGGTGATGGGAAATGAGGACTGCTTAATTCAGTGGAAATGCTGGCTGAAAATGATAGTTGATATAGAGCGTATCTTTATTCTAGTTTGAGTATTGGCTGTCCTCCCACAATCACTATAAATCTGGTACAAGAAAACTCTGTAACAACATATTCTACCTAATTTAATGGAATTGTGTCCATCACTCCTGATCTAGGCAAAATAAGGCAATGTGTGATCTGGCAATGCATGACCTGGCAATGCATAGGACTGAGACAGGTTTCACAGCCTCAGATTTTCTTTGTAACCAGTGTGCTCAGAGACAGGAGCTTCAGCCATCCTTTTGGCAGTAGCCTCTGTCCCAACACATGCACTGGACAGTGGATAAGCCAAGCATCTGGCCAGCAGATAAGTCTAGGCATCCCATGCTGATGCTCCAGAGTCTCTTGATCCGTTGATGTGTTAATGACACGTGATACAGAGATCTAATGCAGAACATAAGTACTTAAGTTCAATTTGTTTATGCAAATATTGGTCAGAAAATGACTCCTGTAGAAGAACATTTGTATTTCATCCCTAAAGTATCATGGCAAAAGATCTTCATACGGAAATAGTATATAGCTGTTTTAATTCCAAGTGTTCATTGCGTTTTATTTAAGATCTTGTCAAGCTAATTCTTTGAATAAGTTACAGAGTAAAGGAGAAATATAAAGTCTAAATATGAACATCCACGCAATAATAGAGCTGTCAGAGTGATTGGTTTATGAAAGCAAGGAGTCTTCCCGAGTTTCCTAGACACACTCTCTTTAGAGTTTTCTTTCTCATTCTTGTGCCATTACATGATTTCTGCAATGCTGAGGAAAAAACCTAGTTTTCCTGAAGAACAGGCACTTTAAATCCCCCATACCTTATAAAATGGACATAAATATATGTCCATGGCAAATAGCTTTGGGGTATTTAAATCATGTTTGCTCCTTGAATTTAAATACATTCTAGTGATCTAGCACTCTGCTGACCTTTGCATAGAAAATACCTCTGTCTGGATACACCTTATCCCCAATATTATGAACAATCACTTTGCTGTTTCTTGCAATTTTGCTTTCACCGTATTACTTTTTGATTTCCTCCTATTTTTCATCCTCAGACACATACACACACACACACACACACACACACACACACGGTTGTTAATATCCTTTCTAGAAACTGACTCCTGGTTACATTGCTCTTCAGGTAATAGCTAGGGGTAGGCAGGCATGGGACCATAAAAATACAATCTTTAATCTTAAGGACTTCCTGTTCAGGAAGGACTAAGTGCAGACCAAATGGCACCAAGCAAACAATGTGACCCGCACTGACTTTTAATGTGAATAAACAAGTCTGATTAAGAGTTATTCACTGCTAGATATTCTCAGCAATTCTGAAAGAAAAATAGTAGCTCTGCTCATACTAAAATTTCAGTCATTTCCACTAGAACCAAATAAGCCCTGTTCACTGGGGAATTGGAGTGTTGGATTTCCTCTTGGTTAAAGGAACAGAGAACCTTCCCACTCCCTAACACTTGCACCTCATGCTCTCTCTAACAGTTACAGACAGACAAGTAGCAGCATGTTACTTTCAGATTCTAATATTAGATTTACTGACAGAACCAGAGTACTGCAGTAACCATCTTTGGTGGACCCCCTTTTGGAAGCTCCTCCTCCATGAGTCACATTTGAAGAGTTGGATCTTTAAACTTAAAGCCAAATTTTTTTGATCACTGAACTTTAACACATATAATACTGGGCATTTGTTTGGAAATTGGCTGAAGTAATTTTCTATTTTTTCTTTTAAATTAATTTGAAAGTCCAAAACCTGAATACTCTCAAGTAAATGCACAGTCCCTGTGTACTCTAGTCTTAGTGGAAATAGATGACGTTTCAGGAACTTAAATAGAATCTGTGATTTTACATTTCAAAAGTTTTAAATATTCTCAGGCTTACTAGATAATTTCAAATCTGATTAATATCTCAGGAAGGTGGAAGGATGTTAGTAGAGAAAAGGATGAAAAGTTCTTAGCTTAGCTTTCAAAATTAGGCACCCACCACTGTTATTTAAGCTTTACTTTTTTTTCTCTTGTGTGTTTCATGTTAGACAAAACTGACTTCTTACAAAAATAGACTGTCCTTGTTCAGGGGTCCCCTGGTACATTGAAAGTAGCTTTGTCTCAGTTTGGGAAAGCCAGGACTACACCTATCAGAAAAGAGGAAGGTTGTGTGCTTTTTTGTTTGTTTCTTTTTGCGGGTATTGTTTGTTTGTTTGTTTGAAAAAAATTCTCTCTTTCTTATAAACAGCTTGCTGTAACCAAGAGATAATCGTGATGCCTCTGGTTTGGGACAGGTATTCAGAGGACAGAATAGATTTGTTCAAACTTAACATGATGCACAGCAGTTTTAAGACTTTGAAATTAACTCAGTGGATGAGTTTTACTTCATGTATACAGAAGAAACCTCTCCTATGCAAACCACTGTCCTGATACTTTAGAGAAACAGGAAGAAATTTTCACAGCTCATTCATGCAACCAATGAAATGTGAAATAGGTTCCATGGTTTGGTGAGAATCCTGGATGTTCCCTCTACCTCTGGGTAAGGCAATCATATTCCCAGGGCATTAGGTTAAAGAGATAAAGAGAGAGGAAAAAGTATTTATTAAGATCAGTGTTTCTGTCTGAATAACAGAGGGAAAATGAAAGACTAGTCAATGGTCTATATTCTTATTTACATCCACAAAATGTTACAGAACAGCTGTACTGTCAAATAAACAAACAAAAAGAAGAATAGTTTTGTTTCATCCAGACCCTGAACAAGTAATTTGATGTAAAATCAGTGGACATGGTCATAGTACAGAAGATTATAACAGTTATAACCTTCCCTGTAGGAGAGATTATCAGAAGACTATAAATCCTTATGTAAAACCAGAGATTTTTGTTAGTGCTACTACAACATATAAATAAGGTGTTAATGTGGAAAAATACATCTTGTTTTCTTGTCAGAATTTCATTGACTTAAATGAGGCAAATCTGCAAATAAACTGTGCAATGCATAGAACAATTACAGGATAAAAGCTAATTAAAATTTAAAAATTGTTTCCTCTACCTCCCGCCCTTATAGTCAATTTGATTGACACTTAATAGTTAAGCCAGTCCATTTGCTTCTTAAGAGTGAAGTTCCCACAGCAAAAAAACCCAGAACACAATAGTCTGTACTGGAGTCTTGTGGGCAAGTGCAGCAAGCAAGGAAGAGTTCTGATGAGTCTATTGAAAAAGCAGCTGTTTTTGCCTTCACTTCTGACCTGGTAGTGCACTCTGGTTATAGCTGTGTTCAACACCCTTTCACTCCTTACTCAGTGCTGCTCACCATTCAGTGGGACAGAAGCAAAATCTTTACACTGGTTTTAAACTACTTCAAGAAGCAGATGAAGCAATTACCTTTAAAAGCAATAGCTAGATGGACCCTCAATGGTGGTCTGTTTTTATTATTGCTGTCTGTCCAGGGAGCACTTTTATTGCTAGCAATCAGTGTTAGATCTTCAAGAGCAGTTGATAATTTTTGCTTCAGGCTTTTGTGTGTCCATATGGCCATGTGTGGGGAATGCAAAGATGCATTAGGTTTGCACGGCAAGGTTTTGGTAGCGGGGGGCTACAGGAGTGGCTGCTTTGAGAAGCTGCCAGAAGCTTCCCCATGTCTGATGGAGCCAATGCCAGCTGGCTCCAAGGCAGACCCACAGCTGGCCAAGCCTGAGCCCATCAGTGATGGTGGTAGCGCCTCAGGAGTAACAGATTTAACAAGGGCAAAAAAAAAAAAAATGCACAAGAGCAACTGCAGCCAAAGAGAAAAGTAAGAATATGGGAGAGCAACAACTGTGCAGACACCAAGGCCAGTGAAGGAGAGGGAGAAGGTGCTCCAGGTGTTGGAGCAGAGGTCACCCTGCAGACTGTGGTGAAGACCATCGTGAGGCAGGCTGTCCCTTTGTAGCCCACGGAGGTTCACAGGGAAGCAGAGACTCAGCTTGTGGAGTATGCCAGAGCAGGTGGAAGCCCAAAGGAAACTGTGACCCTGTGAAGCCCATGATAGTGCAGACTCCTGGCAGGACCTGTGGACCCATGGAGAGAGAAGCCTGCACTGGAGAATGTTTGCTGACAGGATTTGTGACCCCTCGGGGTGCCCATGCTGGAGCAGTCTGGTCCTGAAGGACTGTGCCTTGTGGCAGGGACATGCACAGGAGGAGTTCACGAAGAACTGCAGCCCATGGGAAGGAGCCATGTTGGAGAAGTTTGTGGAGAACTGTCTTCCACAGGAGGGACCCCACTTTGGAGCATGGGAAGAGTGTGAAGACTTCTTCCCCTGAGGAGGGAGGAGTGACAGAGACAACATGTGATGAAATGTCCACAGCCCCCATTCCCTGTCCCCTTGTGCATCTGGGGGAAAGGAGATGGAGAATCAGGAGTGAAGTTGAGCACAGGAAGAAGGTAGGGGTGGGAAGAAAGTGTGTCTAATATTTGGTTTTCTATCTCGTTACTGACTTGATTAGTTATAAATTAAATTAATTACCCCCAGCTGAGTCTCTTTTGCCCATGACAGTACCTGATCTCTCCCTGTCCTTATCTCGACCTATGAGATTTTCATTATATTTTCTCTCTCCTGTCCAGCTGAGGAGGGGAGTTGACCAAGTGACTTTGGTGGACACCTGGGGTTCAGACGCGTTCAACCTAGCACAGTTCTATTTTGTCTCCAAGGTGGGGCATTTGTTATTACTGTCTGGGTTTTGGAGCTACTGCTATGCGTATTGAAACCCTATTTCCCAAGAAGTGTCTGGATGTCTCTGCTGATGGGAAGTAGAGAATAAGTGTTTTTTTGACTTTGCTTCCATGTGCTGTCTTTTACTTTATTAAACTGCCTTTATCTTGACCCATAAGGTTTTTTTCCCACATCTTACTTTCTCCCCCTGCCATCCTGCTTGGGAAGGGACTGTTAGAGAGGCCTGGTAGGCACCTGGTGTTCAGCCAAACTCAAACCACCATAAAAGAACAAATTTTGCTACTGAATAATTAGTTCTTGTCTTGCCTTATAATTTTACATTAAGGTCCATTGTGTGTATACCACAAAATGAGAAGGCAACGTGATTAATCCATGAATGATAGCCAAATTGAAGGAGTGCCTCAATCAAATACTACATCTCTGGACTCAAAATTAATGACATGGCAATTGTAGAAGGTCTATAGAATTGCTGACAGAGATGGCTTGGGTAATAACGTATAGTTACCAAAGTATAAAATGTTCCCAAAGGGTTACACTAAGGGTGATGCAGATTTTTTCACTTGTTAAATTTGTATGTACAACTGTTGGAGCTCAAAATGATAGGGTTAGAAAAGTAGGACAGGTATTAACAAGTGTGCAGACTTTTCCCTTTAGCAATATAGCTATTACAGGCTTTTGGGTTGTCAAGTATTCACTGAAGATGCAGCATACTCATCTGAAGTGATGATTTCTTTTGAAAGACTTCCTAGATAAAAAATTGTCATGTTCATGATCCATAGCTTCTCAGATTCAAACATTTTGACTGTTAGTTTTTCAAGAGACTATAAGTGACTAAGGACTAAAAGATTCAGGACTACTGATATTAAAACACAAAATAAATTTGTTGGTAATTAAGATCCATATAATTACATTAATTTAAGTGAGATTTGTTGGGTATACAAAAGGCTGTGTGTGCCTTACTATAATTAGCTCTGTCAATGCTCATTGATAAGAACTATGATATATTTTTTTATTTTAATAGAAAAGTTTTGAAGGGCTCTATAGAATCTTATTGTAAAAGACAGTTGTTTTGTTTTGGGATATTATGCAAGATTTACCTGCTAAAATAATGTGAGTACTGTGTTATTAATCAAATCTCAAACCTCTTTTTTATTTCTAGGAATTTCCAGAAACAAAAAACCCAACCAAAGCTCAAGCTATACCGTCTCTTTTATTCAGTGACTGATCTTACAAACTGCAACTCATAAAATACCTACTCCAAAGAACTGAATATTATCCCAATTTTATTGTTTTCCTTATTTATTCTCAGCAGTAATCTAAAGTGACCTGTACTGTAGAGACAACCAGTAAAGAACAATTAGATCTCAATAATGACCTGTGCATCAGTGTTGGAATAATAGTGACAAATGGTGAATGAAGATGTTCAGACTGACCATAGGCGTAGCATTATCTGGAGTTGCCTGTGACTGTGGAAGAGGTCTATCTATAAACAGAAAACCATCTTTTCCTTTTTTTGGGAATGAAGTTGGCAGAAAATAATTTACTGAGGAACAGCTGGGATCTCCACAGTTATATACTGAATATTTGTATATATATACTACTCAAATTGAAGAAAACTTTACTCCTTCAGAAATGCTACTCCTTGAATTGAAATCTTCAGATCACCCCAGTCTGGTGAAACAGTGCTACAATAAATTACTGAGAACAAACTGTGAAGATTCAGAGGTTGCAAAGCTGTTGGAAGGAAAGAATCTTGCGGAGTATGCTCTTCCATGCAGAGGCGTAACATGCACTTGTAACTGACTCAAGGTAACTTTATAAATAAACCAGAGTTTCCAGATGTTAAAATACAGTAGTTGATTCTGTAGTGTGGGGAAAGACAAACAATTTGTTAGTGTCCACATACTGCACCTATTTAAAGAGACTGAACCAGGGACCAGTCTGTGCTTTTCCCCAGTATTGTCCAAATCCCAAATAGGACATAGGATTTTAGACCAATAACTGCTCTTTTGGACATCTTGTGATTATACTTGTCATAGAGATATTCAGTCCAGAGGAACAGGCTGTTATGAAATAAATAGTAGATAGAGTGGCCTCAGCAATAACGGATTCTATCTACTGCTTTGGTTTTATTGCTTACTAAGAGAAATACCTATAATCAGTATTAAATCACCATTAAATTTGCAGTGCTAATATTTGTTGTAGTAGAGTCACTGAAAGAATACATGAAGAGCGAAGGAAGATTTTCTGTGGCATTAATGGCTTGGTGCTAAAGTGTTTTTTTGAGTTTCTTGGAGTTAGTTTGCCAAATATTTTTTACTTGTAAGTTACATCCAGTTTTCAAAATTTTGCATTTTTCAGGAGCTGATGCCAAGCAGTAAGCTTTCCCTAATTTATTTGGTTTGATGTGTAACTTACTGTATTTTGTAGTGAAAGACTGTACTTGGGCTCTGAATTTAAATAACTACTTGCAAAGGAGAGGAGGATGGAAGTACATAGAAACTTGTATTATAATTAACCATGAAATAAAGAAGTAAAAATTATTGACAGCACCATAATTTTCAGTGGTTTTAAAATCAGTATCCTGTTGTTTAGTTGGTAGACATAAGAGAGGATGATTTTTTTTTTGTTTTAAATGAAGCTATGTTTCTTTAACCAGCTAGAGATCTGGTCTGTGGGGTTTTTATTCTATTGCAATAATGTCTGTTGGCTCAAACAAGTGCCAGTTGTGTGAGAACAGCTTGAAACAATTGGTTATACAATGTTCCTGCCTGAAAAGTCTGTACATCTAGATAAGCAAGAAAGTTTTAAAAAATACAAAACCCAGGCATGTGGATTTTGCACCCGCTAGAGTACAGACTGTGGTTATGCTGAGAAAATGAAGCTCCCACCATAAAAAGGTAATTTTGAGAGCTAGTAAATCAGAGGTTTTTTGTTGGAGGTTGTTCTCAATGGCATATTAATTTCTCTGTAACATACTGCTCCACTTCTTTCCTCTCAGAAATTACATTGGCAAGACGACTCTTTCCTCTCCTGTGGAGTTTGACTGACAGGTTGCTGCCAAGGAGGCAAAATGATTTTCAAAGTCTGACCTGAGTAAAACCATTTCTTGTGCTCTCACTGGACTTTTGTTGCTCCAGGTGTTACAGGAAAAACAAACCGACTGCTCCGGTTCTTAATAAGAGTATTATTAAGATCCACAAGCATAGCTGATACTGCGCTTCCAAACAGACCGAGGACCTCCATTCATTTGGTGATGCACTCTCTGTGAAGGGATTATGTTTCACTTTGTTTGAAGGACCTGAGAGCCCTTATTATTTTTGTTTGCAGAAACACTGTGGTGCACATAAAAGAGGCACAGAGAAAAAAACCCTTTTTTTGTGGGGGGAGAATGGCTGGCAGTTGATTGCCTCTTTTTTTTTTCTTTTTCCATTTGAAAAAAGCTTCTTGGATGATTGATTTCTGATTTAGATTACCACATCCTCCCCGTTGTTCCCTGTTCTGTTTACTGAAATTTTCTATCTGCCTTGCTCAGCTGACATTCAGGATATTGATAAGGTTAAAGATAATGACTGAGTTGCTTTAGAGGCCAGGTAGAACTCCAAGTCTAGCTTATTTTGATATAGTCTTTCCTTTCTGTCACCCAGTAAAGACAAATATTTGCTTAAGATAAAAAAAAACAACCCCAAAACCAAAAACAACAACAAAAAAACCCAGATAAAAAAACAAGAAAAAATTCACCCTCTCTCTTTCAGATTCCCTTTCCCTGTAGCTGTCATAAGTCCTTGTACAACAGTACTTACCATGGAAAACAGTGGGTGAGAAGAATATGGTCTTTTGAGGCATCCCATACACGTGGCTAAAAACCCCCAAGACAGCCATCATATTTGTCTCTGCAAGCAAATACACAGTTCCTGGGGGTCTCCGGTACATGACCTTGTCGGCATCCAAATATTGTGTGAAATTCATGGGGAAGGGGTGAGAAAAAGTTTACAGGAGGTTTATGAGGTCTGAGAGACCACAGCAATTCTTCAGATTAGGCCCACTGTGCTTTCAGTGAGCCTGATTTTGTTACTAAGCCTGAAAAATTGTCTTTTCTGTATCTCTGTATGCCTGTACCATGATTTTTCATCTCATTTTGAAAGAAACTGAATGGAATATTTATGACCTAATCCCTTTCTCTGTGCTGAAGTCTTGAAAAATCCGAATTAGTGGCTCCATTTATTTGTGATTGTCAGAAAACCATTATAATAAGGAGAATGTTTTTCATACTGGTACTGCTGAAGTACAGTAGTTCAACTCATCTTTCTTATACCTACATTAAATTGTAATTACTCTTCTCCTTTCCTTTGTTCTGCCTTATTTCTCAGCGTGAGTCAGCTCCAGACAAAAAGTTAATGACAGCTGAGCAGGATTTAATGTAACTGGAGAACAACATGTGTAGCACAAGAAATTATAACCTTTGCACTGTTCCACCTCTGTGTCTGACATAAAGAGGGATTTACATTTTTGCTGCATGCCAGCAAAAGCTGCAGTCTGCTGACAGCTGGCAAAGGCTAGGATGCTCCTGCATCCTGATCCTATGTCCCCTTCAAAGGCACCCCCTAGTTACATCCAACTGTAGATACCTCCATGGATACTCCCATGTTTACTCTCTTTATGGTGTAAATTACCTCTACATGCAAAGTGACTTGCAAGCATGTTACAGATTTGCAGGGTAAAGCAGATCCTTATAATTCGATAAGTAAAGGAGATACTATTTTATCAGTTGTACTAGATTACCTGAAAAAGTGAGGTGTTGCATAAAATTTGCAGTCTCTGCCACATACCCCTAGTGACAAATAAAACCAGAAAGGCGTACATTACATTTCACAGTTATAAGTTGATTATTTTGCAATAAGTTGATACAACTTCTAAACTACACTGAAAAATAAAACCACCTTTAGTTTTTTGTGTATACCACTTGATCAATAGTGCAAAATGTAAGCCGCTAAAATATTACTCAACTTACTAATACTCTGGGCCTGATTTTTCATTTATTTACTGTGCCTTTTAATGGATAGAGGCTTCATAGATTTTGGTAGCTTTCTTCTGGGTTTGCAGTGTGTAATACAGTATAGGGTCATGACTTTTCCTGTAAAGAGTACATTTGCATTTAAAGGAAGTCTTTACAGACAGTTATTAAGCTAAAGGTTATAGAGGAAAAAATAAAGTGACTGTTGCTTAGCTATAATAGGACCACAGCAAAGTGGAAGACAGAAGATATTTTTAGGCTCTCAACTGCTGGCTTTCTTCCTGTGTCATGATTCCTGCTGCTCAGACCTGATGTTTTAGACCATGTGAAAAAGAGTTTTGGGTTTTTTTTCATTGTTTTTTTTTTGCAGGTTAAGGTCAACTTATTCCTGCAGTTATCAATTTTAAAACTAACCTAGAGAAAAGCAGTAAGTTATGGGAGCATTATAACCGAGCTGAGATTTTGGAGGATTCTTATAAACATGAAAAGGAGTAATTTTTTCTGCTTTATAATTTTTTGAACCATAAATCCATATATGAAATGCCACCTCAGTTTGGAGAGACTGGAGGTAGTTCTGGCATCTCTAAAAGATGATGATTATAATAATAAACAAATAAACAAACAAACAAATAAATAACCAACCCAGAGACAAAGTTTCTGCTTTTCAGATCAAGTTCTGCAGTGTTGAATTTCCCTAGTAATATATTGAAAACTTCTAAATTCTAATTCACTTCTAATGGAATTGAAGGCACTTGAAGCTCTGTCATTTATATCCTTAAAGATCATTGTAGATTGATACTGATTCAGAAGTACTAACATTCTGTTCCAGTTCTTTATCCTTCATGGCAGCAAAAATATAGGGAGACCTAGTGAAAATGGCATAGAAAAGAAATATTTTAGAATAATACATGAAGTAGAGCATGTCTTTTATGTGAACATTATAACAAAAAATATCAACTTTCTGAGCTAGATGTATCAATCTCCTCTTCAAAGTTGTGAAAACTGTCTTAGATCTCTCATATCAATAGTATGAGGCTAATATACAACTGCTGAGAATCTCCCCTGAAAGAAAAAACACACCCTCAACAATACAAAATTAATTTTTCCACAGAACAACGTTTAATAGCCTATTGTTTAAAGACCAAACCTTTTCTTTGAATCATATTCTGACTTTGATTAGATAATATGCTGTGCAAAATAATTTTCATATTGATAAACAAAAGAAGTCTGTCATTACTTGAACAGCAATGAATCCTTTTTTTAACCATCTCCCCCTTTTTTCAGGACCAGTTGTGTTCAGACTTTATTTTTCAGACATAATTAATTTGATTTAGTTGGTATACAATACCGAAGAATTTAACATAACTAAAATTAAAGAAAACCAATTTAATTTTGAGCTCTTTCATTACGAATATTTTGTCATCTAAAGGTTCCAGCTGATGCAGTTATCCATGGTTTTGTGTTCATGAAGTATTGATTATTTTTTACATTAAGCTTAACTTCCACGGATTTTTTTGGAAAATTTTTGGAAAAATTTTGGAAAAAAAGTTTTGGATTTTCTTCATTAAACACAAGCATAAAGAAAGAATTCACTATGAATACACAAAATAAAGAGCGGAAAACCCTATAAATCATGTCTATATTATAAAAAGTATAAAAATTTGCCTACTGAAAAAAGAGGCCAAAGTTTCTCATGTACTCTGAGAGGATATTTTGAATAAATAAATAATTAATAGCTAGTCTGCAAGGGGTGTTAGAGATGACACTGCAAGGAATTGTTCCGCATTAGCTGCAGATGGATCTAGATCGTGAATGTTTTGGTGACTTCATTCATGAAAGGATAAATGACAAATTGTCTGCAATAGTTAAAAACTGCTTTCCTGTCTGTCATCTGTCTTCTCTAAGGTAGTGTTAGACCAGTTGATTAAAGTCCTAGTGCAATCATGTCTTCACATAGAGAATTCTATTTATTGGTAAGGTGTTGCTTGATAAGTATTCACCTCAGACCCACTCAAACATTTATATGTGTTATGCCCACAGACGCTGAGAACCACGGAAAGCTTTTAAAGATGACATTAGTCCAAAAGATAACCTTTGTAAGGAAAACACTGCTACTATCCACACAATATTGCATGACTAATTGTAGTATTTCTTTAAAAAAAAATTATTTTCTATGAAATGCCTTTAATGAGGCATGGTTTTAGATGTTATTTGTCTTAGATGAATACTGAGAATATTTGAGTCTACTGCAGAGTTTTGATCCTCTTGGGAAGAAAGTCTCATAACTTTTCACATTGGACAAAAAACCCCCAAACCTCAGCCCCCATAATTCCTGTTAAAGAGTAGGCTGCATTTTAGTGGAAAAATCGGTGGTTAGTACTGGCACAGTGGTGAAGCAGAAGAAAGGTGGCAACACAGAGGAGATTCCTCTGTTTATATGTCAAAGCAGGGCTGCAAAAGGGAAACAGTTCTCTTCCTTTCGTGTAGGTAGCAGTTTATAAATCAGTGAAAGGGTGGCTATTGTATTTTCACCCTCTTTGCTGCAGTGTTTTTTCTTAGCTGCACTTGGGAAAATCCATCTGTAGGCTTCCTAAATTAGATGAAAGAAGGTAGTCTGACCCTGAGCACAGAGAATATGATAGCTCAGTATAAACCAACAGCCAAGTAATGGATAAGACTTAGAAAAAGTATTGCCTTTTGCATTTACAACCAGTAAAGTGCACTATCAGAGAAAAAGAGATGGATCAGACGGACCACTGGTTTGATCCAGAAATTCTCAAAATACTTGCAGTACAACTCTGATGTAATAATTTTGTAACATCTGCTCTGGTAAATTCACCTATTGATGGCAGGTCATAAAACTTGCACATGCTGGCAAATTACTTCTGTTATAAAAACTTTACATGAGGTTGATAACTATAATGAGTCACAACAAACTATGTGTCTAGAAAATCTTATGGCAACTGCTGTATGGATGTCTGATTAGTATTTCTGTGGGGGGAAGAGAACCTGCAAGCACAGAGCAAAATCCTAAAAGACAGAACTTGTGAGAGTTTGGATGTCGGTCAGGAACTTAGACAGAACTAGGTCACCTGGGACCTACTGGTGGGGGATTTTACTGATGAAAAATAATTGAAAAGAATTAGACTATAATCATGCATAGCAAAATAGGGAAATTTTGTAGAGCTTTACAAACTCTGAGGAACTTCCCACAAAATTATGAAAAAAATTATCTTACCTCAACAAAATTTTAATTTTCTAATGATTTTATCTCTATACTTTTCAGTCCAGCCTGTTAGGGAGGATAGAAGGTGAAATTGGAGAGGTGAAAATTACAAACCCTGTGTCTAGGGGATCTTTTTGACTCACAGTGCTCACACGTTTCTACTTTTTTTTTTTTTTTTTAAATAGTATGTCTGCCCAAAGGAGAGGCAGTAATCTGCCTGCATTGTGACAACTGCACTCCAAACAATGCAATGGAATTTGGTTACTAGCTGTGTGCTCAGGAAAAGAAGAATTCCTGTGCAATGGATCTGAATGAACAGCCTACCCCTCCCCAGCTGTATCTTTTGATGAGAGGTAGTACATGCTGCAGAGTGTATCTTCGCTGGCCAACACAGGAACAAATAAAACATGCAGCCGCTTAGCTACCTACCCAACCAATTTAAATGTCTTCTGGTGGAAATTATATGTTGAAAGAATTGCTGCTGGAAAAAAACTGTCAGTAGATGCATTTGATTCCTTTTAAAAGAGTATGTAAAAGAAAACCACTCTTGGCCAAATGCAAGAAAAAAATTGACTTCTCTCTTGAAGGATTTATCTATTCATTTGATTGTCTCTTCTAAGTGAGCTGTAATTAAAGATAGTCTTCTTCTAACCCTTGTGCTAATGAGGCTTTGCTCACTTCTATTAGTGACAGTGCATTGTATTTTAATAAGGATCCCCTGGCCTGGCAGGACAGGACCTGCAGATAAGGGGAAGGAGAGCAAAAGGAAATGTAAAGAAGTGGGATCAGCAGGGGGTCCCCTTCTTGGCACTGGGCTCTGCAGGAAGGCACTGGCTAACTTTGTCTTAGAACTGTCATTTGTATTAACTTATAACCCATCACCTTCCCTGGTAGGCTAGCTTTACTCAATGAAGCGGTATAGATCCTTGGCTTGGCCTCTCTATCCCCTATTTCAGCAAACTGAGTACAACACAAAAAGTTCACAGGGGAAGCATTTGGGGAGATGGTGTTAAGGATAGGGTCAAAAAGAGCTTTTAACTCATCTTAACATTACTGTTCTTTTCCATTTCAACTCTTATCTGTCCATCAATGCTTTCGGTTTGCTCATTCATCCATTGCTAAAAGAAAACCCCAACACACAAAAAAACTTCAAATGGAAATTATATGTGTTCTGAGATATGCAACACTTTGGTCTATACCAGCACACTTGTTTGTGTGTTTTCTTTCTGTATGGTTGTTTTCCTGCCGATCGATTCCTGGTTGGATCAGAATTCTTTGGCTGCCATTCAGTAAAGTTAGCAGGGAAAAGAGAATCAAACCTTTTGTGTCTTTTGTGTAACAGTATTACATCTCAACCAGAAAAAACCTTTCTAATGAAGTCTTTTTTACAGATACCAGAGCCTGTTAGAATGTGACAGATAAACCTCTCTCGGTATGGCAGAAGCATGGCATTATTTTTTTTTGTTTAGTTCCTATCAGTGACCTCCCAGAAGACCTAAGCAAAATATACTTCTCACAGTTAGTATTTTCTGAGCCTACCTTGGTATTTTTCAGATCTCCAGGGACATGAGACTCTTCTGCCTCAAATTCCAGAAGATTCTTTACACATTAATGAAGCAAATGGAGTACTTTACCATTTTCTCTGTTTGCCATCAACTTCTCCTTTTATTCATATCTGTAAATGCCTTTACCAAAACGTAAAGTGTGGACCAATCAAGCCAAAGGCCATTCATGAAATACCAAGACTATTTACCCCTTTAAATACCAAGGTATACTCAGTCAGTATACTTTCTGGTAGGTTGTACATTGTGCACCACCTTCCTGGAGAAATTACTGTTTGGTGACAGAGGAGTTGAATAGACATGGCACCCCTTTGGTCCATTACTGATATTATAGACAGTTAGGATTTATAAAGATATGAGACATGAGTGTGTTTATGTTAGCTCAGACTCAAATTCACATTCAGATAATTAATTATAAGACAGCTGGTATTGAAGTTTTGCCCTTACCTTGTATGGACGTGATGGGGAGCAGAGTGACTCCAGGTAGCTTGAACTTCAAGTTAGTCTAGTGAGCTTTGTGAGTTCATCTATGAAATCAACGTGCTTT
This sequence comes from Cephalopterus ornatus, assembly GCA_013396775.1. Taxonomy (NCBI): domain Eukaryota; kingdom Metazoa; phylum Chordata; class Aves; order Passeriformes; family Cotingidae; genus Cephalopterus; species Cephalopterus ornatus. The sequence continues at coordinate 226,087 of VZRE01011407.1, forward strand.
ATCTGTCCTGGCATTGCTTGTGTCACCACAGAAACTTACACTCATTTCAGAAACTACCTTTTTCATGTCCAGTTTATTTCCCTAGGCATGATTTCAGATGGCTGGGACAAAGCTTCCTGAATTGCCAAGTAACTGTGTGATCTTTCTAACTGGGCTCTCATCAAAGCACATTACAAGACATGTTCCTTTACGTCAGCAAGTTCGTTCTCCATACTATATGCTTTTTTTCACCAGCAGACTTTCAGGTAGTTCATGACCTTCACCATCTCTTAGCCCAACCCTCCACTGCTGTCCCAACATCTTGTCCTTCCCTAGGCACCAGCGTGGGTCTTCTAAGAAGTTTCAGGGTTGGTGTCTGTGTGGGTCATGTGAAAAGAAAGGTAGACAATCTTAGGCTAGAAGATCTCCAGAGACACAAAATATGTCTTTTACTGTCAAATCAGAACACAGTCAGTGAATGTGCATGTTCTGGGCCTTTTGAACTTTTCCTGTTATCTGTGGCTGGTTCACACAATCTTCTTTTCCTTTCCTTTGGCTTTACTAGTGATTTGACGTGCCAACTACCCCAAATAGTCAGTAGGTGTACTCTGAATGGAAGACAAACATGGTGAGCATCGTAACTCCCTTAACAGAAGTGTTAGTACGGAACATTGACTTGAGTTCTCCTGTCCCTTCTGCCATCTCCCTAACTCTCCACTAGACACCACTAACTCTGTCCTGGAAGACAACCCACCACACCTCTGGCCGCACTCTGGCTAATCTTCCCATTCAGAGTCCATGCAGTGGTTGCAAGGGACTCTGAAGAGATGTCAATCTTCCGAGAGGAAGAGGGTAAAAGAGAGAAAATGAGATAACAGATTTTGCAACAAACTCTATTTTACCCATGGTTGTTATAGAAAAAACTCTTATATCTCTTGCATACAAAAAAACAACAGTATTTTGTGTGTGGGGGTTGTTGTTGTTTATTTTTCTTTCAGTTCATTATATTATTGTATCTAGGCCAATAACGCAGGAGCCAGAAGTAATGAGAAGTAAAATGTTTTGGTTATGTAGTAGCAGTGAATCTATAATAAAGCTTCAATATGATGGACTCTGAATGTCTTAATGATTTTTACATCCTTATCTGCCAAGATTTTGTTTACCGTTCTCCTTGTCTTGCAGTTGAGGAACAGTTAAGAATTTCCAAAATTATTTAGATGTTGGTCTCATGGCAGAAAGAAGTTTAAACTCATTTAACGTCTTAGGGAATTGCTGGACCTCACTTTTCTGGTTGAGTTGGTCACATAGATGTCTATCAAGTAAATAGGGATAAGCAATGAGAAGAAGGGGTCAGAATTAACTATCGGAGCACAAAGGTAAATGGAGGACACAGTAAACATTTAAGCAGTTATTTCTGACCACTTTTTGGTTCACAAGGTACATACCTTTTCTTCAGTCACATGCAAGACTAAAAATATGCTGTAATTGCAGACGCAATGATAACTTGCCTTTTGATGGAAGGTTGGGTAGATATACGTATTAAAAACCAAGGAAAGAATTGGTTTTTTGTGTGCTTTTAGCAACTGATCTTGTCAGCAGGATAGAAATAGGCTACTACCCACCCATCAATCCTCCTTCCCTAAGGCTCTTGAACTATGAACTTACTGCTGGATCTGGATACCTAAGACATACCAGACATTTGTTTCTTTGCTATATGCCTTAGACCATATCTCTTTGCTCTGATGAGCTACTTGAAGTTCTTGATATAGCTTAGTTTACTACCGTTGTGTTTAGAGATTGCATAAATGTCAGTGTGTATGCCTGGTGTCTTGTTTACCGATGGGTTGAAAGAACAATTCAGTCAATTTATTTAGCTGTTCTAGGGAAAAGAAATATCATTAATTATGAGAAACAGCACAGCCATAGTCAGGCTGTGGTCCTCACCCTTTATTCTCTGTCCTTGTCCCAAAGAAGTGTAATCGTAAGCTGAAGAGATGAAAACTGCCTGTAGTATTGGTATAGGTGTGCCACAGGAAGGGCTCTTTCTCTTCCTCTTGCTGTGTTAGGGACACTCCCACCAGTGATTGTGACAAGTTTAATTCAATGAAGAATGGTATAAACTGTGGTTTTTTGTTAAGAGAAATGGTTTCTGATTTCCAACAAGAGAAAATACCCCATCCACATACAGAGAAGCAAGACCAAGCTTTATATTCCTCTCATTACTTCTCAGCACCTACCTGAATGCTGCTCCTAATTATTACACAACATTTCTCGCAGTTTTTCAGTTCCTTAAAAGCTTGAGTTTGTGTTGTAGACGATAAGATCATGCCTTGTAATTACCAAATGTATTTTAACACTTGTGTATTCAAAAGTGATGCCAAAAGATAGAAGTGTTTACATATCTGACAGTTACTGCCCAAATTAGGAAGGATGTGTTACTCAAATATGTATAGTTGGTTTAAGAATAATCAACCATTTGCTCTTTTCAAGTCCTTTACGCTTTTCAAGCTTTCTTACAAAGTCAGAGATTTCAATCTTTAGAACTCATATTTTATGAGTCAGTGAAATCTCAGTTCTTTATTTTTCTTAGTTATGCGCAGGCTAAAACTTAGTTTTGGAAAATAGTGTTCTAATTATTGTTTGATTGCAAAAGCACAAAAATATGCTATACACAAATGTCTATTAACTTTTAGACTATTATCTTTTAAAGTTTTTTTCTTGATTGAAGTATCACAGTTATAGTTTTATATTTCCATCTGTGTAAAGTTATACTAAAAGGTTACAACTTATTCAAATTTTAATTATTAATATGATAAAAATATCATGTCACTATATTTCTTAGTTTGTTCCTAATCAGTGAGAACATATGTTAATTCTGATGATTCTTCATATACAACTGATTTTGAAGTACTAAAGTGTCTAATGACAAGATTGTGGGGAAATTTTATTATATGTATTTTTAGCCTTAAGCTTTTATTTTAGGATTGTCTCCTCAGTAGCTAACATCTGCTGTATTCTAATGTATTTGATACCACATTTTCATTTTGGAGAATCAATAAAACCTGAATCTGTTAAATGCATAATTAAAAAGTTATGAAAATTTATCATTTTACTCTGTTTTCAGTTGTAGAAATAAATAATTGATTGTTTAGTGCAAGACTTGCCAAACAAACTGCGACGTCTTTATCGTCAAAGACTTCTTGCCTTTAGGTCAAAGTTGTGTGCTTTCTTAAGTACGTTTTTTTGTAACACTTGTTCTTTTTCAGAGAGAAAAAAGAAGGTAACAATGAAGATCTTTGAAAAATCATTTATCAGACTACAAGTCCCCTGGTGTGTTGAACAAGGAAGAAATCGTGGAGGTAACTTCTTCCCCAATGGATCCCAGATCCAAAATCTTCTTTGCAAACAGAGCCTTTCATTTAGTACAACTGGATCATAAAGTGACAAGTTTTCCTCTAGAATTTAGCCTAAAGCCTCTTCTGGTCAGATTAACTCTGTTGTATTCAGCTGCAGACCTGGATTAACCCCTAAGAAATTCAGTATTGTTTCTCTTCATTGCATATATCCCCATGTCTCCTATTATCTCCTTTTTACATCAGACAAAGTGATACAAAGTTTAATCCATTACAAGCTTTTTTTTTTTTTTTAGTTTTGCCTATGTGTTAAGACTTCTTTGACAGTTGTTTCCCCTTTTAATGCAAACAGCCCATCCAAATAGAAAACCTTGTCAATAGAATTTGCTAACCTGAAACAAGAGAAGATGGTAGTAGGAGAAGCATACTTTTTTGCAAGGACTAAGACGTCAGTGCTAAATCCGTTGTCCCTTGTTATTGTCACTGTTGTGCGCAAACTGAAAACACATCCATGTACAAGACACAGCTCTTGTGATAGACCTACTGCTAGATTGTGTTTTTCAGTGAAAGTGTGAATGTTGTGAAGTTTTTTCAGTGTAAAAGTATATCATTATTTTTGAAAGCTTTTTTAAACTTGCTTTTAAAAACTGCAGTGTCTCTAATGCAGTTGACAGGAGGAACTAGACAAGAGCCCTGATTAAAGCAGTTTGGAAAGTGGATTCCAGGGTAAGGAAGGAAATGACATTACCTGTGTCCCTACTTAACTACCTGCTTACTAGGAACAACAGGCATAGAAATAGCATAACATGGGTGACAATTTTGATTTGGATAATATAGCTCTGTTTGATTGGCAGTGATTCATATAAAAAAGAATTTACTCCAATATTGCTACTATTATATGATGATATAACATATTAGCAAAACCAGAACATTTTCAGAAATAAGCTAAGATCCAAGGAAGCTTCGCTTGGCCTCATCACGTGAATTTTATTGAGGTGTCTACAAAGCAGTGTTCTCCATGGGGTGGGGTTAGGGCTAAACAGAGATAATCCTGTCAAGACTTTAAGATGTTTTCAGAAACTCAAACCAGGGCACAGTACAGCAGATTATCCCCTGGCCTTTCACCTCCAAGACAAGCAGACATAGTATTGAAAGATGAGACATAGCTTTTAAGAGGTGAATATTAGAAGTTTCTAAACTATTCCTGCAAATGTTTCCTGCAACCTTTGGATGGCGCTGTTATACACTGGGCACAGAGGTGTTTTATTTCCAGTCTTTCTGATATTTATCACCTCCATAACTTTGGAGAACTACTTGTAAGAGAGGTTTGTTTCTTCTGATAATTTCAAAATGGCTTCGTTTAGCATTGTTTTACTTTTACATTAACTTTTTTTCATATTCTCACTTAAAAAAAGGAAAAATTAGAAACTATCTTACTATTGTTTTCAGGGTTTTTTCTTTTTAGAGATGGAAATAAACTGTTTGGAAGCATGGGGAGGCTGTAATTTCCATTCTTTCAAAACTCTGTTTTCAACCAAATATATTTTGTCAAAGTGCTTTCAACTACTGGTAGTTTTTAGATTGTGTATATTAATAGATTTCGGAAAGAATATCTCTAGAGATCTAGCAAGGAAAGTGTATTTCGAAGACCAAAAAGCAAGATTGTAATGTCTCCTTTCTGTTTCAAGTTTGATATATTGTCATTGCTCTTTTCTACTATTTCTAAAGCACTTACAAAACCTGTGGAACTCAGTAAGTAGATGACGTAGATGGGTGAACATTCAACTTACAGACGAAACACATGGTAACAGGGAAACAAAATACATATTTTCTACCAGATTTGTGACTTCTGTCTTGATTACTACTCCACAATAGTGCACTTTCTCAAGCAGTTCTCTTCAAGGACTTTAGAAAATGTCAGTGTTGTCAATGGGAGTTTAAACACAGAGAAGTCTAGCTGTGAAGCATATGTCTTCCTGAGCTCTGGAAAGATCATCTTTCCTGAATAGCAAGAGAACATCCAGAAAACAAGGCAGTGACAAGTTGATGATACTATCACTGACAGAGCACTGGAGAAGAAAAAGACAAAAGTTATATCAGCAGGGAGAGGTAAAATTGTACAAGCTTTTGATAGTTCATTGCAACAGTGCTGGTCTGGTGTAGTGAGAAGAAGAAAACCATCTAACACTTCCAGGGAGATGGGTGTGCTGCTTAACTGATAAACTGATCTCAGTTTGCATGGATTCAGTTGAGAAATACCTATCTTAGGGACACCAGAGTGCTGCAGACATCAGGGTGTGACATGATGGGAGCTTCAACTGCAAATGTCAGAGTGGAAGAAAGCATTATAGAGTTGCTGAGGAAAAGGATGGGTAGGTGATTTGGAGGCCAAATGTAATCCTTTCAGGTGTGACATTCTCATAACAAAATGTGTGAAACTCCTCTCTTTCCTTGGAAGAATGTTTTTGTTTGGGAACCAGCTCCCCTGTCTCTTTCATGTTATCTGCAAGGAAATTAAATAACCATGCAAATTTATGAAGCTGCCTCAAAGGAATATCTCTGCACTACAGCTTGTACCTCCATTCTGAAAACACAGTACTGCTGTAGTTCACTATGAACTGTAGTACGTGTGCAAATGAGCTTGATAATAGGGGTTTCCTGAATTGTGTTGATGTCAACATCAATGCATCTGTCAAAAGTTAATATGTTAAAAATGAGCAAATATACATTTATGAAAAAAACCCCACACAAACATCAAAGGCTGCCAGACCCCATAGAAACTGCCTTAAGAGATTCCTTACCTTTGGATTACTAGAAATTGGTATGGAATGTCAGGGTAAGGATTGTATTATCCTAAACCCTATATTGTCTATTGGTGGTCACTAGTGAAGATGAAGTATCTATGTTAACTAATCTATTAATATGATTCAGTTTTGCTGCTCTTATTTTCTTACTCAAAAATGTGGATTGAATATGTTGTGATTCATATGTTTGATTCATACTATGGTTTGGTCACCTAAGGAAGTATATATGGATTGAATTTATTTTCTAGTAGGGCTGTATTCTACAGTCTATTACTCCTGTTATTGACTGCTCTGCTTGTAAAATGTAAAATGTGCAACTGTAAAATTAACACTGATAAATTTACTAGTAATTTAATAAATTAATTTTCCAATGTGTCCCGCACTCTTGACTTGATTTACTTTGATTTGTGCATTACCTGGAACACGTACAAGTTACATTGCTTTTCCAAAACAAGGCTTTTCAAGATCTTAAGGTTCTGCAGGGACTTGTTTTGATGGACCAGCAGCACTCATGATCTTTGTTTGCAAGTCAAATTAAGTGCCTTGATTAAGCCTTTTGTTGGATTAGAGGCCAGAATGCACCCATTTTACTGGATCATTCTTCCAGTTGGCATGGTATGTGTGGTAAATGAGCTTTCAAAAACAGCTGTCTGAAACATTTAATTATTTCTACAGTTGTTACTGACATCACCAAATATTGATATTGTTCTGAATTTCAGTGTTCTGAAACATACATCTGGAACAACATTCAAAAATGTCCCACAGGGCTAAAAAGACCATTTCTGGTCTAGAAGTTTCCTGTAACTAACTCAGTTACCTAAAAATTGAAGTCAAACACACGTGACTTGGAGAAAAGGTATGAAAAAAGGCAGGAAATGTACGATCATACAGTGAAAAAATGCTTCTGGAAGTTTCCTTTGAGACACTGAGATTACTGTGTTTCCACCAAAACATCTGCTGAAGGAAGAACAACATTAATAAAATATTGAATGAAATCCTATTTTAAACACATAACTTGTGTATGCCACTGCAAATCCTCTGGAAAAGTGTGAAAATCAACTGTAATGGTTGATATAATAAAAAGCCATGTTAAAGCACCAATCATTTTTCTTGTTAATTTCATTAAAACATGGAACATATTGCTGATATCAATGTAATTCCCAGTGAAGGATCTTTTATGACAGAAAGATGTTTGTTTTAATGACATTTAAAACTATACAGTTTCCAGCTGATACTCCTTTAAGCAGTTCAGGATTTGTCTATAAAGTTGAAGTTTGTCCCCAGGTTGATTGCTTTCTTTCTCAGCTGTATTCCTATCTATGTGTAGCTTTCTTTGGCCTTAGTAAATTTGCTAATTGATTACATGTGAAAAATGACAGAAACAATATACTTGATCTTATCTAGCATTCATCTTGCCTTTCACTCCACTCCTTCACTCAGAAAAGTGACTCCAGAATGAAATCTACTCTTGTATTTATACCATTGTTAACTACACTCATAATCAGATGAAAAATAATGTCTTTCAGGAAGAAATGTAGATATTTCCAGCCAAGAAACAGATCAGTCTCATGATCTATGAAAGACTTAAAAGTAGATTTCTGCTTGATCTCATAATTTAGTAGTTTGACAGATATTAGCAGAGATTTGTTCCTAGCATACATCTGTCTTGCTGGATGCATTATATCCAGGCAGTAGACATTTCTCTGTAGCATGCACTTCTGGTCATTTTAGTACTTGATCCTTCGTAGATTTACAATAAACATAAATAGCAGACCCTAAATAAACATGACAGGCATCTTATTCAATCCAGTGATGGACATTAAAGGGACAAGAATTTGGCATCTCTCATCCAATTGGTAACACAAGAGAAATGCCACGGTCACTGAGAGACCAGTTTTACAAAAAGTTCTACAAGAAGACTTGCTGCTTGTACCAATCTCTGGATTGCTATTTTGACATACTTAAAGCTCATCTGCATTGAAAAGAGTCTCACAATAGATGAGAAAAGACTCACTATTTTGAGCAGCAGAAATGATTCACACAGAGGAGATTACTATTAATTGTGAAAATTATACAGCAATATGTTCCTTGTCCTTAAATCAGTACAGAAGTGTAAAGTCACATGAATATCAGAACATATTCCATTATCCCATATTAGAGTGAAATGGGTCACATGCATATGGAATTTTTAGAGGTGTTCACTGATATACCTGTATCTACATATCTGCAGCTAGGTGGTTCCGGAGAAGGAATGAGGAAATATCCATCTTTTTGTAAATCATATGTTGATAAGTACTATGCGTTAGTAAAAGTGTATGATTGTAAATAGTACTACAAAGTGATAAAAGCTGATCTCTGATAACATAAGCAAATTAATTTTTTTTTTTACAGCCATTTTTGAGAAGAAAATTACTTTAAAGGCAGCATGACATGCAAAAGTTTTATACCACTATCAGTACTGAGAGGATACAGCTTTATATTTCTGCAGCTAAAATATTAAAATCCATAGCATGGTTATAATGTGCATGTGTATACTCGTCTATTATGTTGTCCTCTCACCATTTTAGTGAGGAATTTTTTGGAGTACAGACCTGTTGGGTCTTGTACTTCTCTGTGAATTATTCAGAGCTAAGCCAGGATGTAAGGGGAATTTAGCCTTGAGGAAGTTAAACTTGTGGGGGAAGGTTGCACTGGTTGTTGTTATCAGACTAAAGATTTCTTCTAGTATAGGTTTTTGAAAGTGGAAGCAAGAAAGCATTTGTAAAGGGAAACATTTCTCAAGATGTATTTTGTATTATCAAATCTTTTACCTGGGGTACCAGTCCTGTGTTTGACCTTTCTTATTTTTAACTTTGTCCAAGTAACAAAGCCTGTGTACATGCCTGCTCAAAGGGAGTGCTAATACACATCTTACAGGCAGTCTACTTATCTTCATCTTCCCCAACCCAGCATTATTTTCATAATACACCTCCACAGATTACATTATTATGTCATTTTCTACTGGTCCATTCCTTTTGCATTTGAAGCAATTTGGCCTTGGGAGAAGCCTTGCAATAAATTTTTCTTTATCCCCTTTATTTTATGACTGTTTCCTTGAGAGTAACTTATCATTGTATGTATATGCCTCTGATCATATGCTACAGAGGCAGGAGTGTTGATGATTGCATAGAAGGGCAGGGGGGACTGGGAAAGTGAAGAAATCACTCCACAAGGAGGGACTGAAAGAATTGAAAAGGAAAGGAAGCCATTCAGAAAAAGCAAAAGAAGAAAATGTGGGGACTGGGGAATGAAAAACAGGAGGAAAAAAAAAAAAAAGCCAGTCTGTCTCTGCCTGCTCTCCTTCTAGCTCTGTGCAAATCTCCTTTGAGCCCCTGGATAAAATCTGACAGATTTGTATGTCTGCCAAGACAGATAGAAATTATCTGATACAGAATTATTAATTAAAAAAAAAGGAAAAAAGTTTCTAAAATGTAAATAATATGCCAAAATAAATGCAGCGATAACCGTGAATGCTTCCAGTTTAGTCCCTAAGCCTGAAAAAGACTGGGTATGTGCACACCATGAGTAAATCCTTTGACATATAAGAAACTGATATTAAGCATACAAACCGTTTCTTTGCAGGGTCATGGTTTTACACTGTAAACATAGCAGAGACCAATCTTGCAAAACCATAAACTGGTTTGGATTATATTTTCATTTCAGTAGAACATCTAGATAGGAGAGATGTCACAGATAATTCAATTACAATGCTTTTATAGTTTTATGAATCCTAACACTAATTACTTTCGTTCAGCAGGATACTCATTTAGAATATAGTGCATTCTGCACTGTACATTGTATACTCATCACAGAATTGGTGTATTTCAAAGGAACTGATACATTTTTTTCTATATGTAACAGCAATTCTGCAGGTTGCTCACACAAGGGTTGTGAAGGTGAATTAGCTCTCACGCAACATACTTCACTGCTGATGGCTGTGGTCTATGCTTAACCCCTTTTCAAGTTGCTTTTTTTCCCATCTCTGAACAAATTGTGTAATCACTAAGAAAATATACAAAAGACGCCACAGCCACAGGAACTTAATAAGTGCATACCTACCTTGTAAGTTCCTTTTGTAGGAGTCTTTACACCTGTGATTCCAGCAGAGCTTAGGCATTGCTTTCACATTGTTTCTGAACATATTTAGGAGCATTAGGAACTTTGTGAATGAAAATTAAGAAATAAATATTAGTTTCATCTGAGAATTTCGGGAGGGAATTTGGATGAAGGTGTTTGATTTACTCTATGAGACAGGACTTGGGAAGGTTTCAGCTGGGCTCAGTATTACCCTGGATCTCATCATAAGTTTCTCATGGCAGGTACATGAGTAGAGACTTCTGTCACTTGAAAGCAGTTACATAATTCTTGGTATGTTATGTTTTTAATGGACGTGTATGTTCCAATTAAAGCTATATTTGTGTCAGAAAGGAGCAGGTTATTGTAGTCATGAAAACAGTCTGGGCAAGACTTATGGAGAGAGGTAATATCTTCTATTAAATAAAATGGCGTAATTGGAAAAATAAGGCAAATTTTAAGGCAAAAACCTTCTCTTTGTTCTAAACAGCTTTTAAAAATTACATAGCTAAGTACAGCATTTTATTCACCGTATTCCAAATGTAAGTTTAGTGCATTTATCATATTTACAAAACTTGCATTTAACTTGACTCATATACTTTGTCCTGCCTGAAGGAAGAAAAATAAGGGAGATGTTGGTCACTTTTATTCACCAAAATATTAGCTAAATGAGAGGAAATGCAGCAACATGGCTAGTAGCGTCAAGAAAAAGAGCTGCTTCTCCTTGTATTCAGTATTAGAGGACTTAATTTGAGGGTAAAGGGCCCGTAACCTTTAAGTGGATACTTATTAAGACATGGCTCAGCAGAGCACTTAATAACATATGCAAGCTTGTTAAATACTACCTTAGCTGTAACATCCATTTGCACTGTGATTTAAACAGAATATTGTACAGGCGTGTGTCTAGCAATATTCTTCAATGTTCAAATTTCTTAGATGGGTTTGGGTGGAGCATGGGTTTTGGATGGCTTAATTTAACTATACCATTCATTAGCATTGGTGAACTGAGATTATTAGTTGTCTTCTATAACCATACCATAAAACCTGAACAATAGAATCAAGTAGAAGTGGATGCAGTTATTACATTCTTTCAGAGATCCCAAGAGATTTCCAAATTTGTTTTCATTTGTCATAGGTGAGTCTATTATATTTTGAAATATATTTTATCTATTGAGTTCTAAAAGTCCTTGAGCTCCTTTGGCCAGCAAAATTGAAAATTAGATTAAGAGGAGTTATGAATGTATTTTTCATTTAAAGTTAACTCTATATAATACCTAAGATATCCACCATTTTTTTCCATAAAGCCCAATGCTTCTGTGGAGATTTCTTTGGCTAACCAGTACTGTATTGAAAAGGATGAAAAATGGACCTCTGTGCCCATAAAAACTTACTTAGATTATATATCCTTAGTATATATTTAATGTATTCTTATAAAAGGATCATAATTACTGTCAAATTCTTTAGCTAAACTTAACTGATCCTTCAGGGACATCAAATCTGATATGTGAGCTTCCAAAGCAGGCTGCAAGTCCATATCTACAGAGAGCTGCAATTCCTAGTTGGATATAGCCCTTCTGCCATAGGGACAGGGGATCTATTTTTCACATTAGTGCACTATAATAAATCGTGTGACTTTTACAACTGTTGAATATATGAACACACACACATCCCCCACCCCTCCTCCACTGAGTTCAATGTTTCAAACCCTTCAATAAACTAAGTCTAGAGAAGTCAAAGCATTTCAGAAAGATTTACCTTAAACTTAATTAGTGCAAATATATCCATTCACAACTGAGTATTGTATATGGGAAATATGTTCTTTTTACATTAACAAATTTGAACAGCTGTTAAAAAGAAGTGAAAATTCTGTAGCAGGAACTACTGAATCCGTGCTAGACTACGGAGTAAACTATCTCATTCTTCATGTTTTGACCATCACTTTTTCATTTTCATTTTTTTCCTGAGACTTTTATTATCTATTTTACAGATTAATATTATTTCTTCCTATCCTGCCTATCTGTCCACCCATCTGCTTATTTTAGCTACATTTCCTCTTACCCTGCTGGCTTCTGTATACCCTCACCACACCCCAGGCATGTATCCTTCAATAAGATTTATAATATGAATCATTTTGAATACCTTCAAAACAGTGGTATGAGAAAATTGAATTCCTATATTTTGGTGAGTAATATAAAATTATTTATATGTATAAAAATGAACACACTTGCCCTAAGAGAGCCTTTAGGCTTTGGGTAGGATTTAAAAGAATAAAACCAAAAGTATAGATTATATCTAGATGTTTAAGTATCAACCAAAGCTGTTCTAACTGGTGTGCACAAAGTGTGCCCTCTTCCTTGGCCAGTGGAAAGAAAGGGAAGCTGCACTTCTGGCTGAGGTAGGGCCTGGTGGCTGCACACCTCCTACCTCACCTGCCTGAAGAGTGACCAGAAGCTGGAGGTGTGCTGGGCCATTGGCCACAGGGTAAGTAGGAGCAGACATACAAGTACAGCAACTTTCTGTATGGCCTGTGTTAATTGTGTCTGTAAGGAGATTCTCAGGGGACTAAAAAATGAAATAAAATTAATGAAGATCATTAAAACTAGGGAAGTGAGAAAGCAAAGAGAATGCAATCTGATCTTTGTCTTCTCTGTTAAATAATTTTACCTCTGCTGGTGTTAAGTTAATAGAACCATGAAGAAGAGCCACAAAAATACTTCTGCTCAGCTCCTCGAGGAGCAGTTTGTGGCATGGTACCTGCCTTACAAAATACCATGCAGGTGGAAGGCTCCACCAGCAACAGGGAAAGAGCTGAACTCCTCAGCTCCCATGCTCCCATTTAGCTTGGCTTAGTTTCTTTGAGCTTTTTGGGCAGCCTCACTGGGATAATAACATCCAATTTGTTGATGCTGAGGAGCCCTGCGTGGTCCCTTCTTCCAGCTCAGTGTAAGAGTGACCAAGGCCCTGTCACCATGCCACTTGCTCAGGGAGAGTGGCCAGCACAGGAACCTGGCACAAAGCCAGTTGAAGAGCTGTCTGTGGATGCTCAGTGGGAACGAAAAGCCACACTAGAACTTTAGACGATATTTACTACGTAGACTTGGTGCTGCTGTGCCCCTTCCCAGCACATATCTCTGTGGTGGGTAGTGCTGCCTGCCAGAGTGACAATGAAGGGGCCTGAGGACCAGTCTCCAGCCTTCTTCTCAGAGCAGCTTGCTCCATCCCGTATGTTTAACTCCAAAAAATGACTGAGTGCCACAGTTTTTACTTTCATACTTCTTACAGCAGGCTCCTCTTTTGTGCCAGTAACCATTTCCAGAAAGTGCTGATGTTGATGAAAAGGTTTTGGTGGTATGAGAGATGCCTTGTGTTGTAGATATATGTGATTTTTTTCTCTCTATCTAAAAAAACCCTGTGTATTTTCTTTTATATAAAAGCGTCTCTTTCTTTCTTTCTTTCTTTCTCCATAATTTCTGATAGAGCTTTGTTAATTTCTATTTGCAATTTATATTTAAAATATAGTACTCCATAAAACTCTTTAACTTACAGTATCGATCTCTATCAGTGAGAAAAAAGCAGTTGTCTCTTTACAGTAAAAAAAAAATCTCATCTTTGTCCTATTAGCAGATCTGCCTATGTCTAAACACTCTGAGCAGACTTTAAATTCATAAGCATGACTCCAAAAATTTGAATGACAACACTTCCATTTTATGTCCTGAATAAAATGGAAATTAACTTAAAAGAACAGAAATCTCCTCTGAGAAGGGATCATCAATGACTATTTAAGCAATAGGGGTTGCATGTGTAACAGTATATGATGTAATCACCTTGTATTTTAAAAATTGCAGTTACTTTTACAAAGATGATTTTGTTTCCTCCCTTTAGAAAAAAGGTTCTTTTATTCAAGTTTATTGACCTTACTCATGTTAAATCACCACAATCTCCCTTGCCTAAGTCATAGTCTCATTTAGCAACCATTACATGTTCTTTTTTCACACAACTGAAAGTGCATATAATCTATTTTGGAGCAGGCTTCACTCCAGAAATATGTTTTACTTTATTATTTTCTGCTCTCTCTGGGGATGCCTTCACAAAATAGTAAAACCCAAAGACTTCCTGAAGGCTAATCCTTTTCTGGGTCATATGATTCTTTTCAGATTCCATCTTGAGAGAGTTTTCTTATAACAACAGGTTCTGCTGTCTGCGAACTGGAGAAAATCCTGTTGCTTTAGCACTAACAATGAGTGGAATTTTAGTGCAGGAGAAGTGTTTGCTTAATACAATAGAAGTTGGTACAGGCTGGACTCACAAGTGTCAAGTAAACAGTGTGGGAAAATCTGTTCTACTGCAACTGAGTCAACAAGGTGCTGAACGCCTAAATGTGACTGAACTGTAACTGCAATAACTATCTGGTTGACTTCATCTTTTCCTCCAGGATAGGAAATGACACATATCTTATTGAGAAAGAGTTAACAAGAGAAGAGGCTGATAACAGGGAAAACATGAAAAAAGCAAGCATTCAGTCATGCGTCACAAACACCGCACAATGCGCAATCAGAACAACTGTGCTTCAGGATCAGATACAAGTCTGATTTACTTAGGGAATATGATGGAAGATGGCTGTTTAGACCCTGCCATAACTGCGTAACTTCGCTCACGAATTTAAACCAAAGAGTGCCCACGTCACAAAAGAGCTGTTAATTTATTTTCTTTTTCTTTTTTTTTTTTCACTTGGCAGTAACAGGAATGCCAGTACCCTATTCATATTTTGACTGAAATACAAGTTGACTGAACCCTTACCAGAGGAAAGACAAATGAGGCAAGATACCTTTATGTACAATGTTGCAAATAGATAAAGTGATATAAATTTATCCAAATAAGAAACTACCATTCACCCTAGGCCCCTGCCTCATTTGAAACGCAGAAATAGTTTTTGTGTAGTTTCAGGTTAGGCAGACTTCTAAAAAAACAGTCTTATATCTTCAGTGTTTCAAAAGCAGAAAGTTTTTCAGATGTTTTGTCCTTACTTTGCTCTTATTTACAGTCTTATTTAAATATCTGTTTGTTTTCAGGCTGTGCCTATAATTTACACATACACCTAAGACTACATTCAGCTAGCATGGTCATGAAACTCCTGTCTTAAGAATGAAGATAAAAAGTCAAATTAGTGTCTTTCAAACTTAGATCAGACACTGAGCAAGAGAGATGTGGCATAGATCTTAACTTGCCTGCAAATTTAC
Source organism: Cephalopterus ornatus (assembly GCA_013396775.1). Lineage (NCBI taxonomy): Eukaryota > Metazoa > Chordata > Aves > Passeriformes > Cotingidae > Cephalopterus > Cephalopterus ornatus. Next base: position 241,573 of record VZRE01011407.1, read on the forward strand.
CCCATACAAGAAGCACTCCTTGCAACATTACAACTTTCCCCGACATGGGTCACCACTGAGATGCTGAAGAATCACCAGTGCTGATTTAACCACTAAACCCGGAACTGTTATGAGAGTTAGGCTGCTGAATTTGCTTTTAACCCATATAAAAATGTCTGCAGACTCCAATATTCCATGGGTAATGCCATACGTCCATGCAAAACCAGATCAGGGTTAGAAAACTCTAGCTGGCTCGTGAGGGCTGCCTCTAGAGTAGGAGTTCCTGTGACTCAGTCAGCTCAGCCTAGGAAAACCTGGGTAAGAAAGTCACCGCCCTGTTTCTCAAACCCAGGCTAGCACCCCTCTACAGTTTCACTACTGACAGTGTGCCATGTACCAGCCTTTCTCAGATGCATTTTCATAGTGCTGCTTTGTCCCGTGCATACCTGCTCAAAATGCAAAACTACCTCAATTTTCTGTAATATATATATAAATATATATAAATATGTATTTATGGTACCTTCTTTTTTTTAATTTCACTTTCTCCAGGACAGGTGCATGCATGAGTATATCTATCTATTAGATCTATATAATATATATGTCTATATAATTTATGTATGTATTTGTCCCTATAAAACATTTTATGGCTGTATATATTGACTTACACATACACCAATCCAATAAGAAATATTTCTGCTAATTAAGCCATTTCTCTTATTGCTTGCTTCAAGAGGAAGAAGAAGGGAGAGAGAGAGTGAAAGATTAGCTCTTATTTTTATTTTGGAATATTTAGGAAATAGTCTGTTGACAGGGAGTACAACAGATAGAGATAAGTGCCTTTCAGCAACAAAGGTGTTTATTATATATGCAGATTTGTGGGTCAGAGGAAATAGGCTTGGGGTTCTCTTAGCTTTTGACATCATTCTGGATTTGTCAGTAATTCACAGAGTTACTGCTCAGTGTTTCTTGAGAAAATGTCAAGAATTTAAAATAGTGGAAGATTGTACCTTTGAACAAAAACTCCTTAGGACATGTAGTACTACCTCCTGACTGTAAGGAGCTGGATATGTGTTGTTTCTCAATGGACTAGCCATCCATGAGATCTTCAGTGTCAAGGACAGCATGTGTGCTCCTCTCCTCCGCAGCTGGCCAACTGAAGGGTATAATGCTGTGGTCCATTCTCTTTCCTACTACTCCTGGTCTAGCTCAAGACAAATTTAAGACCAAGTTCCACAGCGGATGAAGAAATGGACCTAAGCATGGGGGAATTGTTGTCCTATCTTCTTGTTTGTTCCTCAGACACAAAAATACAGCCAAGAAGGAGCCAGAGAGAAACATGTTTTTAACAAAATAAAGGGCCATTGATGACAAGCAGATGTGTTAAGAGCAGCCTTTTTTTTTCTATACAGCTCACTATGGACACTCCTCTGCTTTTTCTTCTTAGCACATTTAGTAAGCAGCTGAGCAGCCTTTAGTAAAGCTTAAGAGTAAGGTAGGTACATATGGAGGGCGATGCTTTCTATGAATCCTGTAGAGCTTCAGTGACCTTGACAGGAACTGCAAACATCTCTTTATTCTGATGTTGCGGATTACAGGAGTCTGGTTATTGGCCAAATTAAGCATCTACCAAACTGACATAAATGTTTTTAAGTACCAACACAGGAGAAATAAGTCCCACAAGTCTAGATTGCTGCAAGAGACTTATCAACACCTCTGTTATGGAATACTAACAGTCTCCACTTTCTCCTGGGTGCAAAAGTAAACCACTCTCTGTAATAAGCTGAGACCAGCTAGTTCCATTTTCTACTTCACGATAAGACAAATAGCACACAGGGAAAGAAAAAGAAAGAGAGAGGGTTGTTTTGTTTTTTTTTTGTACACAAATGGATATATATAGAAGTATATTTAAAGTAACCTTTCCAGACCTTGGAAAATCTAAGGTAGTGGTCAGCAACTTATGGAAAATCAAATAGATTAAAATAAACAGTAGATAATCCTTCAGGAAATTTGGTTAAATTTGTTTCTCATACTCACCCACCTTCCTGTAATATATAGGATTGGCTAGGAGAACACTTTTTATTAAAAGCATTTTTTATTTGTGTATGCCAGCCATCCAACTTAGGAGTAAAAACCTAATTATATCTTCTCTGGGCACCAAGGACCAGGCAGATGTGAGATAAAAAAAGTTATCAAAATTCAGAGAGGCCAACTCTCCATTTGGCAGAGAATAAGGACCTACAGTTGCTGCGAGTGGAGAATTTGGCCCTATAGCCTTTCCTTATTTGCCAGTAGCATAAGACATTTCAATACTCTTTCTATGGAATATGTTTTGAAACCCTAACTTCTAATCACAAAAATAGTTGTTACTGTTGAGCTCTTGAATGCTTTCCTATATTAATTTAATAATACCAGTATCATTAAACCCCACGTGGTTTCATAAAGCATTGAACAAAAAAATTTACATTAGTCTCTATAAGAATGCATCATAATGTGTCATGTGATTCAATCTCCCTTAAGCTGCTGCACTGTTGTATCTACACTGTGGTTTGCTTCATGAGTGGGGGATTTGCAATGTTCTAGCAAGCATTATCCTCTTTGTCCTTTGTATTCAGACAGGACTGCATGGTTTTGTCATAAGAGTATAGTTTCAGCACACCTATGCTGCGCTCCCGTTCCTTTTATTACAGTCCTTTGGTGAAAATTTGGTCTAAGATTTCTTCTAAGTTAGAACAAAATAGCAATTTTGAATCCTTTTCTCTTTGAAAGGCTACTCTCTGTCCCCAGATCTCTAATTCTGTAATTTGAAGAGAGCATCAAAAGGACCATCTCTGTCATGTGGTAAACATTTCAGACCCTTGGAACTGGTTTTTAATACAGGCATTTTGCAGAACTGATGTAATTGCATTTGATTTGAAAATAATCATACTCATAAATTTTTTTCTAAGAATTTTGAATTCTTTGTATTTCACCTCACTTCTAAGGCCACTATGTGTTTAACTTCACCGACCTAAGTGCTTTAAATCTCTTCTCTGGCAGGAACTATATGTTTGTCTCCTACAGGTTTATTCTGTTATTCTTTCCCTCTGTCTCTTGTGCATTTCCTGGTAGAAAGACAAATGATCAATAAGATTGCATTCTTTTTGGCTTTCAGGTTAAGGATAGAGAGTAACAATTATGGAATAAAATGAACATTTGGGGAAAGAGAAAATAGACTAAGAAAAGGTAAAGGAGTCACTGTGTGGCTGTATTTTAATAATGAGTTAAATTATCAAAGTGAAAGGTTAAGCAAAGGTCTTTGCTTTCTTTAGCAGGGAAGGTGAAGAGAGTAGCTAATTAGATTATGCAAACCAGCAGATAGTCCAATTACAGTTGATAGGCCAGATGTGACCCAGGGGAAATTTCCACCTGGAGGAAATGTGGAAAGGCTGCTTTATCAGCAAACACAGCACAAATAGCTGAAGACTCCCTGTGCTGGGGTAGGGTTGATGCTGTCTCAGCCTCCTCCATCCTGGTCACGGGGAGATGAGCTGATCAAGATTGAGAGGCAGATATTCTCCATAGTCAGTCCATATTAAAAGGAATCCTTGTTTATCTCGTCCACAGAGAGAACTTGGCCAAAGTCATAGGTATCACTCAGAAACTGCAGGGCAATGTCCTGCCCTTTCTGGGCAACCAGTGCTGTTTGTTGTAGTGTAGGAAGTATTTTTCTCTGCTCTGTGTTCGGGGAGAATCCTAATTACTTAAATGTAAGCATATGCCTATGCTACCAGGCTAGTAAAATATGCTGATGTCAAGATTTGGTTTTAGGGCCTGACTATGTTCTGACATTATGTTAGCATGGCTGTTATTGGCTAAAATCCAGCAGTAAATACCCAACATCTCGTTGACTTTATATAGGCAGTTACAGACCAGAGGTTTCAGACTCAGCTGACAGCTTAAGTTTTTTTTTGTAGAGGGGAAAGATTTTGTAAACTTTACAGTTTCATCAAATAATTTCAAGATGTTTTGATTTTTGGACAGATTAAATATCCTTGCATACATCTTCAAACTCAGTTACGCTGATTTGATCAATATGATACTCTTTCCACTTTGTGAACTTGTGTATTAACTTGTACATTGTCATATTTTAAAATTTGGCCTTTATTCAAAAAAGCAACTTGGAATTTCTGCAGACTAGAATGAGGTCATGTATCAGTGTGATTATAGCTACTGCTTCTTTTCCTTACAAGAGAAGGAAAAAAGATGAAAAAAGAGCTTGTATATTTGTAGATAAGCATATACTTAAGAAAAATACAAAGAACTTCAAGCTTTTGATTATATTTTTCTAGTATAAACACCTTACAGTGAAACTAGTTTTATGGGCTGTTTTTTGTTATTGTACATTGTACTATGTACTATACTTCATGTGTTTATGAGTCATCCTCAATGAGTATATTGCTTGTGGAATAAGCAGGCTCAACCATATGTTTCGTTTGCATATGTTAGTTTGGATAACTATTCCTTCCTTCTCTTCTCTTCTTCCTCCCTCTCAGTCTGTTTTTTTTTTAGCATTCATCTGCATTTCTGAATCCTGGTGATTTTGCTTGGTTCATGGATAAGAGCATGATGCCTTCTATATTTAGCAGTAATGTCAGATTAAAAGAGTAACATTTCAGCAAATTATGTCTATAAGACAAGAAATGAGTCTGTGCAGATGAAAATCTTGCAATTTTGGTGTCTTTGTCAACACATTATATTCTTCTATGGCTGAATCCAGACACAGTCTGAAAATCTGCCTCTGCTATTTTGTTAACATGATTAATCATTCTGTACCAAGAAATTCCTACTTTTGTAAATGAATTAATTGTTTTGTTGTTGTGGGCTTTTTTTCCCCTGGGTAAAAAACCAGAGCATTCTTTTGTTAATCTTCGTTTCTGCCTGTCACATATATCAACACACAACACGAAGCTATTAAATTGTGGAGAGGGAGGAGGATACGATATACAAATTCTGAAAGAGGGTGGAGACCAGAGGAAAAATGTGCATCGTCAATATGTAACATACCGATAGCCTAAATTGAAGATGGTTAATTTGCTGAAAGTTGTGTGCCATTGAGACGCTGGTTTACAGTGTCCTAGATATCATGCATTCCCTTTCAGCTGGCAGCTTTATAACAGCTTCAGAAGAATGCCTGCTCTTGACTATTTCTTTCTTAGTTTTGGCACCAATGTGACTTCTGTCAGCAGTCAATATGCCTGGTATTTTCCTCCCACTATCATTATTTCTTGGAAATTCACATTCCTTGCACCAACATGCAGACACCCACCTTCTCCAGCTGTGTTTGAATTCCCTTGTCTTAAGCTCATATCAGATCCTGACAGTTAGAGGTCCATGACCCACACCTGGGTTAGAAAAGATAATCCTCAGAAGACTTGAAGCACACTGAGCATTCATACCACCAGTTACATAAAACTAGGCTGTCTCCTTCTTCTTTGGCAGGACATCAAAGTTCCTGGACATACACAGGGCCGTCAGCAGCAGTGATGCACCAGCTTTTGAGGGTTCGAGCATTCCAGTGAAAAGTAGGGGATGCTATTCTAAATTGGACTGTAACTCATCCATTAGTAGAGTGAGGGCACATATTTGAGTAGCTTTCCTGAAAAAGCAAATGCATATAGAACCAGAAATGTAACTCTACTGTATTCAGTAATTTCTTATTTTATGAGTAGTATTAGTATTTACTATTAGTAGTTGTCCAGGGGCAATGGAGCAGTGACACTTATGCTAGGGATAGTCAGCTAAGTAGCCCTGATGGCAGAGCAGAAAAGCTCTAATTTTTGTTGCAATTTGCTCATGCATTTTAAGAGGTGTTTCATAAATACTATTTTATGAATATAATAATCTAAATTGCACATCTGTACAGGAGTGTTGCACTATAAATATATGATCTGAAAACCAATTAAAGTTGAATCTTTTCCTGAGTAATGGGTTTCTATTAACATCAGCAGTAAAATGGTATTTTGAATTGTGTGAAATTTATTTTATAAGTGCACTTCGTTTAAAAATGCACTAAATTGAAACAACTTGAGAAACTGTATGTATGTATTTTTGTATTTTAGGGGTTCCAAAAGAAATTTTGTCATCTGATGGATAGTTGTCTGCATGAAGGTGAGTCAGTCAAGGTACGAAATCTATTCCAATTGTTCCAAATTCGAACTACATCTACATTTAACCTTTTAATTTATAATTTATGCTTAATTAAACTTCTTATTGATATTTTAGGTAGATTTTTTCACTTACGGGTTTATGAATGGTACTGAAAAAAGATCTGTCTAAATTCCTGTGAAATAATAGTTTTCATAAGGAAAAAACTTGCTTCAATCAAAAGCAACAAATAAATGAAGTCAACTCTTACTGTTATTTTGATTAGAGTTGAATGAGTTCAAGAGGTTCAGATAAAGATGGATATGTATCTTACTGAAAGAAACTTTTCATTATTTTTCTTAATGCTGGTATTTGGATGGAACCCAGTGGTTTTGAACTCCTTTGTTATAATCAATGCACAAATTTGACCTTATCCATTAATTCTCCAATATTTTCCCATTATTGAATTACATTATTTCACAGTATTTTCACCACGTTTCACTTTTAAAATATTGATAAGTAAATTTTAGTTTTATGTTTAAATTTTAGTAGTAATAAGACTTTGTGCTCATTGTTAGCTAAGGTTAATGCTATGCTTTTCATATAGGACTTAATATCCTTCACAAAACTAGCTCAAACTAATGACTGTGATATAAACACACAGTTTTTGCCAGAACAGACATAGTTGCTGAAGATCTGTTTTCCCATTATTCATACTCCATTGTTAACAGTGAGAATCAAAAAAGAACTCCCTCCTGACTGAGAAAAGTCTTCCCTTAGTAATACAGACAAGCTGAGGTGACAGTTTTCATGAAATGTTTTTATTTCTCTTCATGGAAAGTTAATAACTTGAGCTGGATGGAGATAACCTCTAATTATTCTCAAATAATATTTCTTAGATATTCTTTTTTCATACTTTTTTTTCCTGTGCTACTGGAAGTAGAGTTTTGCTTTCAGATGTCTTCATATGTCCTTTCAGAGTTAAAAAAAGAAGAATGACTCATTCTGGAAGAGAATGTTTATAACACACTGAAGTTTTTTTTATCTTAATTAAGTATGTAAATAATAAGTAAACCAAATAGCTGAAAATGGAGTCAAGTTTGACATATTTCACAATATCCATCCTATTAGCAGTATATGGTGACTGGTTACTCACTAGTTTGTTCAGCTGATGTGGACATGTGCTTAGCAGTGTTATAAGCATATTTAGCACTTTGTAATAAAAGTTGAGAGATGACAAAGTGGAAGAAACATTTAAAAATATGCTTGAGCTATGCAAGTACAAACAGTGTCCAATGAAAATGCATGAGATACTACAGTGCACTGTTTGAAATGGCTTTGTGACTGGGATCAAACTTCTAATAGGCAATGCATAATTCAGTGGGAGTAGGTCTTGCTTGATGTCATTACAAGTACCACAAGAAACGGTTATTGGTAAATGATAAATAAACTTGAAGAAAATAAGTCAAATTATTTTTATAGCCATGTGAGCACCTCACGACTGAGAGGAAAAAATTACCCTCTTCAAACATCTGATGTCTGTCTTTGAGCTTTAACCAGTAAATATTTGCAGAGGTCTGAAGGGCTTTGCTTTGAGAAAAAAAAGAACCTAAAAATAATCCTCAGCAGACCATGATGGGTTGTAAGGAAGGATCTCCAAGGGGGGTTTAGAATATCTGCAAGGATTTATGCCTTTACTGATAATAGAAGAAAGAATAATTTCAACCTTCAAATTGTGCATAGATTAACTCTTCATTACAGAATTCAACATAGCTAGAGGCTAAGGAAAGTTCAGATTGATCTTTTGTGACATCAAACAAAATGGGATCATGTTCCTGATGCCTGGTAGCAGTAGCAGCAGCTTTTAGATAGTGTGAGAACAGAAATAAAGAAGCAAATTAAAGCTTAACACTACATTTGCATGCAGTTAACCATTTGCTTTTACCACACTGTAGCTACCTGGCACGCCTTCGCTGTTTCTGTCATTCTTGTAAAATCTAACAGGGAATTAGGGATATTATTTTCTTTCCTGTGTTTAACCCAGGAGAGATGATGAAAGCTCCCCACTGATCTAACTGCTGTGGTTTACTCCCTCCTCACCACCTCCGCAGGTTGAAGGCCTGCTTCCTCTTAAAGAAAAAGAATTACAGAGCTTAAAATACCATTACCTTGTCCCTTTCACTTAACTGTTTTGGGGGTTATACCCTGTTAGTATGTTAATTGAATGAGTGAAAACATGCAAACAGTTCCTCTTCTAATTTTTTTAGGCATGTCCTACCTCCTTCCTGTCAATATCTCTAAAGAAATTCAAGGTGGCTTGTTTCCTCATTGGAAAAAAAAAGGAAAAAGCTATTGAATATCCTAGGCTGCCTTCATTATGTTGTATATAACATATTTGTCTTTGCATCCTTTGATTAAAATGTAGTAGTATTTCTCTGAAGGGAGGAACTTTGCAGTTGCAATTACAGATAATAACGTTGTTCTCTAAACCCCAGTGTGGTGTGAACATCAAAGTAGTGTGGATTATAATAATCCAAACAAATAACCTTCTGTAAACTCATAAGAAAGAAGAAGCTGGATGTTTTCATTAAGCGAGAGGCAATTCATTTAACAGTCAGTTGTTGCCCCTTTCTATGTGATGAAAAGTCTGTTCATTTGCATAAGAAAATAACCACCAAAGAAATGTAAATGACTGAAGTAGGATCTCATTAGCAAAGCCTCTCCAGCTACCTGAAGGACCTACCCCTGTTGGCAGTAGATCGAGTTTCAAGTACTTTCTTACCTTTTAGAAACCAATTATCTTCAGGCATTTCCATCAGTTCAGGCAGGGGGAAGGGAACACGGCAATGTTATGGGACATGGATCTTCTAATTTAACGATAAGATTCTCCAAAATAAGCATTTGAATGACTTGTCTTTTTAAAACGTCTTGAAAATCTATGCTTTAAATGACTACGTGTAAAACATAAATGTTTTTTATACTGTAAGGGAGGAGTATATACTTTGGGAAGGGGGGAGGGTGAGAGAGGTGCAATAAATTCCAATAAAAATGTTGCAGTTCAGAAGGAGAGACAGATGACATTGGAAGTTTTTCAGTCAATAATAGAGCAAAAATATCTAGGTAGGGGGAAAAAATGGATGCTTTTTTTTTGAGTGGGTGAAAGGGAAATCGTTGTTCCACAGTTGACAGGCACAGAACCTTAACTCCCATAACAGAGCTGAAGAAGTGCATGGATAATATTCTCAGGCGCTCTTGGGGATGGTCCTGTACAGGACTGAAGGCTAACTCGATGATCCTTGTGGGTCCCTTCCAGATCAACATATCATGTGATTCTGTGATAACATACAAAATACAATAAAAATGTTTTGAAGTAAATTGATTTAGTTCTACTGGAGTCAATAGATGTTTACCTGTCTGTGTCAAATGTGAATATGGTTCACTATATTTTCTCTCAACATATAGGCTATAGATGTTTTACATATCTACAGTTTATAGGAGACAGATCATTCAGTGCATAAACATGGCAACATTTCACCTCTGAGTCCTGAGCTTAGCTGGGGGCTTGTCAGGTTACAGGCAGCAGGAGTTTGATAAACTCTCCTTGCCTGGTAATGAAGGTTTTCAGTTTCTTTACAAGAGGCATTCAATTCTAAATTCTGTCTGAAGCAAACGTTTTATAGGGGCTTTGAAGAGATGCTAGAAATATGGAATGCTCACTTAGGGAGAGATTTTCAGGCAAAGGTGTGCTGCCAGATTGGTAAGTACTTCTAGGGTGGTGGTGTAGTGCATCGTTTGGAAGCCATGTGAACATGAGCAGAAGGGGACAAAAGTAGGAGGAGCCTTATCTTGAGTGTAGTGTATTAATCATAAGACTGTAAATTTCAAAAAAAGACTGTAGTAAGAAAAGTGAATGTAATTTTCTCCTACATAAAGATAAGTTTCTCCTGAAACTTTTACATAAGTTTATGGTTTAGGTCCCTTACCCTTTTTTTGCCTGCTGCTGGCCTGGCTGAAGGCATCGTCTTACCCTTCACTGCCTCTCTCCATTTCCTCACCATGAGCAGCTTCCCAGGCAGCTCTGATGACTGTGGCATCACTATTACTATTACAGTCGTCCTGTTACTGGATCCTGCCTCATTGCAATCAAGATAAGCTGAGTTGGAAAAATCCCTTTGTATTTCAAATGATGAGAGAACACAGATTATTTTTACCGAATGAGTAAGAGAAGTGAGTTGCACTGTTGTAATTATGCAAGTGGTTGCGTCATCATGGTATGAACTAGCACTGCTCCTACACTGCATAGTTTGTTCTGCCGTAAGTCTGCATATTGAGGTTTTTCTCCATCATACTCTTTCACTGGAGGCAAGGTGCAGAAAGAGAGCCAGCCAACCAGGTACTAAATCAAAATCATAGAATCATGGAATAATAGAATCACAAAATGCTTTGGGCTGGAAGGCAGCTTAAGGATGATCTAGTTCCAATTCCCCTGCAATGGGCAGGGACATCTTCCACTACACTGGGTTACTCAGAGGCCCATCCAGCCTCATCTTGAATAATTCCAGGGATGGGAAGTCCACAGTCTCTCTGGAAACCCTGTTCCAGCACCTCACCACCTTCATAGTCAAGAATTTCTTTGTAATAACTAATCTAAACCAACCAGCCTTAGCCATTCCCTCTTGTCCTATCACTACATGCCCTTCTGAAAAGTCCCTCTACAGCCTGCTTTTAAATCCCCTTTAGGTGGGCTTACATAAAAGAACTAATATAATTTGTTTTCACACCCTTGCTTACGCTGTGGTAAATTGTTCCTATGAGACTGATAATTTTCTAGGCAATTGTTATCAAGCACAAATATATCAACCTCTTATTACGTAAGATATCCCGAGGCAAAGAAGTGCTGGTAAGTAGACATGAACATGCAGTACCAGTGAAGATATCTGTGTGTCAAGGAAGTCTCTGTACTCAAAACAATTGTGTTTCTTCTAAAGAAACAGTAGTGGAAACATAATTACAAACTAGAGACTGTACTACAAAGTTACTATGATATTCTTAAGGAAAAGTACAATTTCTCTGTCACACTGTTTAAAGATCATTCAGTGAGTGGTTCAGTTCTGCCTGAATCAACAGACTATTTGCCCACAAACCAGAATTTTTGATATTTGGGGGGCTTTTTTGTCTTTTTACTTTGTTTCTTCTTTCCTTTTTTCACACCATGTTCAGCCTTCTGCTTCCAAAAATTATATCAGTCCTCTCTTTGACCACAGTTACATGTAACTGTTGGATTGTGTTTAACTACAGAATCATGACATGGAGGTCATTGAGCAGAAATAATATCAGAGTGTTGTGCTGAAGAAGAAAATACTTGGAAGATACCAAGTGAGATTGGCTATTTTAGTTTTGGCTCATCTCCATCAGCAGTTCGCCATTCATCAGTGAAATTTTAATCTGCTGTAAAGTTATAAATGAGTCTTGGGAAGATAAAGAACTATTTTTAGAAGTTTATCTCTTCTGAAAGAAAGATCAGGACGTAGCAGGTCAAAAACATTGTAGCAGAGACTGGCCATAAAATGGAACATTGGTCAAAGGCCAAAATAATATTTGAAAGAAAATATTTCTATTATTTAGAGATGCTTGTGTTAAATATGGTAAAATTGAACTGTTTTTAGAAGATGCTGGATTCTCTCCAAACAGATTTGGGCTGCATCAATTCAGTGTCATATTTTTCACAGAAAAGGGATTTTTATTTTTATTTTCTTTATAGCAGCCATAAATGAGAAAAGAAAAGGGGAGCATAAAGGAAAATGTACTTCTAGATGCTACCCAGATTGCCAAATGGTTAAGTGACTGGGAGTGAGGTTTGGAAGTGTGGCCAACCAGCAGAAAGGCATCAAGCAGCACCACAATCCACATGCACTGCTCTGCAATTCTCCACACATTCCAGTTTCATACTACAGCAACGAAGAGGGTTTGAGCTGAAAATGTGGGATGGCAAGCTGTTTTGTAAGGAAGTCTGGTCATCTCTATGCTCCGAATGGTGGGGGGAATCTTATTTCAAAAATGGCACTACTGCCCACACACAGCCTTCAAAATTCCTCCAAGATGGTGCCCCAGCTCTTTGGTACAATTTGCACTGTGGGGGAAGGGGGTGTTAATATTATGCCAGTCTAAATTCTTCGATCCAGCTCACTGCCAGCTCAGACGAATGCCAGAGCATGTGCAGGAGCGAGGAGAGGGCAGTAGGAGGGAACCACCCCTCTCTTCAGCAACAGCTGGCAAGGGCTAACACAGATGTACTGCTCATCTCCACCTTCAGATTCTCCACCAAGAACTGAATCCCTCTTCTGATCACACAAGTGAGTTTTTAAAGATTTCGTGATGGCTCCAGGTATCACTCATGGCTAAATCAGCAAGCAACACCTGTTCCTCTTAACAGGTTTTACTGCTGACTTCAAAATACATCCAAACTCCTCATGTTCTGAGTTGACCTTTCATTTTCAGTACATTACCTATCATTTTCTTCTCTCTGCGCCTCTGATTTCAAGGCTCATATGATCTAAAAGACTCCAATAAGCTAGTTTAGCAAGTCAATACCTTGCTATTACTCTTAATTTACTTAAAATTTCTTCCTGTTCCTCCTTGCAAGCCTAGTAAGGAGGGGAAAAATAGCTCAAACATGTGGCCTTAAATACTTCCCAGCTGAAAAAATACAGTTAACCAGCATGAGTCTAATGGGCTGATGTACAAACTGATGATCCACACCAGTTCCCCTGCAGCCAAATAACATCCTCTGGCCTGTATACACAGCAGCTGATTTTACCCTGGATGTTCTAGTTTCTCTTTTTCCTGCATTTCTGATCTCTCAGTACAGAGCTCTGTTACTTCAGACTCTCTTAGCCCATTAGCTGAATGATGCAGCAGCAGGGACTCTGGCTGGTAGAATCCTTTTTTTTTAAATAATTTCTCTGCAGCCAGTAGTCAGCGATTCATTATTTACCTTGCCCTTTCCTTAATGATGTTCTTCATGGTGAAAATCATTCAAAACAGACAATATAATGATTTAAACTACTGCTGTCGGTTGAGTAACTTCATTTTGTTGTTGTTCATATCTAAATACCCCTTTCTAACAGAATATGTATGAAATTCTATCTTTTGAAAGATCCTTAACTCGGAAAAACTGCTTAAAAATGAAAGTTAATAACCAGTATTATTTGTGCATACCAATAATATGACATTGTCTAAGTTTTCCTTTGGTATTGTTTCCTGTTATATTTTTTACTTTTTTTAAAAAATCTGTTTTCATCTTAGTTTTTGCATTTGAGGAATTTGGATAAGAAAAATTAAATGTAAGAGACAAGAATGTTGGAGTATTTTAACTTGCTTTCCTGATTTATAAAGAGCAACTATGTCCTTGGACAATGGACAAACTGTCAGGATGCAAGAGAACTCTTGGGGATTAACATAGAATTAAAATCTGTGGGAAATTAGTGTATAGATGGAGAAAAACCCAGCTCTCTCCTACAATGCTGATCAACTTACAAGATCTCTCTGTAAATCAAGTCCATAAGAGTAAAGTTAGATATTTCTAATTTGCAACTAAAATAAAGAAAGAGAAGTAAAGAAAGCGTATGTTCTTTAAAGCACAATTCTCAAATGTCTTCAAATTAGAAATAACTTAAGCGGTATCTATGTCATTTAACTGATGTAGAAGCAAGAGTAAAATGATTACCTGAAGATAATTTGGACTAATATAGAATAAAAACGACATAGCTATTTTAAAAGATACAGTTTAATTATGATGAACAAAAATCTTTCCATAGATTTTTTTAAATTAGTTTTTAGACAGAAGTGATTTGCAACTGGTGGCTTACAACACTCTATTGAATCTCTAAGGTAGTTTAAAAAGTGTCTGAAATGCAGCTCAGAAAAGCAAACATATTTCAGCAGCCTAAATTCTTAGGGATTTTGACACAGCAAAGGGTTGAAAACCATCACAAAGTGTTAGCAATACTAATTCCCACTTCTACCTATTAACAGAAGAAAATTTCCAGCCTCCCCCCCAGCTGAACTGTTTGATTTCAAATCAGGGCCATGTACTGAATCTTAATCAATGGAGAAGTGGAAGACTTAAGAGGAAGTAATTTGAACTCAGAACTGAGTTTTTCAAAGCCTTTTTTTTTTTTTTTTTTAAATTGATGACCTAGCTGTCAGAGTTTAAATGCTCGATAGCTGTGATATTTATTATGCCAGTGGTAATGATCAGAACTTTGTCACTCAAACTTTCTTGGTATCAGCTGGCATATGATAACATGTTTGAAATACCACTCAGTAAATCACTGATAATGTCAATGTAATTGCTGAGAGGTAACTCACAGTATAATTAGTATAATTCTTTTCCCACAAGCTGATGGCAAGAGTACTATTGATGGCGGTGGTGCAGAACTGAACCTGCTAACCAGAAAAGTATTTTCTTCTTCCTAATTGCACAGGAAGAATCAATAACTTTCTAAAAACCCAATCTTTAAATGAGCTTATATTTAAAAATGGTAGCACACAAAAAATTTCATAATTGAGGTTTTTTGGTGGATAATGCTGCTGTGACTGTTTCAATATGCTTTATTTGTGAGTCAGATGTTAATATATTCATAAGTAGATGGATATGTGAGTGTAAGAGCTCTTCATACATCTCTGTTCCATCTGTTATTTTTTTTGCCCAAAGTTTAACTGATCTGTGTTCAGTGCTAGCATTGTTATTGGTATTTAATAATTTTTTGCCATATATTAATTAGATGATATCAATAGAGTAGTTTTATTCTGCCTTTTGGGGTTTAATTTTTAACTGGTCATTTTCTCATATAAATACTACATTGCCAAAATTAAAACTTTTGTTAAAAACACTTCCTTCCCCACTCACCACCTACCACCCCACCCCAAATGTTTCAATGGCAAGATTTCTCATGTTCTGGGCAGATTGTCTGGCAGAGAGACACTGCCATCACTGAGATGTGAGAGATGCAGAGTTGTCTTTTTGTTCTGTACAATTTGGAACAAAGTCTTAAAGGTGGACCTCCCACACCTGGAAGGTGCTGAGTTGCAGACTCAGGCTCTGGCTGTCCCAAAATGTGTGATGAGTCTGTTTGTTGGGTGATCAGCTATCCTCTAGATTTATTTCTCTGTCTCATGTGTGATTACCTAAAATTCTCAGAAAAGTCTTAGTTTTATTCCACTGCTGGGCAAAAATCAAAATTCCGAGGAGTTTAATGACACAGTAACAGTTTCTATAATTACTTGTAAGCAGAGGTTAACTGAATGCTGAAGGTTTCTGCAATTATACTTCAGAACTACCATTTTCACTCCTGTTCATCATGTTTGGATCTCTTAATAAAATGTTACTATTAAAATTCATTTAAACTTGAATTTTACAATTCTGATTTATAGAAAATGTCTTTATGGTTGCCAGCTAGTTGTTTGAAAATTTCAAATGTTTTGGTGCATCTCAAGGCCGATGTCTGTCTATTACACTCAATCCAGAATATGTACTGACATTTTTGACAAGTATGAAAACAAATTTCACTTGGTAAAGACTTTATAAGCTAAGAAGACAGTGCACAGATGAAGGATGGGGAGAGTGGAGGAACAATCAGCAAAATAAGTATGGTTTGATTACACCAAAAATCTTGTCTTGTTTTGTCTCTTTCGTGATTGGGGTGTTTTTCAGGTTTTTTTTTTTTCCTTCTAATTGTCTATCTGATCATCACATCTACTTTCTAAATCAAATGAATGGGAGAAAGATTTTTTATCTTTTAAGAAAGGTGGCCGCTGCAGGAGGGAATTATGGCAGCAAAAGTGATGTTCATTGAAATCAAGAACTTTTCCTTTACACTGTCCTCGCAGTCAAAGGTTAGTGCAAACTGATCTGCAGATATCATTTTGAGTTTTATTTTTCTCCTCTGAGGGCTGTCCAGATAGTGTGTTTGTGGACTTGTACACAGTAGGGTTATTACTACATTTGCCTGCTGCTTTTGAACTTCCATGTGGCATTTGACTCTTTTGACCATCAGCTATAATTGTACTCTTTTTCTTATTTTATAAAATTTATTGCTTTGATCTCTGATGTCTTCAGTGTCATTTGGTATCCCTCAGGGATATATTCTGGGATCTATACTATCTCTTTGTTACATGTATAGTGGTTGGAATTACCCGTGTTCTCAGTCCAAATAGCTGAGATGTGAGACAAATAGCTCTTGGCTATGTTTATCACTCCTTGAAGACCTTGTTATAACATCTAAAGTGCTGCCAGATTGTCCTTCTATTATCAAGGTTTACATGGTGCTAATTTTCTTAAGTGTAATGCTGAAAGAATGGTATGTAAGTGGAATAATTTCAACTGGAAGTAGAGCCTCTTAGGGGTCTTTTCCTTGTGTTTTAACTTTTCCTGTTTCTAGGCTTGCAGTCTTATGAGAGTGTCTCAACTTTCGCTGAGATTCTAGGCCATTTTGAAAAGACAATGTAATCTAGGAGAAATAGACACCTGGCTTAAATCTCCAGTGGTATATACTTTTCATGCAGTGACAGAAAATGGAAATTGCTTAACTGGGATCATTCATTTCTGCAACCCCAGACTCCTCCCTTAGTGAAATAGTCCAGGATCCCAAGATCTGCCACTTCTAGGTAGTGCACTCAGCTTTCTAACCTTGAAGGGTAACTGCACCTCAGAGAAACCTCAATAGCCATTAAACTCTGAACAAAGCATAGTTTGGGGGAGAAAGGAAAGGAAGTATGCAATGCTGCTTCAGAACCCTTTCCTTAGCTAAATGCTAGCACAGAGAGAAAACCTTGAAGGCATTGGGAATTTTTCCACATCACCTGCTCAGATATCCTTGGGATAATGGGAGGCCTCTTTTCTTCAGGTGGTAGGTAAGTTATGTTCAGCTTTACTCACAGGCAGTGGCTGAAATGGGAAGCTGGGCTGCACTTGATGCGTTTCCCAGGATGTGAGAGAGGAGGTGAAGCAGGTTCACCATCTGTGTTTGAGGAGCATCTTCATACCCATGGTGAGTATTTACACTCCTTTGGTCTCTACCTGAATTCTAACTCTTCAACATGGCCTTTTTCTTCTGAAACCTGTGTCTCCTAAATAATTTGAATTGATAGAATTCTGCCAGTCTTCAACATACCACAGAACCTGGTGCGTATAACTTTGAATTGCCAGTGCTGTGTATTTATTATTTAACAAGTTTCCGCAGATTAATTTCACGTCCTGTAAGAGAGCTTGGATCACAAAAGAGCACTGCTGTAAGAGGAAAGAGGATGGCAGAATTCTTTTGCACTTTTCCCTTACATGTGTACATACGGGCACTCATGAGTGTACATATGCGATTTCTCATTTTTACTTCTGCTGAAAAAAAAGAAGCATGGATTTTCTTTAGCTTTGCTGCAAAAATGGGTTAACACTCCATTTTCACACAAGATTTTCTCTTTTCATCATGAAACTAAGAATAAGTAGTAAATCATTGCTTTAAATGTGTCTATGGGCAGTTTTGTTGCCTTGATACTGAATTTCTTCCTCCTAAGGAAGCAGAATAAAAGATTTAATTTTATTTTAAGAACCTTTAATTATTTTTTAAAGAAAAATACTTAGTATGTCTGAGACCTCTGCTTTCAGAAAATTTTGGGCTTGTTTTTTTGGTGGTGTAGACTTCCTTTCTTAAAAATAATATTTTATACCTTCGTATTAGATTTTCTAAGTGAATTAATGCTGATAAACAAGTCCAGATTTTGCAGAATTATTAGACTGAATTATGACTGGATAACAGTTCAAATGTCTGGAACAGTACTGTTAGATAATTTACAATGATAAAGTTAAAATTTGCTTTTAATTCATGTCTGAATGTAGACAGTAATAACAGATACAGGACAAATTAAAAAGCAAAACAGAAGACTTTTTCCTGTCCTATATACTCCAGCCAATAAAGATGACTACTAAAAGTCACTATTTTTAATTATCTTTAAAAAAATGAAATTGTGGAATGTGCAAAGAAATAACCCGTCTTAGTGAATACTGGTCTTGGAGTAGAAAGAGCTTCCTTCTATTCCTGTGTTGTCAACTTCTTTGATGTTATTTCTTTATGCCTCTGGGTTTCCTTGTTTTCTCTGTTTATTTAGAGCATATGAGATGCACAGCACAGACCTGTTCAATTTTACTGTGTGTAGTTATTCACGCCTTACAAAAATGCAAATAAATAATTCCCATACTGCTTTGACTTACACTTCCATGTTTCATGGTAAGTTTTTTTTGTTTGTTTGGGTTTTGTTTGTTTTTGTTTTGCTTTGTTTTGTTTTGTTTTGTTTTTGAACAGGGAGATAGAAATTTTCACCCATGTTTTTAAAAGTCCGAATGCTATACGGTTCTGGTTCATGACAAAGCCTTCCAGTTGATATACTAGTGGTAGTAATAATAATATAATAATAATAATTCTTTTTTTCTCTTTGTTTCTATGATTTCAGAACAAAACTAAACTCACAGAAAAGTAAGTGGTCAACTTGAGATCGCTTTCATCCTGTAATGCTAGGAAAATGCTTATGTTAAGCACTTTCATTGTATTTGTGCATGCTCGTGCATGTTGTGTATAGAGCATAACATAACAATAGAAGAATGAGGTTTAGGCTACTAAATGCTAAATACTTTTTAGAAATAATACTACCTTAAAACCTGCGTTTCCCTCAATTATAGAAGGGAAAGAAAAAATACTTTAAAGAGAAATCCACAGATGACTGAAAACTAGCCAGATGAAGTGGGAAAAAAAGATTTGAAGGCTGTAGGACATAGTCTGTGTTCTGAGCCAAAGTATTACTGAGGATAAAACAAAAGGTAGACAAATATCAGGCCCAGATATTTAGAGGGAAGTTATTAGAGTGGAGATGAGAGAGGGATACAGGCACTGAGGTAAGATTTTAATTGAGTTCCAGAGTGGCATTTTCCAGATTCTGTTTCTTTACTCTTAGTGAAAAAAGTTGAAGGAACAGAAGGAAGGATCACATAAACAAGTGCAACTGCACTAGACTGTCATCAAATAAACCTGCTTTTTTCATTTGTTCCACATTTTTCCTGACCTTTTACACAAGAAAATGGATTTTCAGATTTTACCCCAATAAATCCTGCCTAAGATATTTTTGCTTAAAGATTAAGATCAGGCAGAGGGAAGTGGGGAAGTCTGGGGTTGGAAAGGAAGGTGACCTTAGAAGCTATGAAGTACGTGCAGCAATCTTTGCAGTGCAAACTCAATCTACAATGCCAGGTGAGGTCACCTTGGAAAAGAAATACAGCACAGATTAGCCATGACAGAGGCTGGGGATACTCTTTCATGAAGAGCAGGTAACAGCTTCCTGTGGTTTCAAATATTCTGGGCATCACACATAAGAGAGATCAGCATTTAAAGATCCCCCTCCCCAGCTCGCACAAATTCATGGTATTTTCTGGATCTTGTAAATCTGTAGTTACTCCTAGTCTATGCTGCCCTCTCCTGCTCACACTCACAGTCGCAGAGGTTACCTTTGCATCTGCAGTCAGATGTTGTTTATACAGTACTGTGTTTTTTTCATATAGTTTAATATAGGAAGCATTTAGAGATGTATGAACTATTAAGGTTAATTGTTAACACAAAGCTGGCACGCAGCTGGACAGCTTGTCAAGGTAGTTGTTGGACTTTAACAGGACTCTTCCAGTATAGGAGTTTATTTATACATACAAACAAATGAAGAGGGATTTATGCTAAAAGGAAGATTTCTCAGAAATATTTTATTAAATTAATAACTTCAATAATAATAAGGTAAAAGGTAAGTGACATATTTTATTTATTCTGATGTTTATCTTCTTTGAAAGAGATGGAAAACACTAAGGCATCAAGTGGATCAAGCTGTTGGCACAGCATAACTCTTTATTATTATACATTTGCTAGCATTTTGTCCAATCTACCTTTGAATGTGCTAACTGACAGGCTTTGTATCATTTGTAGATTAGACCTCAATGGATCTTTCTGTAAGAACACTTTTCTGTATCTTGAAGTTAATCTCATTATTTCCCTTGTTGCTAAGTTTCCTCTTTCTTTGTTTTTTAAATATTTAGGGGTTGCTATTGTCTTCTACTGCCTTAGCCAAACTTAGATATACTTAACTCTCTTATTTTTAAAAAAATCCAAACGATTCTTTGCATGTTCTTGACTTGTTTTCCTGCTTCTTTTACAGTACATGGCTGTATCAGTGATGAGGTACCCAGATCTGAACACTGCACTCTGCAGTGACTTGAACAGCTCAAGGCTGCCTCTTTTTGTGAAACCAAATTTTATGCACCCTCTTACACTATTTATTGCCTACAATTTTTTATAATTTTTAATTGAATTGAGACAACGAGTATTCACCCTTCCAATCATTACTTAAAATGGCCATAGTGCTGAATAACTTCTTAATGTTGAGTGCCTTCTCTCAAAAAGCTATTCAACAACCTAGTCATTGTTATGTGGCATTGCTTTCTACACGTCAGTTACCCACTTTTCTTTAAACCAGGCAGTTCTCCTGTCTGGAATAAAAGAAATTAATTTTCCCCTATATACTGTGAGAGTTAACAGCCTCAAGTAGAATCATCACTTGCCTCTAATAGTTTCATGTCTTTCTTATATTGTGGTGCCCAAAACTGCACACAGGACTCAAGGTGAGGCCAGTGCAGAGTAGAGCAGGACAATCACATCCCTCAGCTGGCTGTACCTTTGTTGCATTCTCTTCAACAACTCATTTTGGGATACTAGAAAACAAGCAATTCACTGTATTTTGTAAAATGCATATTCCATTGTTGCATCTAAACCTGTGTACTGTATTGCTTCTGTGACATGATCTTCCACTGACGTATGATTCAGCTAAAACCAAGTGAAATAAATTAACTCAGGAATGATCGGAGTGTATTTTTAGATGCTTCTGCTACTGCACTATTTCACACCCCCACCAAGGTGTTGAAAGTAATTTTTCACTCTGCACTGTTTACTCATGCCCTCTCCAAGATCTTCTCTGGTATTCTCTCAGATCTTTGGGTGGTGAAGAGGAGAAACCTCTAATGCAGGCTAAAGCTTACTGCTTTATCCTGCCTATGTATTGTCCCTCAGAGCTTGGCCCCAAAGGTCCTGAGCCTTCTGCACACTGTCTGGAGGGGACTTATTTTTGCCTCAGATGGGACACTGCTCTCCTGAACTGAGGTTGAGCATTTTCTTAAGCTCTTTTGCAGAGTCTGGACATCACAAAGGCAATAAATGAAAAGTACTTAAAACTGCAGTTCCCTTGGGCTTTCAAGGTGTTTCAGTGTCTCCTCTGAAGTACTGCAGACTCTTCACTCGCACTTCTTTCACCTCTCGCTGCTCACTTCTCTGAATTCACTAAGACAGTCAGTGTGCATAAGATGAATAGTATTTAACCCTCAGAGTATTCCAGGTCTTCTTCACGGGACCACAGGTAGTTCCAGCAGTTTTTAGCTCATTTTTTGTTACTGTTTTTTGTAATTTTCCAGAAGGAGGGGGCCAGTCCATGTGTCAGACGTAGACATTTTCTGAGGGCTGAGTAGCAGACATGGATAGATGATGCTAGCATGGATAGACATGGTTGCTAGCAGGTGGCTGTTTGTTCAGGCTATGATTGACTCTGTTCAGGGCCAAGCAAAGGAATCAGATTCTGGGGTATTGTGCAGTTTTCTAAATCACCTCTCCAGCACTGAAAATCCTAGCCAAAGTCCTTCAGTAGTGTTTATTTTTTACATTATTTAGTTAACAGAAAAGGAGCCTTTCAGTGCAGATAAAACTGCCCATTCTTTAAAAGCCAATGCTTTTTTGTTGTATTTGTTCATTTATCAGTGCTGTGAAAGTTTCATGTGCTCCAGCCATTGATTTCAGGAGCCAATGCTATTTTTCCTGTTTATTATAATTTATTGTCTTATTGTTGCTGGTAGTTTGCACTTAGCTGAGTTTCCCACACAATATGCAGGAAACATCTCTATAGCATCAGGCTTCCGCAGATTGATTCCCACAGGGGCTGGGAGGGACAAACCACTCCCGGGTGCTTTGTGATGTGGCTGCAGAGAGTCATGTTAAATCCACCATTTGGAGACTTCCTTCCTTGCACCGACGGTAGCACATGCGGTAGCCAAATCAGGTCTGCTCCCACCACATGCTCTCCCACACTACTTTTGGGAAAATTTTACCTTCTTGTGGCTTTCACAATTGTATTACTTTCTTTTCGAGCACTTAACACATTTGTTACCAGTCCCCAGCGAAAAAGTGCATCTCCAAGGGTGTCTATTTGTATCAGAGAAAAGCTAATGAAATTATTCGCTCATTTTATTTCAATTTGCCTTTCCTCACTGTTGATTAACTGATGATTTGCAAATGTTGACTGATGTATTAAGTTGTCTAGGTGGAGGTGTTGTGGATAGTAAAGAGGGCCAGTATACATATGTTCCTTTGAAAACATTCCTTAAATAATACCCTCAAGGGTCTCCTGGGAAAGCTGGGAAATTAAATGAACATTGTCTGTGTCTCCCTCATGAGCAATACTTCCCTGTTAACAAACAATGAGTTCAAGGGTTTAGAATAGAGACAACTTTATTGGGAGTAAGGGAGCAGCTGAGGGGAAAGTTCAATATGGAATTAACTTTACAAAGTCAGTGATTCATAAATCAATTCTATTACACTATGTCATCAGCCTTTCCTGCTACCTTCCCTCTTTACTCTTTCCTCCTTTGTTTCCCTCTTTACTCTTTTCTCCTTTGTTACCCCCTCCACCTCACCTCCTCCTCACCTCCTCACCCTCCTGGATGTGCTGCACAATAGTTATGAGCCTGCTCTCTTCCCTTGGTCCTGGTGGTTAGTCACTGCTCTACCTCAGCACACACTGCTCCTGTGTTTTTTTTATTTGTTTGTTTGTTTGTTTTGTTTTTTGGTTTTTTTTTGGTTGCTTGGTTTTTTTTGTTTTTTTGTTTTTTTGTTTTTTTAAGTCAAAGTTGACGAAATCAGATTTTAGCTAGTTCCGGTCCTTGACCTTACAAGGTCACACTGTGTTAGTCATTTACAAAGAATTAGATGTTGGGAAAGCTGCTATTGGTACCCTTGGCTGGAGCAACATCAGGCTCTGCCGAATATGCTGCAGTTGTCCTGGTGCTTTTGTTAGTTTTCTGAGGTTTTGGCAAGAAGCACTGCAAACATTGCACAAACTGACATATAAGAAATTGTACTTAAACACAAGAAAACACTTTCTTACCATGAGGTTGTTCAAACACTGGAACAGATTGCCCAGAGAGATTATAGCGTCTCCATCCATGGAGATATTAAAAGTCTAACTGAAAATGGCCCAGAGCAACTCTGAGCAGGTGCGTAGGACTCCACAATCTCTAGAAGTTGCTTCCCACCTCTGTCATGCTGTGATTCTATAAAAAGTATGGTGTTTTCAGTTGTCAGCCAAAGACACCCGTAATATCAGCTCCAGAGCAACGAATACTATTTCAAATGAATCAAATAAATTTAAAAATGCAGTAGTGGGTTCCTTTTAAAAGTGATTGCCAGAAGAATATATCTGGAAATATTTTGAGACCTTATATGCTTATGTGGGTAGCAGAAACTTTGGCAAAGTTCATGGTTAAATGCTATAAATTAAGAGGTTAAATTGTAATGTTCATGCCAGACTCATGACTGCTCAATACAAATTCTTTCTAAATGAAAGTTAACTGAGTTTTTTTATTATTTGTTGATAATTTCCTGTTGCCAAAAACCAACAGAGCACAGCTTTCCATTTTCCCATTCCTACTCCTGTAGAAGTCAGACTGTTGTTTTGTCTAACATACATATGGCTCCCATGACAAGAACACCACTACACATAGGTCTCCCTCAAAAAAAGCCCAGGTATTTAGTAACTCCTGGTCAGTCTGAAGAAGAAATTGTTTTCTAAGTTCTCACTTCAAAGCACAACAAGGACTGGCTTCAGGCTGCCTCATGTGCTGGAATTAATTTTAACTAACCATACCAGAGATATAAATTTAATTGGCCAATGCTCTTTTTAATATTTTCTTGTTTATTGGCATATATTTGTATGTGTTTTTTAAAACAAAACAAAACGAGTTAATTCTGTTTGTCTAGCAACCCTTAGGAGTGGTTGCATTTCTTTTCTGTCAGGAAATTTAGTGAAAATGTATATCACAGGAAGATCACCATCTCAAGAAATAGAAAGCTGGATGAGTTTTTTTTCCTCCTGGGACCTTCTGCAGGTTTCCAAATGTACTGACCAAGGTGTTTGGTGCTCCATCATTGCTTTTTGTGTTGGCATCCAGTTTGCTCTTTTATTCACTGGCAATTACCTTCTGCTCAGAGGTATAGCTAAGCATCTCTAAGAAACGTCCTTCTTTTGCTGACTGTCTTCCTGTTTGTTCTTCTGGTCATCTTTGTCACTTCGTTTCTTTTCTTTCCTCCTACTCTCTCTTTTAACTTATAACATCTCTTGTTTTAGGGAACTTATGCACATGTAAAGTGACTATTTTTCTCTGACTCTTCCTTGTCTTTCGTCTTGATTCAAAATTTACATATTTGGATCATTCTCCTTTTCAGGTGGAACCTTCTATAATTACCTGACTGTATTTAATACTCTGGGACCAGCAGCAAGGTTATTAGCTATTACTAGTTATAGGGACAACCACTAGAAAGCCATCCCTATAAAATTTCTAAATGTCCTGAAAATGTAGAGAAAAGTTAGAATATCTGGAATCCAAAGCACTTTTTATTTTTTTTTTCTCTTTTAAGTTCTGTTAAGTTCACAAAATACTTTTCTGTACTTTACAAGGCTGAGGTGACTGGATGAAACTGCTCAGATGCCTGAGGCAACAGACTGAGTTGTCTGGAATGATAATAATTATTCAAATGATAATTATCCAAATGACCCAGTTTTCTTCCTTGCTGTATTTTGACAAATTGCTAGGCAGTGACATCTCTGCTATCTGTGATTCTGTGGGCAGACACATTTGGATACCCATGTAGGTAAGCTGTATATATCAACCATGACTATAAGGCATATCAGGAATTAGGTGTCTAAATTACAGTGTCTTAAGTGTAGTTTTCAACATTATTAGTACTGTAATTGTGTCTTGCTTTTTCTTTCCATTGTATTTCATTGTCTTTATGTTACAAGTTCATCTTTGTATTATGCAAATTCAGAATATGCAGGCTATTTGCAACCAGCTGTTGTCAATTTACCCAAATTAATTTTATTTTGTCTAAGTGTTTGTCTTGAACCATGTATAGACCAGGATCATACTGATAGTTTGTTTAGCTTGCAGAGTTTATAGCTGCAGGCTTACAGTTTAGGTGAGATAGAATATGATTTATACTGGAAACCTCCCCACTGGCATCCCCTTGCCAGCCTGATCTCTCCGATTATGGAGTGGGAAGTTTTCCATCTAAGTTGACCTTTTATGGTGACTTCTCTTAAACAGATTAGACTTCAAAAACAGCAGTACTACACCAAAGGAAATTATAAACTGTAGAACTCTTTTGTCTATTTCTGGGCCTCACTACATTCAGCTTTCCTTTATGTTCAGTGTTTTGAGAACCCTTCACTAGTAATCCTTTGGTCTTATTTGGATTTTTCATTTTTTTTTCTTTATCTCTTAGTTTATTTGTTTTATAGATACCTTCTTATTGTTTCCTCTTCCTCTTTGCCAGCTTACTATGAATTCATCTTCCACCTTTGCTGCTACAGCTGTAGAAGTACATGTGCTCAGAACAGTGTTTCTGACTCTAAGAACAGTGCTCTACCTTGTGAGACTAGCCTCCTTGTCTCTGTTTTGTACAGTGATGATTTCTATTATTTCCACCTCTTACACTCATCTTTAACCCTTTAATGGAGAAGAAATAGACTTAAAGGGTGGAAAAGAAAAACTGAAAAGCAGCAGTTGCTGTAGAAGCAGAAATACAGTAAAGTATGGCTAAAAAGTAAATATAAAGGAAAATCTTAAGCAAAAGGATGAGCAGATTTGTGAAATGTGAGGGATGTGCCATGACTCTTCTGACTTGGTAGTGCATGGCCTAGGAGTCTCTCTTCCATAGGATCACAGATCAGACAGAGAAAATCCATAACAGTCATCTCATGTGTTGTTCTGTTCTCTTCAGTATCTTTTTCTCTCCAGAACAATATAATAAAAGAGGAAAGCCCTCTTCTGTCTCTGCAACAAATCTGATGCCATTAGATGTGGTGCTCAGGGAGATGGTTTAGTGGTGGACTTGGCAGAGCTGAATTAATGGCTGGACTCCTGATCTTACCCATTCAAGCTAAATGGGTCTGTGATTCAATGATTCTATGAAATCTAAGTTGAGGAAGAAGAAGGATGCAGAGGTTCTGTACAAGTCACTGTGTTTCTGCAGAACAATGAGCACCTGCAAGTGGTCTAACAGCAGCAGAAGTTGACACTGGTGGTCACTTTGGATTGAACCCTAAAATTTTATGTCATTGTCGTTGTATAGAGTGCATCACACTAAACTGGAAGTAGAATCCCTGAAACACAAAGTAAAATGAGTTGAGGTAATTTGAACTAAACGTTCAAAGTATTTCTATGCACAGCGTTGAATTTATTTGGAAAATATATTATGTCTATAAGACAACATAACTCTCCCTCCCCACCAATAAAACCTGGTTTAGCCTTAGAATCTTGGAAAAGATTAAAAAGAAAGACTTTTTTATCCCCAACAGATAACTTCTTAAAATAGAAGATCTCTTATAAGCACTAAAAGAGAAATTGTTCTAATCACTAAATCTTACTGTAAAGTCCCCTGTGCACCACAAAATGCCATTATTTGTTTCAAAATCATTGTCATGTAACCTGTGATTGTGGACACTCATGTAGGATCTCCGTTTATTTTCTGTATAAATGCATGCCTCATAAAAGTTAGTATATCTCTTATTGCAGACAGAACTCATCACTGTCAATAGTCAAATAAGAGTGATTTTTTTTACCTTTTTTTTTTTTTTTAACTTGAAGTTTGCAAAATCTTTGTCCTATATATATGTGTTGCTTTGCTCTTTAATGTGGTTAAGTGGAAGGTAAACTGTGCTGGAATTTGCGAAGAGCAGGAAGTCTCCAAAGAGCATGTAAAATTAAAATCAGTAATGACCTCAAGAAAACTAACCTGCATATAGTAAGCCAAAATGTCATTTTATTCTGGTATATCTGTCTTAAAACAGATGCTGCACAGATGCTGGTATTTGTTTCAGTGGAACAGGAATCTGCTAAGGTTTACGTTAAGAAGTAGTTGTTCAGCTCAGTAGTTAATTGGGAAAACTGAAAACCTTCTTTGATCCCTTAGTGCTTGATGTAGGTCAAATTAAGAAAAAGAAATGTACCTATTTCTGTGAATGACATTTTGTAGTTCCTTAAGTCAGGACATCAAAGGGACTAAATCAGAGCTATCATTGGGGACACCACGTTACCACTAGATTAGACAACACTCTTTGCCAGCAACTGGCCACGTACAAGTCAGTCTTCAGACACCGCCAGGGTAGGCAAGCATGGGGTTTGTGAAAATAGAATTATATGATAGGAGAATGAGAATCATGAGGATCTTGGGGTTGAAAGACCAGCCTGTGGATCTTCAGACTTGAGGTTGTTTTGAAGTGTCATAAGGAGGTGCTCAGCAAATTCCCTTTACAATTAAGACCAATATAGGATTCCACCTCTAAATATCACCAGTGGTCCTACTTTCTTCAAGGCAGTCAAGGCATTATTTTCCCCCCAAATATATGGGAGATGTGATGAAAACTGAATGCTGTAGGTGAAACATCACAGGTACCTGTTGAAAATTCCTCTCCACAAGGAACAGATGGTTGTATGAGAGAATTTGTATTTGTGCCAGTAGAATCATTCCAAACACCCACATCGTGAAGGTCACTAAGTGCAGAATTAGCACAGACACCAGCTTCAGTATGATGGTTGCCAAGTCCTTGCTGCACCTGGCTGAAACCAAAACATAATCATCCCGGGGTGAGTCATGTTTGGTAACTGTGTCCTGAGTAAACCGACCAAATACATATCAAGCTGAAGTAAAACATTATTAGTTCATTAAATGACTTTTAAAAAGCAATTTAAAGTCACTGGATCAGTAGCACAAAAAGAGGATAAAGAGCCAAGGATTGGATTCCTGGAACAAACTTGCAAGCAGAATTACAATTTTTAAATCTTAGGCTTCCTGCCAACTAGCAGAATCTCTTACATGAGGAGTTACAAGAAGCAGCTCACTTCTAGCAAGAATCACTAAACACTAGAAAACACTTGCTGGAAAGCACTAGCAAGAAAATACTACTCCGAAAATAGCAGTATAGTTGCAAGTAAATTTGCAAGGAATTTAGGATTTTGCGAAAGGAGGAATTAAGGCTTATTATTAATAATAATAAGTATTTAATTTAAATGATTAAAAAATAATGTAATTGTGTCCTTTTAATGATCATAAACTTCTCCGAAAGTCATCTGCTTCACCCTCTCCAAGAGAAATGGCCAATGTTTTATGTTTTGAGACAAAATGTCACAGTGCTATGGAGTAGAACAGAATTTCTCTACTGTTTTTTGGATAGGGCAGGGTTTTATTTAAGAGAGCACTTTGTATATAGTCCTTTGTTAACAGTTTTCCAAAAGAGTTTTGTTTTTTTTTTTATTTCTTTGTCCTTATGCCTGGGTCCAGTTGAAAATTATCGAAAAACCTTTTAGCAGGAATTTAAATTCTCAAGAGAATGAACTTTTTATAAGCTTCTTGGCACACCAAGCGTGAGTAGAAGCCCTGTCTTTTCCAAAGAATAATGCAGGTAATTACCTACCTTTTCGTATACTTCCCCTTTCATCTTTTGTTCTGACCATGCAATTTGTTTTTTACTCTTCATTTTCATGTCGCCCCCATTTTGCAGAGTTTTCTGCACTAGTATTGATTGTTTATTTCTTTCTCTTCATGAATAATGCTTACTTGGCCTCACTTAATCAAATCTGTTTCTTATTTTCTGACATTAGACCCTTAAAGTTCTGAGATTCTGTGTAGTCTGTTTCCTACCCATTTTGTTCTAATCCCAAAAACATTCCTTTTCCCTTCTCTGGCAGATGAAGTTTTTATCCTACTGTGGAGCCTTCTTCCTTTCTTGTTCCTCCTACCTAGCTCTGAAACCAACCTCTTGCCAGTTTTTCCAAGTGGGGATTTGGATTCAATATTACTGTTACAAATTTCTCTGGCAACTTTCACTGATGGCATCATCTGCAATGAAGGAAAACAAGTGTGAAGGACATTTATGTCCAAAGAAGGTTTTGCTCTGGGCCTAATCTGCATGTGCATTCCAGTGAAAATATTTCTATATATGTTAAAAATAAGGTTGACAGAGAATATACAAATTGCAGCTAAATAGTCTGGAGTTCTCTCCCCCACTCACCTTCCCAATAACTATTGTTATAAACCTCCTTTATTTTTTAAGTATCCCAACAAAGTCAGTCACTTTCTAGTATCCCCAAAATGAGCTTTGTTCTGCTGAAATCATCATGAAATAGTTTGAAGTCCTTATAGCAAATTAATAATAAACAATAGTCTCATATTCCAGGAAACTTATTCTCCACTTAAATCATTACATTTAGTTAATGATATAATTTCAATGAACAAAACCATATTCAGGGGATTCCTGAAAGTCCTGGTCTCCACAGAGGTACTATCTAATTGAAATTCTCTATTTCCTAGCATTCTGTTTCCTGTACCATTTTGCTTAACTATATCTCCAGCCCAATGGTCTTATAACTTTAGTTATATATATATATATAGTTATTCTCCTCTCTCAGATCAAGTCCTGGTCCTGAAAGGTGCTCAGTACTTGTGGTGCAGTCACTTCTGTTTCCATTTGAAATCAATGGGAAAGGATGATGCTCAGCCTTTTGCAATACTGATCCTCCCTGAAAGGGAACAGCCAAAGGTTTGCAACATTGGTCTTTCAGATGATTGAATGTCAACCTCATCAAATTGAAAGTCAGACTTTCTTGACCTCTGGCTAATGTTGTTGACTTCATTTAAAATTCCGTCTTAAAAAAAAAAGAAGGGAATAATTCAATGCTGTCTCCTTAGAGCTTCCTGGCAGGCTACCCAGAGTGAACTGGGCAACATGAATATGTTTTGCTTTGTTTAAGCTATCTCAAACAACTTTATTTTGGTGACCTTTTTCTAGGAGAATCTAATCTTTGTTCAGTCTGCTATATTGCAAGTATTAGAGTTCACTCCTACTTCTAACACAAAGTGAGGAAATCCAGGAAGATATATTCTGTCATTGCTCCTGAAACCACATCTCTTTTCTTT
The DNA here is from genome assembly GCA_013396775.1 of Cephalopterus ornatus. Lineage (NCBI taxonomy): Eukaryota > Metazoa > Chordata > Aves > Passeriformes > Cotingidae > Cephalopterus > Cephalopterus ornatus. The sequence goes on from VZRE01011407.1 coordinate 272,052, forward strand.
GAGATTTGTCATGCTAGTAAGAGCTAGGCATGAGCTAGACAGAAGGTTAAGGTTTTAATTTTAAAGTTGAAATGAGAGGAATATAATGATAATTAGGCCCAGTTTCAGGCAAAGAGGAAACACAAAGAAGAAAGTAATACCCACTGTTGCCATGATTAGAAAGAACAATGTGTCACTGAGGACAGGATGCACTGCACTAACTTGACCTCTCTGGAAGTGAAATGAGTAGGTTCCTCTCTGGTCAATGAATAGGAAATATGCATCTTTGGAGGCCATGTTTTAAATATTTTAAACACTTATTCTGGACTACAGAGGGAGCTTAGACAACTGACTTAGACTGGACACACAGGAAATCATTCAGGTGCCTAAATGTAAATATGTGTAGTGCCAGTTTTGGTACTCTAAGGAAAATCCTCTGGGGTAGGTCTCTCAGAGATGCTGTATCAGTTGTCTCAGTGAAAGATGTTTTAGACCGCTATAAAGAGCAAAAGTGTTATAGTGTAAGAAAAACTGCAGGAGAGGACGAGGATGGATGAACAAAGTGAGCTGTAATAACACAAGAAAGGAGAAACTTCCTAGAGTACTTATCATCTAAGTCTATTTGTAGTTTTGCACATATATTGGTCAAAAAACAATATGGAAGTTTATTTTCACTTGCTAGTATGAACTAGTCTGGCTTCAAAATTCGATATCCAAGTAAGACAACAAACTGGGAAAACTATGAATAAAGGAACAGGAAAACTGGAAGAAAATTAAGACAAAAAGAAACCTTTCAAGAATCATTAAGCAAAAGTAAAGGTAAATCCTAGAGATGATTTATAGCGGCACAGCAAATCAAGAGACAGGAAAGATTTGGGATGGAGGAATGAAATGGTCATTGAAAGTTAACATGTGGTTTAGGACTATGACAAGTTCTCAAACGAGGAGAATAATAGTCTTCATTTTATAGTGAAAAGGCATTTTCTTCAAGTAGGAAGATTTTATGACCTTGTACTGGACTATTTAGCAGAAATGCAGTCAAAACTGATTTGGCAATATCAAGAAAACGCAAGCAAAATGATGAGACATTGTGAGATCTTTTAAAAGACTGTAAGAATGCATATGGTACAGAATTTAAACATATAAATAAGTTTATATATGCTCCATCCTGAGAGCAAAGGCAAAAGTTGGACAATAAAATGCATCCACATCAGTGGAAGGACAGTAAAAACAGCAGATGGCAAAGAGAAGTTTGAAGGAAGATTGGTAGAGAAGAGGTTTCTGTCAGGGAAGTAATGACTATTCCAGGCACTGTGTTAAACAGGTAAGAAGTGAAAATTAGAGAAGAATCACTTTAAAAATTAAAATAATTGCTCTGAAACTGTGACAAACTGACTGCAAAACCCTGATGCCAAACTAGAAAGGTTTTTTTTGTTTTTTTGGCAGGAAAGTATGGTTGTTTGGCTGACTTCAAAGACAGCTGTACTGGCAACAACTGAACTGTTTCTGGGTCAGTCACATGGGTGTTTGTAGCTCGTTTCAGCATGAATGTTCTCTCAGTTCCCTGTTTCTCTCTCACAGGTTTTCCCCAGTGTGTATTCGTTCATTCTGTTGGATATTAATAATAGCATATTTAATGAAAACACTATGCAAATACTTTATGAAACCTCTGTAAATAATTCCTGTGGCTGAAATGAATAAGTTGTAATGGATATACTGTGTAAAAATTCTTTCTAATTTTTAGAAGAAAACATTTGTTCTGTCAATTCCATTCAGCTATAAATGATGTTTAGTAAAGGAAATGCACTGAAAGAGTTTATTAATGTTGTGGGACTTTCTTACTGTACTATATCAACACACAACCACACATCCAAAATTGCTCTGCCCAAGAGCACCATGTACTCTTGAAATATGGATAGCATTTCAGAAACACAGAGGATGGTAAAGGGAGGGTTTAATGGTCAATGTGTTGCACTCTGAAATGAGTAATATAATAACATTAGCCTTGATTTATACAGAAGTCTATATAGTTTAATTATTCTAATTTTACACATCCAGGAAACAAAAAAATTGTAGGGAAATGATTTGGAAAATACCAGAGAAGCCCTTGGGGTAATCCCCACCTGAACAAGTAAGGAGTGAGGCAGAGCCACATCCTGCAAATTCTAGGGAGCTCAAGGATTACCATGTCTTTAGTTCATCCTTCATGCATTAGGAGCAATGGCCCTACCCCCCTACACTGGATCAGAGGCCTCGTTTTGTGGTTAGATGGCATGTGGAGAAGATCAGCTATGATTCCAGAAGTATTAATAAGTGTGCAGCTTTTTTTTAAATGCTATTTCTAATCAAATATATACTTGTTTCCAAAAGGAATGATGTTTGTGCTATTACATTGTCTTTTTTACCAACTTACTCTCCCTAGGAACCTTTACACTTATTTGTGTGGATTTGGTTGGTTTTGTGGGGTTTTTTTTTGGTTGTTCTTTGTTTTCCATTTTGGTTTTTGTTTGTTTGTTTGTTTGTTTGTTAAACTTAATTTTTCTAAAGATTTTGGAGTGATTAAGAAAGATAATTGCACATTTTGACAAGGCAGAAGCAAAGAATTTTATCATTGATGTAATGCCAAGAAACATAAGAAGTAACACAATGTCAGGAATGGATATATCCACTGTTTCTGATATGTCTTCTAAGTTTGAGATTTTTGAGATTATGGAGTTTCGGTCTTATCAATGCTTTTTTCACCTACTGAATGGGAAGTTTTCTGCCCAAGTATAAGTGAAAGTTCATTTTTTTAAAAAAAACTCTACTGCAAATATCCATGTTTTCCTCATTTTGTAGTACAACACTGTAGTGGATTATGCTTTCTAAATTGACAATCCATGTGTTAATCTTCAATATTTATATTTGTTTGTATAATGGCTGTAAAAATCCTATTCTCAGCATTATTTCAAACCCTGTCTTCTGCACCCAGACTTTTTATCAGGCGTGATTATAGGGTAAGGAACAATTTGTTTGAAAAGCTGAAAACTGAATAGAGTTTGGATAAAGATATTTAGCTACAAACACTGGTGACAAACACTAACATGCAGATCCATGGAAATCAAATCAACATGGAATTAAATTTCTAGTTGTTGGCTTTTGAAGTAAAAAATTATGAACTTTGTTTTCGGTTTCAGGGAGGAAAGAAATAGGAGTTTTATTTCTTCATTGTTGGTTCTTTTTTCTAAATAGAAAAGTCGAAGTCTGGTCCAACAGACTTTAGGGCCATTAGAAGCTAGCTAGTGCTCTATAAGATTTCATATCTAAGTTAATGTTTAATGATTTGTAGTTTGTCAGCACTGAAGAACATATTTTATGAACTCTAACGCGTGAATATTGAATCATGTTGTGAGAATAAATGATAAAGCAACTTTGTATTTGCTTTTGCTGATCATGTTTCCTCACAGAAATTGCTGTCGTAATAGGTAGCCAATGCTTTATGCAGATGATATAGTTTTAAAATCATTATTTTTATATAAGTAGTAGAGTTGTCATAGTCTATGGGCCTAAGAAAGATGAATAGGAAGAAGCAATATCTTTTATGAAATTAATAAATATATTGGAAATGCTCAGTTTCTCCCCCCTCAAAAACAATCTCAGAACAAAACCTCCCATTTACCAGCTCTGGATACCTAAACTCTTATTGTATTGATACTATTTTTCATGCATGGCAAAGTGGGTCATTCTAAACTCAAATCTAAAGTTTAAAATAATCATAAGTACTTCAGTAGTCATTCAGGGAACAAGTGTGTTTGGAACAACAGATATTTGACACAACTTGAACTGGAGGTGACCTGCCAGTGCCAATCTGCAGATAGTATTTAGTTATGTAATTTAATGGCCTTCACATTTTTCTGTCTAGGTGTCCGAGGCAGGTTTCCTCTTTCATACAAATCTTGTGGTAACCTTTGCTCCCCAGTGGTTTAAATCACATTCTTAAGGGATTAAACTGTTATGACAAAAGAGGAATGTTTAGATATTCTGCTTTGCAGCTAAAAATTTGTCAGATTAGAAATTGTGTATTTTATAATCTCAAGATCAAAGAAGCTTTCCATCAAAGCTTTATGTCTGCTATAATATTTTCCCAACCTTTGTTGAACCTGAATTGTTTTGGATTATCTCACATTGGGTTCACTGAGTATGCCTAGCCAAATGTGGGAAAAAGCTTCCTGCCAAACATTTTAAACATTTCACATATGTAGGGCAGAGGCGGTAAGCCACAGGTATTAGTTTACTGCGGTGGCGAAGCTTGCTTTAACAGTCTTTTTAACTCTACTTTTATACGAGATGCTTTTTGAGATTAGTATGACAGATAAAACCCCACAGGGCAACCGTTTATCTTCCATTAAGAATACCATTCACTTTCTTTAACCTAGTGACCTAAGTGCTCCTGTAAGGAGTCTTTTTTATAGAGTTTTTACATCTCAATGGATTAAGTATCGTTTCTCTGCTGAGGAGAAAAAAAACACAATTCAATTTCTTTAGAAGAATGGTTTGTCAGAGCAGAACAGCTTTTGTCTTTATCCATCTTTAATTCCAGTAGTCATGATCCCCAAATACTCACAAAACAGTGATCATTCAAAGTTCAAATTGTCAGTTATTTAAAATCCACTCACCGAGCTCCTTTATTTCAGTTTCACTACATATTTGGCAAGGTAAATAAAATACCAGGAGTACAGAGGATAGAGAGTTTAGCTGTTCTCTGTGCTGCGCACTACCTTGATAGTCTTTAATATTATTTGGCATAATCTTAGTGAAAAATGCATATTTACAGTAATAACTTTTTTCTGCTAATACCCATAACATTATTGAGATGTGTGTAGGTCTATATATAAAAAACACAATCAAAGTAAGTCCTAACAACTTCCATAAAGAAATAATCAAAGAAATTGTTTAGACATTTCCAGATTGGAATTGTCTTAGAATTTAGCACTCAGAGTGAGGTGTATTCCCCAGATTCCAGTCACTACCTTTTGGAAAAGCTAGACAGGTTGACTTTTTAATGAATATAATGAAAAGTCATATGCCCAAACATACAAAACTATTAAATGTCTCCTTTGCATTTGCTCTGTTTGGTTTATAAAAATGTAGCAATGGTTTTGAGAATGACAATGACAATGTTTGATGCTCTCACCTCTCTTTGCTTTTAGAAAGACCTGTCTATGATGAGAGATCTGGTGCTGTGCTCTGATGCTGTACCGCATCATATTTTAGACAGAGGCTTAGAAAGAATTTATTTTTGGTGGCTCTTGCTTGAAATAAACCATTTCCCTTACCTTTAAAATCTAGGATATAAATTTTTGCCTCCTGATTTTTTTCTGCATTATTCCTGTCTAACTACTTCACTGTTAGAACTGGTTATTCTCTGTTCTCTGGCATGTCTTTATTTTATTTCCTTTTTATTACGATACATAACCTGTTTTCTGGATTGATTTAGGTACTGTGCATGTATCTGCAGGAGTTAAAAGTCATTTTAGATCCCCTGTTCCATCTGCACTATTTTAAGCCCTGATCATTTCAATTGCAATGTGAAATGGCCCAGTTACTTCACTGGAGCTCTGTAAAGGAGGAGTAACTCACAAATTGCAACTTGAAGTGCATTCCTGTTTCTGCCCATGCTCAAATTCTTTTACTTTAGTCAGAGAGTCTATAAAAAGCACTTGATGTATCCTATATAATAAAGGTTTTAATTTTTAACTCTTTTTTATTTAATAGCACTTTTATTGATGTACTTGAAACTCCTTATAGATATGACTACCTGTAGAGGAAGTCTGCTGAAAGCATAGTACATACTTCTCATTTGTTTTTCAAGGGATGTGCAGATATCATTAAAAAAAGACAATATTGGTAACTTCAGCTATTCAAGCTGAAGGTAAACTTGTAGTGTTTGTATTCTTTTTATAAAAACAATATTAAAAATACTGAGACAAAATATTAGAATTTTTTTGTTTTCATATTAGATGATAATTGAAAGATAGAGTCACTATATGTACACTGATATCAGATCAAATGTTAAAGAATTCTTAATCTTCTTTTCCCCTTTTTTCACCCAACACCGTCTTCTTCTTTCTAATCTACTGCTGTCTATACTCTGACTTGTTTGTGCCTAGATTCACAGTTTAAAAGATTTGGGTTTTTTTGATTCTAAGAGTGAAACTGTACTTTAGCTATGAATTTGAATTTAAGTCTACTACTTATAGTCCATCTGTACTAAATATCGATCCCCTATATCTCCTGCGCTTATGGAGTCAGGATGAGACATCCAGTCCTATGACAGCATGATCTTAATGTATGTCTTCACTTACTGGGCCTATTACGTAAGAGCTACAATGTTATCATTAACTAGCAAGTTAGTTTATTTCTAATTGCCAAAATCTTGTGATTTTTTGATATTTGACAAATCTCTTGATCATAGTGTGGAGAAGTATACTGAAAGGCTTTGCAAATACTTACTAATTAGGAAAAAAACTGGCATTTGTCCAAGAAACTCAAATTGTCCCAAAACAATGCTATTGCAGTAAACACAGTCTTCCCATCTTTGTTTAACTACAGTAGTTCTAGATCCATTATTCCTCGTGTTCTTCATATGTGATTTCCACAAAATTAAAAGGGCCGTTTTCTGCCCTCCTGGACTGAAGAAATTACATGAATGAATATCTTATGGGGGTGCTAACATATTAATGGAATTGTGATCTGTTAGATCTTGAAGACCAAAAAAAAAAAAAAAAAGAATTTAGAGAAGAAAACACAACTTATGCCTGCTGGGATACTTCATCAAACTGTTTTAAAGGACTGAGAAATGAGATTGTACTTGCCCATGGTCAAGGGATTTCTGAACTAGAATATTAAAGGTTTGTTAGAATTAGGTTTCAAACAGTGTTGGGTGTTTCATGCTTGAGTGACGAAAAGACAATTATTTCCCAGAGTCTTTACTGCCTCTGGGCATGATTAAATAATGGAATTGTATTCTCAGAAAGACGCGGTTTATTACTTTTAACAGCTTTTCAAGCTGAAGTCTTTATAAATAAAAAGAGCTATAATTTAAAAAAGATAAAAGCCATGTGCCATTTCATCCCCTTGAAATATGGAAGAGAAAGACGTGTGCAGTATCTATAACCTTTAGCATGGAGCTTGCTTGAGGTGTGTATTCTTGAGGGAAAGAAAATGTGATGCTCTGATGGCCAGAGGCTCTGCTCATACTCACTTTGTTGTTTTATGTTTCTCAGAGCAACAGATAATGCAGAAAAGATGAGTGAACTGATTAGGGTTTGATGAATTTTGATAGTGATTCCACAGGTGGAGAATAAATTAGAAACACTCTGACCCCCTTCCCTCTCTCTTCTCCCGTCCCCCACTTCTCCCCACCATGTTCAGATACTCTAAGTAGCTTTGCTGTTCCCAAATGTCTCCAAACCAGACTGCAGCATTTGCAAAGTCAGTCAGTCCCGGAGCACTAGCAGTATCCTGTGTCTGTACACTGCTTGTAGTCAGCTCATCGCCAGGTATCCTTTCTGGCCACAACAGTAAATCACAGTACTGCGCTCTTGTGTTTCAGCCCATGGAAGAAGGGTTTGTGACCTTTCCTGTCTCCACAGAGGCACTGTCAGGCTCGTTGGTCTCATACACAAGATTTGTTGTGTTTTAGTTGCACTCAACCACGGCTGAGACCATCCACCAGAAATCAGCAGCTTTCAATTTATTAAAACTGGAATTTCCATTTAACATTTCCAGTGAAGGTATTCTCTCATATGAAAAACTAGTATAAATAGTAATGCATTTTTTAAAAAATTAATTTAATTTCTGTCATTCAGAAATAAATAGTCTGGAGACTATTGCTTAAAACCATTTTGGTTATGGTTACCTAGTATTTTAATGTAGAAAAAAGCAGAGTGCTACCAAAAGCCCTTCTCTGTGGCTGGTCATTAATGTTTGTCCCTATCTCCTCTCTAGTGGCAGATTTTAGCCTGTGAGCCATCATATAATGAAACCTGTTTGGAACAGTCTACTATTAGTAAATTTGCAGATGACACCAAGCTGGGGGGGAGTGTCTATCTGCTGGAGAGTAGGAGGGCACTGTAGAGGGACCTGGACAGGCTGGATAGATGGGCCAAATCCAACTGTATAAGGTTCAACAGAACTACTGCCAGGTCCTGCACTTTGGCCACAACAACGCCATGGAGCACTACAGGTTGGGGACAGAGTATCTGGACAGTGGACAGGCAGAAAGGGACCTGGGGGTACTGATTGACAGGAAGCTGAACATGAGCCAACAGTGTGCCCAGGTGGACAAGAAGGCCAATGACATCCTGGCCTGTATCAGGGTTAGTATGGCCAGCAGGACCAGGGAAGTGATTGTCCCACTGTACTTGGCACTGGTGAGGCCACACCTAATTGCAGCCCAGTTCTGGGCCCCTAAATTAAGGAAGAATGTTGAGGTGTTGAAGTGTGTACAGAGAAGGGCAATGAGGCTGTCAAAGGGTCTGGAGCACAAGTCCTGTGAGGAGAGTCTGAGGGAGCTGGGGTTGTTTAGCTTGGAGAGGAGGAAGCTCAGGCGTGACCTTATCACTCTCTACAACTACCTGAAAGGAGGTTATAGCCCGGTGGGGATCGGTCTCTTCTCCTTGGTAACTAGTGATAGGACATGAGGTCACAGTCTTTAGCTGCACCAGGGAAGGTTTAGGTTGGACATTAGGAAGAAATTCTCCACAGAAAGAGTGATTGGGCATTGGAATGGGTGCCCAGTCTGGTGGTGGAGCCACTGTCCCTGGAGGTGTTTAAGGAAAGACTAGATGTGGCACTTAGTGCCATGGTCTAGTCAAAAGGGTGATGTTAGGTCATAGGTTGGAGTTGATGAACGCGGAGGCCTTTTCCAACCAAGTTGATTCCGTGATTCTGTAAGAATAAGCTTCCTGCTCTCCCCCTACCTCCTCAGGAGTTGTTTAGTTGGATCAGTTCTTTCTCTGAGCTTCTGTGTGCATTTTCAGAAACTCTGGAGCTGGCAAAGGTAGAGGGGAAAACACAGCTGAGAAGAGGGAAGAGAGAATCACATTCTTGATGCTGGGATGGATTTGAGTATAATATAAGCAAAATTAAAATGACTGATCTGTTCTGTTGCTTTACTGCACTAAGTTAGGGTAACTATGAGGTAGTATGGCTCCATTTGCATCATATCTTAAAGATTCTGTATGGTTGTTATGTTCTTAGGATTTTGAATCTCTTTCAACAGGCCACAAAACCTTCTTCGCAGACTACCAGTTTTCCTTTCTAGTAAGTGAGGTTAAGCTGTGTGACAGCAGCTCAAAAAGCAATACTTGTGTGTCCACTCTCCAACACATCATTATTCTGTGATATGTATCATAGCTCCCCTCTTTTTTATCAGATTGCAGAATTATCCCATTTGTACAACTGCTCAAAGTAAATAAATAATTGAGACAATACTAAGTGCAAATGCAATTGAAGCTATTCATTGTTTGGTCTCACATCAAGGAGAAAACATGTCAAAGGATTTGTCCAACGAGAGCAAGGTGCCAAAATCCCTAGATCTAGCCTTGGCATATAGTATCAAGCAGATGTACTGGATATGAAAAATCACAGCTGCCAGCTAGCTGATAGCTACCTAAGAATCAGTCAGTGCTAATTTAGTATTCCTATGCTAGATAAGATCTATGTGGTGTGTCTGTGGGTCACTAAAGCTCTATTTACATTAGGTTGATAAGAATGGATACCGTACCAAGTGTCTTAGGAAAGATGTATCCATTTGTGACAGCAATCCACATGACAGTTAATTATTTAAAATGAACTCTGCTATTACTGCATCAGAAAACCACATCTATAAAAGCAGGACTGAAGTGGCATCTTCTTTATGAGATCCTCCGAGACTTATGAAAAGACAATTGTACTTGGAGTTTGAATCTTACTTTAATAAGGCCCTAAATTCTGCTGTGGAGTGCAAGTGATCTTTAAAGTGAGGTAAGTTGGTCAGAGTAGCAGAATATTTTAATAAAAGAGCAAATAGGGTCCATGGCAACTTAGTACAGCAGGAATATCCCTGGTGACATTTCCCTTAGTCATCTTTTTCCTTTGTCTCTTCATATTTCTCTTTCAACGAAATTTTTCAGGTGTCAGCAAGGATGGAATTTTGTCCCATTGATTGTATTACAAAAAGTATTGATTTTACAATTGAAATGATATGAATAAAGGTTTCTTCCATTGTGACCAAACTCCTCTTGTTTCTAGCACCTGCAAGTGAAATTAGCACTGTCTTGTTAGCCATATAAAAGAAATAAAATCCAAAAAACCCAACCAAAATAAACACCCCCCCCAACCCACTAAAAAAAAAAAACAAACACAAAAAGACAGCTATCCGCCTCCAAATATAACTACTTTGAGTCCAAGAGGCCTGACATCTTCCTCAGTGTCTCGTATCTATTAATTTGCAACATTTCAGTTCTTCCCTTTCCTACATCTTATACTTGCAAAAAAAGCAACATTTCCCAGATATGTTAGAAAAAGGAGATGAAGATAGTCTATTAGATTCAGTCTTCCTTTTAAAACTGGTGTTCTTTCTAATGTGTACATTAATTAAATAAATGCATTTTTAATTGAAACACATGAAGCTTTCAAGTCAAACTGAGTTCATGTCCTCAGGCACCCTATTAATGGAATTTTGGAGTGACAGTGCATGCCAACCAGCTGGGTCAGGACCATGTTAATGCATCATCAAAGTTTCTTTTCTGATGGCACAAGCTATTGCAAATTCTAAAAGGGAAAATTCTATCTCTTCATAATGCCTGGAGAAATAACATTTCACGAGGTCTCAACAGATTCCACATGCAGCTGAGAAGATATTTGAATCAGGTTTGTCTGTTTTAAATGCTTTATTTCACAGGCTGTCAAGTTTTAACAGCAGTTAATGATGTTCATCAAGAAGTTTTGTCTTCCTTTCCAAGGACAGAGGAATCATTTATTGTTCTTTTACACCAAAAGAACTATGCACAAGTGGATTATCTACATAGAAAAATAAATAGTTTCTAGTTTCTGTGATTCATTGATGCTATTCTCGGAGGACCAAAGCATTTTCTTCCTTTGTAAAAAGGAATAAGAAGAAAACATCACAAGTAAACCTGAATAGATGCACATCACAGTGGGTTATCCTTATGCAAATACAAAGCACAATCATCATCAGTAATGTCCACACCAAAAAAAAACCCCAACAAAACAAGCAAAAAAAAAAAAAAAAAAAGCAAAAGGGCGGCTGATTCCCTTGCATTGTTGACTAATGAAGCTTTCCGAATTACGCTTATGCTGCAGCTGCACATCCTTTTTGTTCTGTGTTGGCTGGGGTTGCTGGAGCCTGCTCTATACCTTGCATGTGTGAGGAGCTCCCAGGAGGACTTAGCTATAATGCAGGCTGGTTTCCCAAGACTGATCTGCATTAGTAAACAAAAAAAGGCTAGAGTCTTATTTGGTCCAGAGGCAAACTGATGTAAGCTTATATATTTATGACCACCACCTTTCCTTCCTCAAACTACAATGGCTTTACCCCTATGCTGTCTGTAGCAAACTCTGGGGTATGTTGTATGCTGAAATTTCACTTGCACTGTTTGAGGAAGTGCTAGTTGATGTGGGTCAGAATTGTATCAGGAACATATTTACACCTGAACACTACAAGTGATCCTTAAGCAACAGGCAAACTCAATACTTTATGAATAGCAACACAGACTAAGAGTGTAGCTTTCCCTGTAGGCATCACTGTACCAGAAAGATTCTCAAGGGACAAATTACCTACATATTACAAGATATGCAGACCTGAGCAAAAGCTCAGCAGCCTGAGTTCACTTAAAATATAGTCAGAAAAGGAAGTAAGATGCTGCTCTTATGCAAAGTCTATGCCATTTTGTTAAGGAAAAAAATATAAAATTACCCCGAGGAGTAGGATAGCAGCTTCTAAACTGTTCTTCATCTGATTTTGCACAGAAAAAGAACAAATCTGGTCATTTCCTTTTCAGTGAGGTCTTCTTCAAAAGAGACACTTTCGGCCTTGCCCACTGAGTCTGGTAACACATTTATTCACTGAAATAACAGAGAAGTGGTTTAACAACTTGATGCAAATCTCTAACTTTCCAGATTTCAGTGTCCACCTCATCCTCTACCTCTGTGGCCTTCTGAATACTTACTAAAAGAGGGACACAAAGGCTTTTGTACTGACTGTGGAAGACACATTTGCTTGAGAACTCTGTATTACAGACCAAGTAAGAATGTGTGCTTCTTAAATGTTGGCCAGGTAGAGGGAAACAGAGCTGGGGTTTTGTTGTCAAAGGAAAAATCAATTTGGTTTGTGAAGGAGATTTGTTCCCATGAACAGAAGATGGTTAACATCTAAGGTAATGGATCTTTGTGGAGCACAATGAAGGACAATCCCATTGCCTACTGCTACTACCATTGGTCTCTCTCTGCTTAGCTTGCTTATCTCTCTGAATTTGTTTTAGGCTTCTGTCTTCCTTTACAGAGGACCAAGCATTAGACTGAGTTCCAAAATTGCCTTTTCTATCCTTGAAACCTTCCTCATACATCTTTTGTAGTAATCTGTTAAGATACAATTACCTTTATTAATACTTGTGAATGTAAATTTTTGTTTCCTTGCTGGACAATTATTCAGGGAACCATGATGCATACAATTTGTAACACAGAGGTTCATAATAGGAATGAAAGAGCAGTGACACAGTTCAGATTAATCTAGTTCAGCAACACTGGCCTTTAAGCGCACACTTAGGGAGAAGAAGAACAAGAGTGCGTGATACTTCTTTCTAATGCTTTCCTAGTCTTCAGTTATTTTCAGCTCAAGTATTTCCCCCAACATCTGTGGCTTGTCTATTCAGTAACCTTCTGTGAACCTTTCTTTCAACTAGTTGTTTGGTTTCCCCTGACCACATCAGGGTCAATACAATCTCTTGTATTGACTATGTCCTTTGGCAGCTTGTTACAAAGGTTATCTGCATGTTACATGAAAAACTACCTTTTTCTTTCCTCTTTGAATATAATTCTACTGTTTTTTTTTGCCAGCAACCACCTTTAGCACTAGAAGAGCTATGAGTAATGAGTCTCTGGCCAACACTGTAGACATTTGTCTTATGATCTTAGCCCATCTCTTGTCTGAGCTGAAGTTCTGAGCCTATTAAGTCGTCCATACAAGTAGTCTTTGAACCTTGTTGACATGTATGTTTTCTGAGATTAGATGACTAGAGTACAAAACTAAAAGTCAGAGTGCACAGTAGATCTATATTCTAGAATAATATTTCTGGTTTATTCTCTGTTTTTTTACCATTAATTCATAGTGTTTGAATTTCTTTTTTGGCTGCCTCTGAATACTAAGTTGATGCTTTTGTGAAACTACTTATCATGCCCTTGAGGTCTTGTTTCTGCAGTGTGATGAACAGATCGTAGCTCACCTTGTATATCTAAAGGCAGAGTTTTTTTCCTCTGTTCACAATTCCATAGAATCATAGAATCTTAGGATGGTTTAGGTTGGAAGGGACCTTTAAATATCATACAGTTCCACCCCCCTGCCATGGGCAGGGACACCTTTCAACTAGACTGAAGTCCCATCGAAGTCCCATCCAACCTGGCCTTGAACACTTTCAGGGATGGGGCATTAAGAACAGCTTTGGGTAACCTGTTCCAGCGCCTCACCACCCTCACAGTAAAAAATTCTTCCTAATGCCTACTCCAAACCTGACATCTTTCAGTTTAAAACCATTACTTTTTGTGTTATCACTACAGGACTTGATAAAAAACCTCTCTCCACCTTGCTTATAAGCCTTATTTATATATTGAAAGGTCACAATAAGGTCTCCGCAGAGCCTTTTCCTCTCCATGCTGCACAATCCTAACATTTTCAGCTTTTCTGCATAGGAGAAATTTTTTCCTATTTGAATTCTTCTGACATTTTGTTATCCAGTTACTCAGCCCTATTAATCAGAAATTCCTCATACTTCGACCTTGTTCTCACTATCCTGAATAAAGTAGTGTTATCAAGTTTTTTCACATGAAACTTTTTGTTCAAATGGCCTCACATAATTAATATAATGATGAAACTGATTTTAAAAATTTGCAAATAATAAACAGCTAAATTTCATTAAAATTAATATCTATGAAATTATGTAGTTCTAGTAAGTCATCTGAATTAAGTGAGTATAGTGATTTTTGGTTTCTGGGAAAATAGTAAAAAAAAACCCACTAACAAAAATGTGAGGCTTCTGTAAGTGTGCAGAGAACCTTGCTTTTGACTTAAGTTTCAGCGACAAAGGGGGTTTATTTTTCTTTCTGTTAAAAAAATATTTGTTGTTAACACACACATTTCTGTCAAAGTGAGTTTTCCTGAATATAACTACCAAAAAGGGATGTTCTTTGTTCACAAAAAAAGGTGTTCCAATTGACTTGGTATATTTACTGTGCACTAGACAAGAATCACCCACCTTGCATGCTATTAGTATGTTTTATACCATACTCAACACGTATCAGTAAGACATTCCAGAGATCCCAATCTTTTCAAGATCTAAATCCTACACTAGCACATCATTTAAATGAAGGGCTTGTACATGGAGAAAGTTGCTGCCTGGGATGTTGCAGCTGTGATGGTTAAACTCAGTCTCTGTGCTGCAAGCAAGGACCAGTCAACTACAACCCCCTCCTTCTCTCCAATGTCTCCTCCTTCTCCTCACCTGCCTTGACCTCATGCTTTGTGTGACAGCTGTGGAAATTCAAATTGTCCTGCAAACCTTCTTTCTGCTGGCCAGCTGGCAGCGTAGGCCGGGACCAGGAGTGCCAGAACCTTACAGCTGTATTCCTGCCTACCCATCTGTAGCATATGCCATATGCCAGTCCCTGAAGTAAGCTGAGGAGAAGATCCATTTGAAATGAAACTCTTTTATCAGAACCTGAAAGTATTCCTTCTCACTTTCTCGCCTTGCTCCTCTGATCTTTTCTACTAGTCATTTATTCTCTGCTCACTTCCTCCATGCTCTGGGAATCATATGCAGAGAATTAATTCAAGCTCATGGCCCACTGCTATATTTTTTTAGTGAGTATAAAAAATTCTGTGTGACCTTTTGAGTAGAAAGTGTGGCAAGTACCACTTGTCTTGAGTAAGTAATGTAAATGCAGGATTTACTTCTCCATGGGTTCAGACAAATCCGTTCAGGCAATTTACAGTTGATTTGATTTTCTTTCCCATGAGGTGAGCACAGTGCTTACAAGTGGGTTATGAGGAACAAAAGGTTAATTCAAAGATATGGTCAGTTCTGTCTTACTAAAATAAGCATGTCCATCTAAGAACACATGCGTTTTCTAGACTAAGTTATTTAAAACATTTGCTTCCTTAAGTAATAGTTTTCCCCTTAAAAAGCAAAGGCAGATATTTCTCCATTTCCCAGATTTCTGAACAGCTTAAAATAGAGGTGGCAAGAAACCAACATGCTTAGTAATGTGCAGTGGCACTCTGAAGGCAAACATGAACAATAAAAATATCCTTCTGCACTGTCAGAGCTGATCACATTTGACTAGAATGTGGATTTCATTATATGTTAAAAGATGAAACCTTCTGTCATTCCAAAAGTGCACCCCTCACCACAGGAGGAAGGAAACAGTATGCAGAGAGAATTCAGGGCAGATGTACTTTATTATTATATTTTTTTTTAATGTTAGATGCAGTTGAAAAAAGAATTGTGACAGTGGAGTAAAGGTCTTAGAGCTCTCTTACTCTGAGCTGTGTACATACCTCTTCTTGTTTAACCTTATTACTCAACAGGAAAAAAGTCAAGGCTTCTGAGTTCGACGATGTATTAAATTTTTATTGCTCAAAGGACATTCTTCTAAGTAGATTCAAACTTAATTTTCAAGAAAAAATAGAATATTCCTCTTGTTTGTTTTACATTCACTTTCTGCCTTTTCTGAGTGTTACTTGCTTTAAAACAAAATTAAACAAAACATAATAGACCAAGAAGTCCAACAACAGTGGTCTTTTGGAATCCTTGACCTGCTTTTTCTCTTGGTTGCTCCCTGCTGAGTGGAACTGGATGGTGAGCTATATGTTGAAGATTTCACTTGTAAATTATAGGGCTACTTATAGTGCCTGACCTCAAGTTTCTAACTTAAAAGCTCAAAATGCCTGCTTGGGGTGTCTCATTCTCTCTTTTGGTTGTATAGAGAGGATGTGCTTCAACTCCTGAAAGTCTACCAACTGCTCCTAAACTGCCTTCCCCAAATAACAGTCTGAATCCCTTCTTTCTCCAATACTCCTATTTTTCTTCACTTACCCAGTAGTACAAACTTTCATGGAAAGCCAGACTCAGGTGCTTTCCAGAGCAATAACAGTGTCGGTAGAGACTCTATTTCTCTTGGAATCAAGTTAAAATTTAAAGGCTAAAATCTGACACTTTGGTAAATCAGAATTATAGTCCATCCTTCCCTCCCCCCCCCCCAAATATTTATATTGAATATACCAAATTTGTTTGCATAACTCTGAAAAATTGCCATCTGGCAATCTGCTGTCTGGATTCGTGGCAGAGTGTTTTGTTCCTGCCAATTTCAAGCCTTTGTTTTAAAATCTGTGCTGAAAACAACCCAATTCTCCTTCCCCTGAAGTCAGTGGCAGAACTCCCACTAGTTTCTAAGGGAGAAGGATCAAGCCCAGACAAAAATGGAAGGTAATTTAAAAAAAAATTCAAAGTATCATCAAAGGAATTGCACTCCTAATGCTATTTGTCGCTGCTTTGAAAACATAATGGCAAGGTTTTGCATATATCAGTAAATAGCTCTAGGCAACTTGAAACCATTTGAATTAACTACTGTAATTTTTTTTTTTAAATAATAAATCCCCATGGGAAAACAAAGAAAAACATTTGAAACAGTGGTTACAATACTGTGTTTTCTTTTCCGAAAGCTAAAAGAAGTGGCTAAGTAATTCTATTATTCATCACTCAATAAATAGAGATTTTCTGGAGCAGACTGAATTATAGGACATAAGATCATAGCCATACAGCTTAGGCTGAAATCCCATCAGATATCATGACTAAAAAGAAGGTGACTTGAGCCCTAGGGATAAAATAGGGTGTTTAAGAAACAAGTGGTGATTCACCATGCTCTAACTCCCACAGAAATCTTTCTATTTATTTTAGGGAGAGCTGGATCACTTTTTCCTACTGTTTTCTTCAGTGCCAAATTTGAATTATGCCACGTTTGTAGGTCCCTATGGCTAGACATAAAGCTGAAGCCTGGATGACCTCTGATCATAGAAATGTGCACATTGGTCCTTTCCCAGGGTGAAAAGCTGGCCTCTGTGTTCTGGCCTGTTTCCAGGTGAATTCCACTCTGCATCCCTGGAATTGTCCTGCATTTTAGCCATGACTAAATATATATTTAATTTCCTTTGTTTAAAACTGTTGCACAGTGTTACTGGCACAAAATGGCTGTGGTATTCTGCTCTGAAATAGCTGTGTGTAACTGGGAAGGAAAGAGATACCTCAGTAGGTATACTGAGGTCCCTGGGCTTATAGATAGCTGTTATTATTATAAATGGTACTGATCTTTCCTTCTCTCCTGCAGACTGCCATATTCAGCCTAACCCCAACATCACCCCCCCCATATAGATATTATCTGAAAAGTAAATTTAGAGCAGATGTCCAGAGTACTTGCTACCAGCAATAAAGATTAACAGAACATCGAGTTAAGCAGGACACAGTCTACAAAGAAAAAGCAGAACAAAAACACTGACTGAGATGAGAGGTGGGAAAGTCACCTGCCCCAAGCTGAGTGCAAGCCTTGAGGTATGGTTGGTACATAGGCCTTTTTTTTTTAAACTCTCACCCTTGCTGTGGCTGCAGGACATCAGGCATTTTGGCATCACTATTATTTTAACTAATGGAGTAGTTCTGCACTAAGTGATGGAATGTGAGCCATATTGGCTCCCCACAGGGAAAAGGAAAACACTGTATGTGTTTATATGCCAGTTAAACATCTGGAATCACTGTGGATGAAGCAAAGAAAACTTCAGTGTGAGGTTGGGAGCTGGGTTTTTGAAAAGTGAAGATCTAAATATTTGAAATTTTGCTTTTAATTGCATTTTTACTTTCATTCTCTTTCCTTCTTATCACATATAAAATTATATACATATATAAAATTATTTGTTTCATTTTAAGTACGCATAAACTGATTCTATGCAGAAATGTAACAATCAGATCCTACCATTTTATTCAGGTAGGTAGTATCATCCGCTTTTTTGGTGTGTCTTTGATGTAGGAAGCCATACACAGCCTAGCTGCTGGGCCGTAACTGCACATTATTTGTCCCAAACTTTCTCTGTGAAAGGTGTGTATCAAATGCAGGACATTGCACCTGACTCGCAGCTGGTTTTTGCATGTGAAATCCTTGTGGGATTCCTCTGATTCTCACAAACACACTCATGTTTTCTCTCTGAAAGAAAATAAAAATGTCTCAAACTGTCTTGGTGATGGAAAAACTAAAACAAAACTGTCAAATTTAATCCAGTCAAAGAAAAGACAAACATCAGAGAACCACAAATTGGGATCTTAGTGCAAAGCTATGTATTTGGACATGGGTTTGTATTCTTTCCCATTTTTTCTCAGAATCTAAGGATATCCTGAAGTATAGGAATGGAAGTAATGTTACGGATATAGGATTAAAAAAAAAAGTTTTGTTCCCACTGCATGCTAGCTCTTACAGCAGCTTGGATGTAAGCTTTCATTTCCTGTGGCACTAGGAAATGTGTATGTTCTGTAGGGATCAACAAGCAGAATTATTCAAGGGAGACAATGTGCTTCAGTAGTTGCAGCAGGGAACTTTAAAAGGTCCTGGCCTTGTTTCAGCATCTCTCTGGGTCATTCTTTCACTCTGTGACCTTAGATGACTCATTTGACCTCAGTCAAACATCTGCAAAGGCAGGTAAAGGAGCTCTACACTGCAGAGGAGGTACAGGATCTAAACTAAGACTCCCTGGAGAAACAACTACTGTATATTGAACTGACAGCGTTTGAGATTTATGAACGTAAAAAGTGTTGAAAGGTAAATCACTTCTAGTATCTGATTATGAAGCAGTGGCCATATATTCTCCTTCATGGATCATTTCAAAGTCCACATTGACAGTATTAGCTGTTGTGCCCTTCATGTGTATGGACTTAAGCTGCCTAAATGATGACGAGTTAGCTAACAAAGATAACAAGTATTTAAAGAAGATAAATTCTCTCTCAGCTGGACTCTGATGGTCAACAAATACACAGCCTGCAACATTTTAGTACAGCTTTGCTTAAGCCAGGCAACGTGACAGACCGAGCACTGTCAGACACAGCAGGCCTCCGGTGCATTGCCAGACAGAAGGCGGAGTGAGCCAAGTGTGTCCTCCTACCTGGGAAGAGGCCATATCCATCAGAGGATGGGCTCAGGAGCATCCCATGGAAAATCACATAGTGAAAGTCACCGCTACCATGAATGAGCATGACTATTTGGAATTTAATGCTGCTGCATGTTCACTTTCCTCACCATGCCCCTTCCCATTATTTAGTTTTATTCATTAAAATATTCTGATATAGTTATAACCAAATATTCAGTAAATATTAATTCTTCACAAAAAGACATCTATTTTCAGCCCTTGATGCTGCCTCATGTCCTATGAAGGACAACTGGCAATTGCTAGAATGAGATGTGAAATATTTAGAAAAAATTTTAAATTTATTTGAATTGAGCCTTAAATTGGATATTATGACAATCTTTATCTCAGTTGACACAGGATGTTGCTAGGAAAACAGATTGTGTAACATTTTTATGGTGTCTCAAGTATAAACTCCCACTGATAAAGATCTGGAAAGATCACCTCTGGTGAGATTTAACATTCAAATTATATTTTGAAAATGTAACGTCATTACTGTATACTTAGTTCAGGCAAGCCTGACAGAGTTCAAGAAGCATTTGGATGACACTTTCAGGCACATGATGTAACTCTTGGGGATGATCCTATGCAGGGCCAGGAGCTGGACTTGATGATCCTTGTGGGTCCCTTCCAACTCAGTATATTCTGTGATTCTGTGCTACTGAGAGCTTCATAAGGTTTGCCGTGAACTCTTTTTTCCCCTTCCCCACTGCCAGCCCCCCCCTTCCCATTCCTCTTTTCCTTTCCACTTCCTCTTTCTTCTCTTCCTTTTCCTTTTTTCCTTCCACTTCTTTTCTTCTTCCTCTTTCCTCTTTACCTTTCCCTCTCCAGTTCCCTTTTGTTTTTATCCTCTCCTTCCCCCCCACCTCCACACTTTCTTTTTGGTTTTCTTTTCAAAGAGGGAGGATGGGTGATGAAGAAATGTATGCAATTTTTTTTCCCTTGGTCTTTATTTTCTCAGGCAGTTTTCTTCTTTCCTGATCAGATTTCTGTCAGAGATCACACTGTGAATCATTGGTTCTCATCTGGGGTTTTTAGTCTAAAAGAATTCCACAAAAACAAACTTAAAATGCAAATTTGGATTTGGTTTATGAAAGCCCAAATATTGGAAAATCTGCAGAGGTTTAATTTGTTCTAAGCTACCAGTTAAAGGCACCCCTTAAAAATTCTGGAAATCTTTAAATGTAGTTACTGCACAAATAGAATTTTTGCCAGATTTTAATTCCACGTATTTTTAGGGTTTTGTTGTTCATCTTACCTTTAAAATTATATCCACACACAGCATAAACTTCTCAGTGTTTTATGTGGGGAAAATCTTAAGTTGGCATATTTTTCTTTGTTACTTAGTTTAATGAATAAGTTTTCTTGTTTGTTCATTTTATGATTACTTCTTATAAAATTAAACCTTAAGTTGTGTTTTTTTGACAACAGAGGACAACCTGATTGATGGAATTTACTGTCTGTGAAATCAAACAATGGTTTAATCAGGGAGAGGAAGCCTGTGGTATATTATTACACATCTCAACACAAACACCTTTTTATCATATGGTGAAAGATTTTCACGGCTCATGTACTGAATTTTGACAAAATGCGTAGGTATAAATTTCTCTAGAAGGGCTGTGTAAAAATACTGTAGAATTTGCAGAGTAATTTATGGATGTGTTTTGTTACATATGAATTTGCTGGAAGGGGTGAGTATGTGCACATTTGAAATTGGATTTGGTGAGCCATACATACCTGCATGCATACACACACACACACGCGCGCGCGCGCGTATATATACATAATCTGCTCAGATAACATGCATTTGCCCTATTTGGCATAAAATAAATGCCTATATTCCAGACACATCCTGGACTGAAGTAGTCAGAATAAGCAGTCATTTTCAAAGCTAGGACAGGACAAACAGTAGTGCACAGTACTAGACATAGCTCCCTGTTACTTTGGTCTTTGTCTGATTAAGGTCACTGCGCATGGCTACAGTACAAACAGGTAGTTATAATGAAGTAACAGATCCACTGATAGTGATCTAGTTAAGCAAGACAAAACTTTTCGAGAGCCAAGAGTAACATGTCTTTTCTGGAGCCTTCTTCTTCAATCAGGCATCACGAAATGCAGCTTCCACAGGTCAGTAAAACAAAGAGATACAGAAAGTTTGTCTCCTACAACATGAGTCACAGAGTTCAAGCCTTTTGTGTAAACAGGACATCCAGAGAAAAAGATTAAAAATGCTCATCCATATTTCATTTGATAAGACGTAAGATTTTATTTTTTATTCTTTTCTTCCCCCCCACCCCGTTTTGTTTCTCCTGGAAGGAAGAAGGGATTCTGAAACATACTTTGCTTCTCTGGTCATAATGGTTCACAATACTATCTGAAATTAGTTTGATTATTGAAATGAGATAATATTGCTTCACATGACGGAATGTTTACAAAAATATGTTTTAATATAACTAATCTTACTAATTTCTGTCATAGTTAATGTTGAACTCTTGCAATCTCATGTGGGAACAGAAGCCATTAGTAATGTGTATTGCCACTAAATATGCCAAATAAAGATAATTAATTATAAAATTTTCAGTAAGCTTATGATTTTGCAGTTTTGTGAAAAAGATAACTTTTATGACATTTTTTCTAGACAAGAAAGGTCTTTTTAGTGAGGAAGCATATAAAACAGGCATAATGCATATATTAACATTTGTAAGAACAATGTATCAGATTAACTAACAAAATTTTTCAAAAATTATCCATTTTCAGGTATCACTAATCATAACTTAGGAGAAAGGAGACCTAAAAATAGTTTTGGGTTTATGGAAAAAATCACTTTCCTCTAAGACTGTTGCAATCCGTGTATCCATAAAAAGTATAATGGGAACAAGATCCACACTGAAACGGAAGGAATTACTTACCTTCCTGTGGCAAAATTAACAAACAAAAGTAATTAAAACATAAACCTTTCAAGATAGTCACCTGAGGGCATAACTGTAAGCATTCGGATGATTTTATTAGTTTAATAGTATTTCTCATATGACTAAAACTGAGCACTGGAGGTAGGTTAAGTCATCCTTATTAAAATCACAGAATCACAGGATATGCTGAATTGGAAGGGACCCACAAGGATCATTGAGTCTGACTCTTGGCCCTGCACAGGACTATCCCCAAAAGTCACACCATGTACCCGAGAGTATTGTCCAAATGCTTCTTGAACTCTGCCAGGCTTGGTGGTGTGACCACTTCCCTGGGGAGCCTGTTCCAGTGCCAAATCACCCTCTAGGGAAAGAACCCTTTTTCTAATATCCAACCTAAAGCTCCCCTGACACAACTTTAGGCCATTCCCTTGGGTCCTGTCACCGGTCACCGTAGAGATCAGTGCCTGTCCCTCCTCTTCCTCTCATTAGGAAGTTGCAGACTGCAATGTCTCTTCTCCAGGTTGAACAGACCAAGTGATTTCAGCTGCTCCTCACGTGGCTTCCCCCCAATGTTTATTGATTTTTTGTTAAAAATATTTTCTTTTGTTTTTTACTTATTATTGCTTGAGAAAGTAGTGTTGAGTTACCTTCAGTACGTATGTAAAGAGAAACAGGAAGTTCCAAACCTAAATCAAGTAAGTATTGACTTATAAATTTGAATGTTTTTATGATTTTTCATTAAGACTTTTGAGGGACATAAGGTTTTCAAAAATATTGTAAAAACATTTTTGTGGGGAAGGACCCAGGTAACAATCACATAGTCTGTTAGGTAATAAACATCTAGGCAGACTCTCAACACCTGAGAGTTAAGATTTTCTCTGTACCCCAATTTTATTAGAATAAGGTTTATTGATTGAGTAATAAGTTGTACACTAAGCAGAACTGGGCAAGATGCTTTTGCTTGCTTTTGTCTCTAATTTTAAGCAAAGAAGTACTGGCATTTCTGAATTTCAAGGAGACTCAAGCAGTTTGTATAGCTTGTGATTGCAGTTCAGTGCCATTTGCTGTACAGTGGTTGCAGCAGTTAGGGAGGGCAGTAGTTCATAGCAGCCCTAGGCTGAGCCTAGCTGAAAGCATGAGTGTTTATCAAATGAAAAAATGGCTCAGAGTTAATGGGCAGCCTCTGCACATGAGAGATGTCTGACTGAAAGGCATAGAACTCTATTTTTTTCTAGTTGCCCTATGGAGCCTGGTCCCATAGAGGATTTGCCTACAAAAGAGATTTTCAAATTGCTTCCTCAATGCCTGCATCCCTCATGATATCTCATCTCATCTCGTCTGAGCTCATTTTATGCTTTCAAATGAGAAACTTGTTTTCCAACACCTGCAGCTGATTAAAAAAAAAAAAAGAAAATATTGAAAATAAACCTGGTGTAATACTACTCACTGGCAAATATGTATGTCTGAAGAAGAACCACATACTTAAAAATTTATAAATCACTATGTGGAGGGTTAAAGGCACATCCTGTGGGTACATTGTAAGATATGTTCAGAATACCACTGTTCCCAGGATATCACTCCCATGCAAAAAGTGCCTTCAGCCTCATGGCTGTTACATATCTGTGTCTCTAATGGGAACTACAGACATAATTGCTCTCAGCTGCATTAAAAATAGTGCCCAAGTATTTGTCTTGTCATAAGGTTTTAACTTACATATATGCAAGAATACAGTTTCGTCATAATGTATTTCCAAAATTAATAGTTAATTCTCTCTTTATGTTTATTGATATCACTTCTAACAAGAACAGAGCTTCAAATTAGTCCCCATAAGTCTCAAGAGGAATATTTATTTAAGATATTTCTTAATGAATAACATTAAAGAATGTTACCTACAAGGTCTTTGTGATGGAATGAGTCAGAGTCAGAGGCTTCCTTTAGGGTTCCATTACCTACGTAGGTTGAAATTTAGAAGCTGCACTGAACCATCAGCCAACATTTGAAATTAAATATGTTAAAATTAGGATTTTTTCTGAAAACTAGGAGAGCTTCAGAAACATATTCTTTTGTTTTTATCTTCATTGTTTTATTGCCTTTGGCTTCAGCTATAAGCAGAAACAGTCTGGAAAACATATGTGTTTGTATGCATACACATACAGACATGTATTTCTATATTTGTATTGGTCACTGAGCTATTTTGCAAAAGAGGTTTCTGTAAATAAAATGCCCTTGATAGTGACTCAGGAATTTGAATGGTCTGAAGTTTTGATCCGAGTTTCTGTTTTTCCCTGAAACATGTTCTTATGAAGATCATCAGAGCCGCAACAGATCACTTCTCTTATTATCCAAATCAACGAAGTGAAGAAGTCTGAGTTTCCAATAAGTGCATAATTTTGAAGTTCTGAATAATATTGTTGTAGCTGTTGGTAATAATCTGTGCTTTTCTAGTAACTCTTATTCTGCATCTGCTCTGGAACAAGAAATGTAAATTTTACAGGTAATATAAACCACAGCAAATCAATTCTCACTGTGTCTTGCAAAGTCAGTTAGGTTCTATCCATTTTCTATATGTAGGGTATATCTTGCTATTTCATATTTTCTTAGTAAAATTATTTCAATAATATAATTTTGCTACCGAGTGTTTTAAAAATAAAAAAGGCCTATTATCCCCAGCAAACTCTCTAGATCTGTGAATTCCTATTCTTTATAATAGAGTAGCATTATGAAGCATGAAAAAGTCTTTTCAATTATATGAAAAGCTTTTAGGAAGGTTCTTTGTAATTGTTAGTTGTTTTTGTTAATAAAATGACTTTGTTGACTTGCTATAAAGACATTTTGACATGAAAAATAATTTAGTGACAAAAATGTAATTTTGATTAAAATCAAGTTTTATCAGAGGTTGCAAGGGGCAATTTCCTGATTAAGCTGGGAACATTTTGTTTTTCAAAAGCTGCAAGTGCACTGTTTAATTGACTCTTTGTTTAACCTTTTCTACTCCTTTCAAATATATTGTTCTCAGTGGAGAACAAGGAGAAAATGGCAGAATGTAAGATATGGTACTCACCAGCTAGACCTCCAGTAAATACTTTGCAGGCATTTTGAGGACCCCTTATAACAGTCTAAAACTCCTTACATTAAATTTATTTTTTTTTAAATTCTGTGGCATAAAATTGTCTGATGTTGCATATTTTCAATAAATCCAAACTAAGTAGCAACTTATTTGTTCTCTGCTAGGTTCTGGGTAAGTGCAGAAAGAAAATGAATATCAAGCCACTAACAAATGATATTTAAAGACAAATAGATTCCTATTGACGTCATTAAGTCTGTAGAATTGATTTTATAAGGGTACATACATGTGTCCTCTCAGTTTTCTCGAGAAATATTTCTACAAAGAAAAACATGAAGTGCTAGAATTTGTCCAGAGAAAATGACCAGCTTTTTAAACATGCCATTGTATTTTAAACATAGCTGCTTATTCTAAATGTATACATGACAATTTACCTGAGCAACTAGTTACCAGCTTCTAAGGGAAAGTTTATTCTAAAATCAGTAAGAAAATTTGCATATATTGTGGGAAAGCAGAAAAAAATGTGATCTGAAAAGTGTATTTATCTATTTACTTAAAATTTGATGTAACTCTTAATGGAAAATTATTTCACAGTCATAGGATTTAATAAAGAGCTATTTTGAATAATTAATTAAATAATTATTAGATTGGACAAAACCCCTGACTCATTATCAGCCAAAAACTGCATTTCAATAGCTGTTGTTTTATTTGTACTTCTAAAAAGATTTTCTGTTCTCAGACAAATTAAAGAATGGGAATATATATAAATAATGCAGGTGTTGATGAATATATATTTTAAAATTGAATAAATGTAAGGTGAATATAATTATTCATGGAAGCAAAATATGTTATTCTGGGCCTAGAATTAAATTCATTGATTGTCCAGGTCAGATTTCTGTGTGTCCATTTCTGTGTGACTTACACCTTCTGTAATATAGTTTTTATTTCTGTATTGTAAAATTCAGTCAGATCCACTTGGATATTGAATGATACTGTGTAAACCCTAAGCCTAGTGTTGTATAAAGACAGTGAAGGCAAGCCACAAGTATTTCAAACTCTGTGAAACTGTAAGGCTGTATGTTTGTATGTCTGGATACCCAGCAGTGAAATTTCTTGGCTGATGATGAAAATGGTTGTTGAGAGACAGAACAAAAGTGTAATGGGTGCACAATCTTTAATATTCTTGTAATAAGGCAGTCACAGATCTAATCTTGTTGCTGATTACATTTTGAAGAGGTTTGCCCAAGAACACTAGAAACAGGAACTGGCTAGAAACTTCCTAATGAGACATTTCCTTAATCAGAATATCTATGAGTTGTGATGAGTAAAAGCCTTCCATTTGGATGCATTCTCCCATGAAGGGGAGAATTTACGTTGACAAGAAACACTAATTACAGTGTAGCCAAGTGACCGGGGAGCTCTCTTGGGATGTTCACTCCCTACTTTGCTTCTGTTTGCAACACATTTCATTGGAGAAATATCTCTTGGGCTACTCTAATCTCAAAAACATCCGCTGGTATTTTTTATAAATACCAGTAACTCAGACAAAACCCACCTGTTCAAGCTGCAGTTTACATTGGAAATGGGGACATTAGGTAATTCTAGGTTTTAAATGAAGACCCCAATCACTGGACCACTGATTTTGTCTGGGAGTATCTCTCTTTCTTGCGTGTCTCAGGGATTGCACACAGAAAACTAATAAAAAATTTAAAATGCAAAATCAAATACTAAATTCATCATCAGCTCTAATAAGAACTTGCTTTTCAATAGAAGTTTTGAAGCCTTTAAAGCACAAGGGAAACCTACATGATCAGCAGGAAACACTTAGCTCCTTGAAAGGTGTTCAATTTGCAGCTACACAGATTTCCAGCTGGAATGTCTCTGATAATAATTAATTTCCCCCTACAGCACTGTTTTCATTCTCTTGCTGGGAAGAGCACTACACAGCCTGGCTCTGCTGTAGGATCTGGGAATAAAGACAAGACACTCCCACTTCTCACTGCCTCTTTCTCAAAACTAAACTCAGGTGGAAATTTCACTCCCTGTGTATTGCTTTGATTAATGAGATGGTATCAGGTTCAGGGCTAAATACACTATAGTGTTCATAAAGTGTTCGATTTACTGGAACTCTTGTTCTCTTGATGATTAATACAAGTGCGATGGGCTGTCATTCCCAATTGTTTTGTCACATCTTTGCTACAGAAACAGAGCTTGTGCTGGAACTGAGACTCACTTTAATTATTGAATTAATACAATTTCATGGTTGATATGCTTCTTTCTCACCTCTGGGCTTTATATTTACTGGTCTGCTGTGATCTTTTTCCCTATTGGTGCAAGTAAAAATTAATGTATTTGCTTGTTGCTCATGCATTACTATGCATAACAATCCAAAATTAAATTTTATCCAAATAAACAGAGTCTTGCAACAAAACTTTTCCCTTCAGTTACTTATAAATTTAAAAATAAGCAAAACATCTTTCCTTTCACAGTCACAGGCATACATTTCTATTGCAGAATACTCAACAAAACTATCTGTTATCTATTTCAGTTTTATGTTCATTTCTTCAAAACTGTGTCCCAGATTACTGAGGCATAGGAAATGTGAACCTGGGCCTTGACTTTTCTCTGAACATCACTGTTCTATAACCTCTTCAACAAAAGTATCAGCCACAGTTTAGATTGCAGAGTATTAAAGTATTCATAATGTTTAGATATCCAGTATATTTAAGCTTTCATCTGGCAGAGTTCCCCATCAGCTGCAGTAAAAGAAATTACAGGGGAGGGGTGGTTGTTCTTGTCTTTTTAAAATTATGCCCCCTCTTTTCAAAGCCCCCATATTTCGACAGGCTGAGACTTAGCAGAGAGAAACTTACGCTAGATATGTGACAGCTTATTACTTCCTTGCACCCTGTCACCTTTAAGCCAAATAATCTCCTATCATGGTGATAAACTTGTCTAAGAAGGCAATACATTGCAGAAAACATATATTCACAGTTACGCAAAACTGAAAATGTGTGATTACAAAAGTGTACAAATTAGCCCTAAAAATAAAGCACTGAATCAAAACCTTCTTCCTCACTAGTGTTTCTTCCCTTGTTCTCATGTACCTTCTTGTTCCCTATTGCACTGTTATTTCATTCTCATAATTTTTTTCCTCCTCAAATTGAGGAGAGATGACTACTGCATCACTGGCTGACCTGGAATAACATGCAAATAGCATAGCAATTAACATATGGAGAAATGAAGAGTTATTGAGTAACATAATGATATGGGGAAGTAGTATATGCTCCTTTTACTAAGTGGTTATCTTCATATGTAAACATTTTTTTGAAAGACCATCATAATCACGAAGTTCTTTACCTATTTTTGTCTTCCACAAATCTGTCCCTTGTAGGCCATTTAGGGTAATAGAGGTAGTGAAGCAGTGGCCTCCCTCCACTACCCTCTCCTCCATTTTGAAAATCAGTTGGGCTTTTTCTCCACCTGAAACTGTTCAGTATGTTATGATCTCATTCTGTTAGTAATTCCAGTGAAACCAAATACCCTTTCATCAAGAAAACTATTTAGTATGTAGATACCTTCATGTTCATCTGACACCTGAAGGAAAAAAAAAGGAAAGAGAGATTAATTATCGTAGTCTCTTATTTAAAGAACTAATTCCCTCGCAGTCCTTTATTCTCAAAAATTCCAAATTCAGACAGATTATGTTGTGACTTTGAAAACTTTATGCTCATTTACTTACTACTGGAATTATTTTGCTATTGGAAATGTTCAGGGTTAGGTGGCCTCCTCTACATCATTTACTCTGGGGAATAATTAGTTTTTCACAGAAGTTATCCTTCCGAGTTATATGACATTGAGCTTCCTCCAGGAAGAGAGATTTCACATTTGAGAAACAGTTGCCAGGTTTAGTTCAGTGTTTGTCTTGCACTTATTGAGCTTAATACAAGGGAGACACATCACGCTGTGTCAGTACAACTGAACTTTTAGTAGCCTTGTTGACACAGGAAATCCACATTTTGTATATTCTTTCTTTCTTTCTGAGTACATATTGAAAGTACATTTTTATAAATGGATCCTATACAATAGGAAGTGTTTTCAGAGCCAACAAAGACCTTGGGAAAGTTAATGTTTTGCTATTATCAACTAATCAAGAAACTGTACTCCCTGTTCATTTTTCTATTCAATGAGCCATAATTATTTTGTTGTGGGGTAACCTTTAATTTTTATGGTGCATTACCTGATAATGAATTTTATGGAATTTCAATGGAAGATCAGGCAGAATCTCCAGGTATAGTATTTTAAGATTTTTTAATTGCAAGTATTTATTAAACTTTCCAGTTTTTATTTTTTTATATCACAGCAAACCAATCATATTCTAAACATTTAGATTGATAACAAGAATATTCTATGCTAGAAGTTACAAAAGGCTATGATGTTATACATTTGTATATCCATGTGGTAACTGCTGCATTTCCAACACATAGATTTTTCTGGTAAATATTGAAAGAAACCCTATGCAAGTAAGAAATTAACCCAAGAAACTTCAAGCTGGAAAAGGGTTGCAGGTAAGATAATGAAAAAAATCCTCTTTTGGGACAAATACATCACATCAATTGCCTCTGTTTCAACTGAGAAAGCAAGTTTCTCTCCTGTCCCAGTTCAACATTTTTAGTTGAGCAATTTTATTAAACTTTCTCAAATAGATCAAGGATTTTTTCAACTGCCTGGTATTAAATTTTGTCTTTTGTTAGACAAAGCTAGTAAAACATCCTAACAAATCAACATTTTAAAGTCGTGTGTATTTAATAGGAGATTGTAAAGTCTATCTACATATTGTCTGCATTAGGAAGAGCCAGTAGGCTAAAGGAAGAGCTAATTAACCTCCATTTGGCATGTCTGCAATATTTAGTCCAGTTCTGGGACAGAAAATATATCAACAATCTGGACAGAGTCTGGTAAAGGGGACGCTTATGGACAGTGTGGGTGCCAAAGCACACAGCATACAAGAGAGACTGAAGTCTTGGGTTTGCTTAGCCTGGACTACAGAAGCAAAAGGAGACATAAAATTGAGTCTTCCACTCAGTAAAGGAGGATTAAAAAGAAGAAGTCAGACTCTTTTCAGAGGCCCATATAGAAAAGACAAGATGTAACTCACAAACTGTATCAAGTGAAACTCTGATTACACATAGCTGCTCCCCAGAGGCCACCTTCTGGAGATGAATCTCCAAAGAAAAGAATCTTCTTTCTCAACTATACTTTTGAAACTCTTTATTTTTTTTCCAACAGAAAAATGACTTTTGGCCTCACACTCCTCTATAGCAAACCCGGGCACAAATGACTGCTCTTGTCTCCTCACTTTCTGTAGAGTTAGGCAGCCTTACTTTTCCCTGTTAATATAAACAGAATCTTAAATTTGTCATTTTAAGGTGACTGAAAGCTCTTTATATTGCTCACCTGCAAAAAACTCATCTCAAACTTTCAGTTTCTGTTACTTTTAACGTTCCATAGTAACAACAGATGACACAGTAAAACTTCAGAGGTAACAACAGGATAGCGTGCTCTGACCAAGCATGCCTACTTCTCAACCCCACCACATACAAATGCGCATCCTTTGTAAGAATCTGATGGCACATTTTCAGAATTACAAGGCAGGGGAAGTGAGAGAAAGCTGACAGGAATGACTTCATCCGTGTTTTGACCAACATGAACATGCCATTGCTACTTGCTGTTCATTGATTCTGGTAACCCCCTTCTTTCTTTCACAATGATTTGTAGAAGTAGTTTGCCTTATTTCTGCAAAAAGAAAATCTAAATGAGTAAGTTGTTGGCATATTTTTATAAGCTATTTGGATGTTAATGTGGAATTGCAGTTATGTAAAATCAAACCCTTTAAAATGGATTGAATAACAATAATAATCCTCAATAGGTTGGTGAACTGACAAATCTGTATCACTATACAAGACATAGTCCTATTTTTATCAACATTTTGTTATTCATTAAAAATAATAATGGTGTACTTTTTGGATTTTACAATAACTTTTACTGTTTTTTGTTGTTGTTGTTTGTGTTCTGCTGTTTTTTTTAGTGTTTCTGGACCAGAATCTTGGGTTACTGGATGGTGAGTAGCGAAGGTTATTTTTTCTCTCTGAATTACTTTCAAAGATTTTCTACTTGATTTTACAAGACTATGTTTGTATCACTATTATCTAAACCACTAAAAACTGGAAAGAATTAATGCTAAAGAGGATCCAGGAACTGATTCGGTTTGGTTACTTATGAAGTGCCAACACATCTGAATCCAAATGAATGAGCCTATAATTCAGTCCTCTTGCTTTCTAGATAAGCATCTATGAACCTTAAATCTTCCAGACACATGCAATCTTGTGTTCAGACATACAGACAAAACTTTAGTTCAAATATCCTGTTGACTTAGCTTAGTCAAGATCCGGAAACTGTTTCTCTCCCTAAATCCCCTGATTCATTTGTCATGCTCTGAGCATGACCACAGG
This sequence comes from Cephalopterus ornatus, assembly GCA_013396775.1. Taxonomy (NCBI): domain Eukaryota; kingdom Metazoa; phylum Chordata; class Aves; order Passeriformes; family Cotingidae; genus Cephalopterus; species Cephalopterus ornatus. Next base: position 303,993 of record VZRE01011407.1, read on the forward strand.
AGCAGGTTATTCACAGGATAAATTTCATGCCCCTTTTAACTTTTCCACAGCAGCACAGTGCACTGACCCTACTGGTAGATGACCTAGCTTCAGCTCCTTCTCAGTGTCAAAGAATTTTGACCGAGCATTCCCTCTCTCATCAAAATCCTACTGACTCCCAGTAAAAATACACTTGGTTGGCTACCTTTGAATTGATGTTGTGTCTACATGTCTACAGAAAATATATGAAATCTAATTCCAGACTAGTTCTAAGGACCCTTCAGTAGAAAAATTGAGGATCTAATGGCATATTCTCCTCTGTGGGCTGCTTCTGAATTTCATCCATTTGTACTTTCATTTCAGATGCTCATGTGAACCAGTCATTTTGTATCTTCTTCAGAAGACATAAGGAGGCCTACACACCTGGTACGAAATTCAAACTTCCTGTCTATCGACCTTGGAACCTAGAATATATTCCATCCCATACTTTTTAAAGAGCCCAGCTCTGTCACTGGTTCTAGCTTCTACTCTTGAGCCAGTAGGCTAGGAGACAGGTGGTAATACAGGCTGAGGTTTCTCTGAACAACTTCTTCCATCATCTTTCCCACATTTGAAATTGCATTTCAATGCCCTTCATGCACATGTTTCCTTCTATTTGGGATGTAACTTCATGCTGATGGCAGCAGCAAAATATCAGTATCTTTTAAGGTTTCCGTATTTTCTGTTGTTATAGATATCAATTAGGTTTCTTTGAAAAGAGAATACTAGCACAAAAACAATTTTCTTTCCTTGTAATATTCTACATCGCACTAGTTATTGCTGCAGATATTGGTGTCTGAATTGGATTGTTCTCCTCATTAATCCACATCTCAGCTTGGTAGTGCAATGAATGCACAATCCTGTATTTATGACTTCACAGTCCTAACCACAGAAACAATCTGTAATAGCACAAACTCCATGCTGTGGCTTTACTTAAGATCTATCCAGTAAAGCAGACAAGAACTGAAGAGAAAGCTTGCTATTACAGCAGAAATAATTTTCAAAAGAGAAATGAACACCCCAAGTTGTAGTAAAAAGCCATTCTAAACACTGAGAGATTGTATGTCTTTTTAATTACTTTGTATAGCACTAAACCAGGGCTTATTTTAGCAGCATTTCAAGGCATTGGCTGTGATACATTTCCATTTAATTAGGAAGAAGAAGGAAAGAAAAGGTGTGTTGTGAGGTAGAGAGAAGGGTAATCCTTGTATGAGGCTCTGTCATCTGGCCAAATTCTCAGCTTTATGTGCAGCTCACTAGCTTTAAAGCATATAGTGATACTACTACATCTGGTTCATCTGCCCTGGAAGGAATGAGAAATCAAGCTACAGAGACGAAGGAGAAAAGTGAGATAGCTGGCTAACCAGAGGTACAATTTTGTGTTTTGCAACCACTGGCAGAAAGCATAATGAATGTCCACCAGAAAGACTGGATGAAGTTATTTCCTGTTTCCCACTGCTGACTGTAAAAGAGAGGTTGAGTTCCTCTGGAACTCCAACTATGACTTTCCATCTGGAAAAAAACCCCCTCTGATGGGAACAGGAATATTTACACTGCTCTGAACGGAGCTTGAACTCAGACTTGCTGACTGTAGGAGTCACTACATGCTGCGCAGCTGAATTCGTCAACACTCGCATTACATCTTGTTTGATCTCTATTCAAATTTCCCTTTACACTGTCTGAAGAAGTTACCCTCAAATCCAGTCCAAAGCTAGCAGCTGCAGTGGCTGGCTTCCTGTGTTACAATCCAGTGAGTTGCAATTGTCTGTACATGACTGCAGCCAGACTGCAGTAACCTATAAAGGCAATAGCCACAGCGGGAAATGCATTCTCTGCTTCCTCCTGCCAGAAGAGTTGTATGTGGCAAAAAGCTGGGTTGGAAATGCTTTTTACAGCTCCTTCTCCTGACCCCTCTCCTCTTCCCCCATCTGTATGCTGCAGAAAAGGTGTTCCTTCTTTCCCAAGGTCATCCATGGGCACTGGGAGAGGCAGTCACTGAGAAATATGACAGCAGAATGATGTCGCCAAGTCATGAATAGGCAGGGCATGTCTCCCTCCTCCCCTTTTACATATTCTCAGGGCCAAGAGTTTACTTTGTCTTTGAGAAGATCCTGAGAAAGAGGAGGTAATTGCCAAGGAAGAACCAACTTGGTATAGGTGAAAGAATTTTAAAGAAGAGTGTCTTCGTAAACTGTGCTGCATTAGTATAGACATTTTAAGAAAATATTCTTAATGTTTAAAATATTTTTGTCTTATATTCCTTCATCCATTCTCAAACTTTGAAGTTTCCTAAGATTTAGACACCTATAAGAAGAGCTGGTATTTGATCAAGATTTATTTTAAAGATAATTATGACTTTTAAATCTTTGTGCAGACAGGATGTTCTGGGGAAGACTTCATCAGAAAGCTACAACTATGCATAACCCTGTGACCATTGAGAGCTATCAGAATATTTAAAACTAAAATAGAAGGGGATCCACATAACACTGAACAGTCCCAGTTTGAATCACTATTAGTAGGTTACCTAACCCTTCATAACTCTGTTGATTCCAACTTGATGACATCCTTGATTACTGTCGTGCCGCAAAAGCTGCCTGTATCCTACTTGGTTTTGATTATAGTGGTGTTATGAACACCATATGAATTAGCACCAAGTAGGGAGCAAGCAGTTATTGCAATTATTATTTTCCCCTTGATCAGTAGTTCTTCCTTTTGCCTTCATATGCTCTCTATATTGTGTTTATTCGTTGTGTAAATACAAGTGTAAGAAGTGCTACATAAACTATATTATACTTGCTAAACCTTAAACCATGTTAAAATATCCTTGAAGCACTGCATTACAGACTGAAAGATACTTCTCCAACAACCCTCATTATTCATGGATCATTGATATGATAGACTCTAATAGCTTCCTCAAAGACATTACAATGTGCTATATAAATGCAAGCCCTTAACCCATGGATCATTGGCATGATAAAATGCAACACTCATTCAAAACCCTTGCAGTCTATCAAGTGAATGCATACTATTAGACATCTTTAATTTGTGGATTATTGCCACAATTGATCATTACACTTCCTTTGGGGCTGCTATGGTCTATCCCATTAATGTATTAACATTAGCATTAATTGGTAGATTATTGATAAAAGTATTTTCATCTGTTTTGTCAAATATATTATCTTTTAAGTGGCAGAGATGGTAAAAACATTAATGAAAAAAACATATTGCACTTCTATGAATACAAGTAATGAATGTTTTTAAACATACCTTCTCATACAATTCCTCTGTTAAAATTCCTAAAGTTATCAATACAGACACTAGGGATTTGTAGTTTTAAGATTAACCTTTTAATGTTTACCTATTAGAAAAGTTCTTATTGTTGTCCAGTGGCATTCAGCTACTTCTGGCCTGCAAGGAATAAAATGGCTAAATCTCACCTCATAAACCCCATAGGTTACATACTTTTCTATTCCTGGTAGTATTGCATTGATAGGTGGTTGAGGCAGGAAACTGATGTACTAAATAGTGGCTTGGAGTACCACACCTCTCAGGCTGCTAGGTAACAAAAGGATTCAACCCGAGTCTCCTATGTTACTTGTATTCTCAGCTGGAACACTACTGCAGTGACCTGGCTGCTTACGACCCCGTGAAAACTTGCCTTTCCCAGCAAATCAACATTTCTCAACAAAAGAAAAAGTCTGCTTTGCGAGAAAATTTCTCATTACCAGTTTTCTCTCTCACTCAGTTCCCTCTGACCATGGTTTGGATAGACTCCTGAAAACATCCAACTCATGTCAATAAGGCATACATCTAGTACTGCTGCAGTGACTGCAGAAACTCAGGTCTCGTTAAAAGATTTTCTCTTTTAGCCTTAGTGGTTGCTAAGAAAAACTTGGAATGTGAACTGAATGCAGCAGCTTTCCTAACAGCTGCTTGGAGACAGAAAAGAGGAGCAGCAGATGGTGAAACAGCAGCAGTTGCTAGAGCAAGAAGCCAGCAGGAAAGCCACTTGCTCCCACATCTGCAGAAACAGGCATGGTTCTCATTTTTTGGGGACTGGTAGGGGTGGGAAAGGCCGGTTCAGAGGAGAAATCTTCCTGAGGAATGGGCATGGGAAGTGAGAAGAAATGGTTGTGGCAGTAACAGCAGTGAATAAGATCAGAAAGAAGGTTTACTCACCCTTCCCTGCCTCATCACCTGTCTCAGAGACTCAGATATTTTCTGTTATCTGACAGGGTATTTTGTTATCTGAGAAGTTCTTATCTAGTCTAAAATTGCTGATCTTGTTTTTTTAAGAGATAACTTCCATTGTAGCTAAGACCTCTGATTTTGTAAAGCCTGCATCCTTTCACAGTGAAGGATTGCCACATAAACTCTATAGCAGCATATTTAAGATATGTGAATTCCCTCAGCCCTTTTTTTAGACTTCTATGAATAAAAAGATAGCAAAATCAATTTAAACCAGATAGGTACGATAAATAAAGGTGGGGGGGGGTATGTGTGGAGTGGAAAGCATCTCAGCTGAGAGCATATACTCTTTTTTAGCTAAAAGCATGTATTTTTAGAAATTGTGACAGCCACTCAGTGGGACAGCAGCAGGTAATTTAGGCTCCAGGCCTGATTTATGTTAAAATGATCACAATCTGATGGAGATAACCTCAGTAAGTTATTTGCCTTCTCTCTGTGCTTTTAGAAAAGAGTATCTTAAAATTCCATTGATTTTAGGGAATGCAAACAAATTATTTTAACTAATGTGCTGCTATTTGCCTTGCAGCAGGGCTCAGCATAACTCCACAAAATTACTTTCCAGGATACACTTCCTCATTAGAATTGCTCTGAAGGCAAGTGTGTAGTGAGAGGTTCCTCACTGCAGGTTGCTGCCCTCTCAAATGTACTCATTTGAGTGTTTGTGTATCTGTGCTCTAAAGCAGACCAGTGAAATGATCTTGGATGTACACAGCAGTTGTTTTTCCAGCCCTACTGTTTTCACTGGTTGCATTTATAGAACAGACCATGTGGTGCTCTATAGGAAGGTACTGTGCAGTGCGAGGTGACCCGGCCTATGCAAGGATGAGACAAGGACTCTAAAATAGTTTCCATAGAATCATAGAATATTTGGGTTGGAAGGTACTGTAAAGATCTTCTAGTTCCAACCCCTCTGCCATGGGCAGACACATATTCCACTAGCTTCATCCAACCTGGCCTTGAACACTTCCAGGGATGGGATATTCACGGCTTCTCTGGGCAACTTTTTCCAATGTCTCACCACACTCATAGTGAAGAATTTTGCCTCATAGCTAATCCAATTCTATCCTTTTTCAGTTTGAAGCCGTTAATCCTTGTCCTATTGTTACATGCCTTTTCAAAAACTCCCTCTCCAGCTCTCTTGTAGGCCTCTTTTAGTTACTAGAAGGCTACTCTAAGGTCTACCTGAAGCCTTTTCTTCTCCAGGCTGAACAACCCCAACTTTCTAAGCTTGTAGAGGACAGGTGCTCTAGCACTCTGATCTTTGTGGCCCCCTCTGGAATTGTTCCAGCAGGTCCATGTCCTTCTTATGTTTGGGAACCCAGATCTGGATGCAGTGATCCAGGAGGGGTCTTAGAAGAGCAAGTAGAGGGGTAGAATCACTTTCCTCAACATGAAGGGCACACTGCTTTTCATGCAGTCCAGTATATGACTGGCTTTCTCGATTGAAAGCACACATTGACAAGTCATGTTGAGTTTCTCATCAACCGACACTCCCAAGTCCTTCTCCTCAGGGCTGCTCTCAATCCATTCTCCACCTAGCCTATATTTCTGCTTGGGACTGACCTTGCACTTGGCCTTGTTGAACTTCATGAGGTTCATATGAGCCCACCTCTCAAGGTCCCTGTGGATGGCATCCCTTCCCTCCAGTGGGTCAACTGAATCACATGGACTAGTGTAATCTGAAAATTTGCTGAGGATGCACTCGATCCCACTGTCTGTGTAACTGACAAAAATGTTAAACAGTGCCAGTCCCAGTACTGACCCCTGATGAATGCCACTCATCACTGGTCTCCACTGGTTTTGTAGAGAGACAGATCATAATGTTGGATATTATATGGAGATTATATTCATATTAGTGGTATTAGAATAAAGCAGTTCAGCTTGTATATTCTGTATATTCTTGCAAACATATTTTGTGCTGTGTGTATGTCTGAACAGGGGTGACTAAAAATGGTCTACTGATTTTTTCAGAAATAAAAACATTTATTTAATTTATTTAATGTAAAAAGACTGTATTTGTTTTCCTTCTTCTAGTGGCCTTTAGGATGTTTCTGTGAATGAAAAATATAATAAAAATAAATATTTAAAAACAGCCTGGAATTCCCCTTTAAATTATAGCAGTGCTGCTGGCTGTTGCGACATTAACTGCTCTCATGAAGTTGCTTAATGATATCTTGTTAGTGATGGAAGATAATGAGATGATAAGGGCAAAATTCATTGACCTTTCAAAGCTTTTGATTCACTAAATGACACTGTTAGATAAGCTAATTAAATTTTGCTTTTTCTGCTGGAATGATGGCTTGGTTCTGATCTTATTTGATTAAGAGGAAAAATCAGTGGCTGTTTCAGGCTATCATTCTGATTTATTACTATTACTATTGAAAGGTGCCTTAGGGCTCAAGAACTGATTTACTTCTTTTTATTTATTCCTAAATTATCTCTACGATATTTGTGATAAGACCTAAATTCACTTATGTGCTATTTAACAATACTATTTTGTGCAACAGTTCTGTAATATCTCTGTTTTAATATGCTTGCTTCCAAAATCACTATAATAAAAGCATTTGGAAACACAAACTTGAGATAATGATAAAAGGCTAACTTCATCTCAATTTCCCAGGAGACTTGTCAAGGCAAAGGAGATACTTAGCTAACAGTAAGGCTGTAATAAATTATCAGAGAATAACACTATTACTCAGAATACTTTACTCATGGCATGCATATGCAAATGCTCCAAGATAAAAGCATTCAGGCCCCCAGTTCTGCAAAACTCTTAATCATGCATTTACTGCTTCGTATTTGAGGAATTTAAATTTGGTGTTCTTTACCCTCTCATTGGGAATCCAATTGGGTTTGATGAGAATTCTCATGCTCTAACTCAGCATATATTTCTGAATCAGACTCATAGTTCACAAGAAGAAAAATAAATGATGTATGTTACTAACACTACTGAAGATAATGGTGAAAAGCATGAAGTCTGCTACCAGGTGCATGTGCAATATAAAACCTTCCTGATTTGGTGACAGTTTACCAGCTTATGATAATTTTTAGTTAGCTGACTTGCATATCACTATTTTTAGTCAGGTTATTTTATGAAGTACAATACCTCAGCCTGTATAAAACATTTTACAAAACTAAAGATATTATACCCATTCATCCAGCTTCATGTCTCAGACTTTTAATCTCGCTAAAAACTGATACCAGAGCTCACAGTCTATTTTTCTTGAAATTATATTGACAGTTATTATTACTACATCTTGTCTTAATTTGTATCAGCTAAGTTTAAACAGATTTTTTTTCCCCCGCTACTGGAACTGGGATGCTGCCAGAGTGACTGAGCTCTAGCTGGTCAGGCAATTTCAAAGAGATTGGTTCTACATTAGAATTCTTCTAGTCCTTTGAAATTTCCTGAACTTATTATTAAAAATGATGCCCCATAAACCAGCAGTTTTCTGGAAGCCCCAATGAAACCTGGTTGAGGTGAGAAGTTCCAGTTCTTTGAGACTTTCTGCTGAGAAATTAGGGCTCAGAGCCTGGAAGTTTGGCAACGGCTTTGCAAAAGCTCCAGACAGCCACAGGCACCACAATTCCGTTTGTCTGACTCTGAAGCAGACTGTAGGAGTCTACCTTACTCACCCCATCCAGAGCTGGAAACAATTCAATGTCAGATAAAGTGCTGTGCCATCCATAAAGAACACTACGGGACCCTGTATGTACCTTTCAGATGAGATCTCTACAACAAAATCTTTGCTTGCAAAGTTGCAAAAGAACGGAAAGCTACCACAATCCACAGGAGCCATAAAAATCTATGAGAGGGATATAAACAGTGAAAGGTTTATGGGTACACATAACACATAGTAGTATTTTGCAGTAGATAGCTGACTTCTGCAGCAAAAATAGGAGAGAGTGACTCATACGCAAGATCAGAGAAGACAAGCTGATGCAGAAAGACTCTGTGTTGCAGAGGAAAATAAATTGGAGGTTCATGATTCTTTCCAAAAGTCTGGATTCCCAGGCCCCATAGTGTTTCAGATAGACTGGAGAAAAGAGACAGAGGAGTAAGCAAGCAGATTTTATTATTCTGATTTTCCTAACTGCCAAATTCCAAGTAAATAGAATAGGTTTTGATACTCAAAAAGAGAAAACAATGAAAAGATGAGGAAGACTATGGGTACTAGCAAGTAGGGTCACACAAGTAAGAGCAAACTCAGAGTTGAAATAATTGGTGCTGAGGACCCAGTGTTCTTATCATACATATTTAAGAAGTTTTGTTTTGTTGGACTAGCCCAGTTGTGCCCACAGACTGACCAGACAAAGGCTATCAAGTGAGCTCCTGGAGTACCGCTCCTGTTTCAGTTTTGTCTGGTACAAATACAGTTTCACATGCCCTAATATTACAAACTCAGGCAAGAAATGTGAGGATGACTGGGAAATTTTCTTTAAAAACCTGGTCCATATCAAAAGAGCAACATACCCAAAAGATCTAGAATGCTTAAAGTGGGGAAGGCTGAAGTGTTTTTTGAGTTCAGGGACTTGAAATATGTGGTGAATTTTGATGTAGATCACCCTGACTAGTGATGAAGAAACTCAGATTCCCTAACAAATATTGTCTAAAATAAAACCTATTTTATTATTTGATTTGTGAGACATCATCAGTGATTTTGGATGATTTGGATTGTGCTCTGCAAGCTGCAATTAAATATAGAGATTACTATAGGTGGTATCTTTCAGATCAAGCAAGGGATATTTAAGGTCTAAAGAATTTTCTAATTTTCTTTTGATAGCTCAAACATGTAAGTACAGTCCTTCTAAACATTCTTTCGGAACCTTTAACAATGCGTTACAACCAAATTTAAATAAATAATGAGGCTGTGATTTCTTGACATCTGTGATAGATTACAGTGTGCAGAACATTGTTATGAAGCTACTTTGAAAGGTTAAGAAGATTTATTTCAAAGTCAGATAGGGCAAAATTTTACCATTATTCCAGTGAATTTAGCTGATATATGCTTATTATTTTCTGGTTTCTTGTAGGAAAACAGTTATGTCTGTTTTATTGAACTAGGTAGGGCTGGTTGAAATTTACAGGCTCTGGAATTTTAGTGTCTGTATACTTAAGTTTTTTACATGAGTCTTGGCCTTGTTGTGGCTCATGCCAATAGGCATTCTCCAAAACAAATCTCCAACAAAAGTTTTGAGTTATCATAAGACAGAGGCCTAATGTGCCACTAGGCACATTCCTGGTGTGGACACCCTGTTTTGGACTGCAAGTAATCTAATGGCATGGATGCAGCTGTTCTGTTCCACTTGGCCTCATTGCGAGACTAGAGCCCTGAGTACACTCCATTTACTAGTTTAGGCATAACCATATGGACAGAGGTTTGGAGAACATTGCAGATTAAATCTAATGTATTTTCTACATGACATACAGGACTTTGAAGCAGTTTCTGTGTATCACTCTCATAAGATGCTATAGTGCTTTTTAGAATGTAGCGTTATGAAGTACAGTGTCCTAAACAGATCAAGGGGAAACAAGAGAGATGTCTGTCCCTCTTTCACATCTCCAAGAATGTGAACGCTGCACCATGCAGTGCTAAATGACATGACTACTGAAATACAATACTGATCTGCTCAGACAAAAAATGTTACAAGCCTACAGGGTAAGAGGAAATATTGCTTTACAGTTCAACCAGTTATAAATTGGATCACTTAAACATAGAACACTACTTTTGAAGAATTTGAACAAATTAATGTATAATGCTGCAAACTATCTATGCCCAGAATTCCTCTTGGCTTCCCACAGAGACCGGCGTGTGGCAGATTTATAGAAATAGTTAGTAGACAGTTTGACTGTTCAATAAGCAAAACTGTGTAAGGCACATTTTTTTATATAAAGTCATGTCTGCTTTACTTTCCAAACTTCTCTTTTCCTGTTTCCAATTTCATTTCCCAGTCATGTAGAACAATGTGGTGTAACCCAAAAAGGAGACTAAGTAAAATGAAAAAGGGTAGCATACACTGTAGCATGCAAAATGCAGCCTGACAGTGGTGCTGAATGCTAATGAGTAATTATTTGGTCTCACCCCAATCAGTCTTGATCAGATAATTAATTCAAGGGCTGACCATATGACCTGAATTTCTGAAGGCAATTGCTGCATAATATCTTTTTTTCGGTGTGTGAACAGGTGTTTGGCAAAATGCATTCATTTTAAACAAAATAAATTCCATTCATATAATTTTTTCAAAAGCTTAACATAATAATGTGTAATTATAAAAATCTATAACTGCAGGTTAATAACATTTTGGACCCAAACAGCCTTTTTTCAAGATCACTGCTCATTTCTATGTCTCTTGTATTAGTTATTAAGTACAGTAAAATTACCAAATAGTTGCTTAGAACCTCCAGGTTATCACAAATTCCCACCACTAAATATGTATTTATTAACTAAAATGTTATTCAAGCAGAAATTTGCAAATTCACCTTGGCTAACTCTCAAAAAGTAGATTCTTCCTACATATGGAAAAGTAAATGAGTAATGGACTGTGTATTACTTTAAGAATTAAACTTTTGCTCTTCTGTTTTTCACTTTTGCTTTGAAATTTTGTTTAAATTCCTGTGAGACAATGATGGATAAGTGCTACTGGGGACAGAAGACAGGTTTTGTTTCCCTTGCATATGTACCTAAATATTCTCACTCCATGAATATATGCAAATGTGGAATAAAAGCAAATGTAGTCTCTGTGGAAAGCACATTCCTTCTCTGATGAAATCACACAGATATGCTACGTGAGGATCTGAGTGCTTTGAAGAAATAAAAATGATATGTGGTGTTACTTGCAAAACTTGATATTTAAAGTCTAACTTCCTGGATTCTAGTTCAAGGTATTAAGAAGGTCAAGATACCATTTCCTCCTGCTTCTCACATAGCTACAGATTCAGGAGTTAAGTCAGAAAAAGAAGTTTCATAGAGTACCTTTTATGTAAATAAATAAAAAAGTATTTATGTGGACTTGAGGTTGTGAATCTTGTTCCTGTGGTGCCTTGAATTTGAGGCGGGAGGAGTGGAAGGTGTCTACTCTGAGTCAGAAAATATACTTGAGAAGTAGAGGAATAAGAAAAAGTTTGACACAGGATCTTTAGTGCAATCGCAGAAAACTTCGTGTCAGAAGATTCATAGCAGTTTTAGTTAGATCAATGATGGCCCCATTTATGAGCAAAACAGACCTTCTCTTTAGAGGGAGGACTGACTATAAATCAATAAGACAGGTTTGGAAGTGTGTTAGTTAGGAGAAGAGGGAAATGGGAAATTTGATGCTCCAACTTGGAGCATCACCACTTGTGGTGGATTCCTGAGCATGAGTATTCAGGAATCTACTGCATTAAAAATCAAAGGAAAATTGGAAAGGAAACAAAAAGAAAGAAACTTTGGAATGTTTAGTTAACACGGGTGAGCAGCCATCAGCATGAAAGACTCTCCAGCTGGAGAGCAGCGTTCCATGTGCAGGATAACTTGAAAAAATGGAAGACATCTCTGGTAATGGAAGGTAACTGGCAAGACTTTGAATAACATGGAACACACATGAACTTCCTTCCTATCCTGATGTAGGCTTCTGTACAGAGTGTTTCATTTTCTGGTGGGCAAGAACTAAGATGCAGAGGAATCGGGAGACAATATAGAATCCTTTTGTGTGTTCAAGGGATCTTTTATTTTGGTTTATGTCATCTTGTATGTATTATGGGGCTTTAGAAATTGGTTATATATAACATATATAAATTTCTCTAATGCATCAATTCAAATGTCCTTTCAAAGCAACATCCTGTCTCAAATACTTTTCACTTTTTTGTGCTGAAGGAAAAAAATGTAAGAACAAGTGTAGTGATTCTTCTCCCCAGAAAACCTCCCAGTTTCCTGGAACTTGCTGAGGCAGATTGCATTTTGTTCATTGTGTTTAATAGCTACTGATGGGCTTAAAGTCCATAACTTTTCCTAATCCTCTTTTTAAATCTACTTACATTTTTTTTGGCTGCTATTAACAAAGGTTATATTTCTTTCTAAGACAGCAGGTTATTGACATAAGAAACAAAACTGCATACCTCTATAAACTGTGGGACCTGGAAAAGGAGGTATCTGTGCTCGAGTTTCACGTCTCAGTTATGTAGGCAAAGAGATAGGCAGAGTACTCTCTAGGTCAGGGTAAAGTTAAGTACAGGAAATGGGATGTGCTGTGTATTGCACCAAATCTGCATATTGAAGAGAGCCTTTTGTTACCATCTGTATTGAACATCTTAAGGAGCAAGTTATTCTCTTTTTACTGACCGTCTGTCAATAGTGGGATTGCGTGATTACTTTTTTTTAATAAAGATTTTAACTGTTTAGCTGTTGTGACCAACAGATCAACATCTAACTAAAATTTATATGATGCCATTTGTGTAGGAAAAAAAAAAAGTGATTTTGTGAGACATTGCAACCTCAGAATGAAGTTCTTCCACATTTTTTGGGTGAATCAGGCATTTGATCGTGTGCTATTATGTACTGTTAATACAGGGAGCTTGTCAACAACTGTTTCAATGAAGGAAACATGTTACATGAGATAAGATTTTAGGCTGGTGTAGTTTGAATTTTTTTTTTCTCTGTAAGTTTGCTAGAAAAGTCAAAGATATTTTCAGAATATGAAAGAGTTCAAAATGTTGCAAAAGCACACAGACAAAATGAGAGTTGACAAAGTAAAATCTGCTGGGTTTTTTTCTGTATTCTTTTGCAGGACACAAATAATTATCTGTTTGTTATTACATCCTAAGATTCTAGTTGTTAGAGACAAACATCTATTAAATTGTGGAACTCATGGACATACTCATCCTAAGGAAAGTGATTGTAGAACAAAGCTGGAGTTAGCTGGATTTGTAAAGACTATATATGGTAGAAGAGCCTACTGTAATGTATTAAGGAATTGAAAATACAAGAGGATACACACAGGTGGGATTATGAGGTTCTCAGAATACTGGGAGAACTAAGAAAGAAACTGCTGACATTGACTAAGGTTCAAGAGTGTCTCAGCAAGGACAAACTGTTCCCTTTTTACTGCAGAGACATTTTTGAATAACTATTTCAAGTTTTCTCATTTTAATGGTTAAAGGTGTAATGGATGAACCCTGCAGATGGCAGAAGAGAGAATGTTAATTAAAACATTTGTTACCTTTTGTTTTTCTGCATCACAAAGAAAATTGTTGCTTACCTTGACAACTATTTTTCAGATGTTCAGAGGCAATGAATGCAATTTGTAAAACATCTGCTGACCATATAGAGAAAGGATTTAGAAATGTCCAGCAGCCTTCTTCAGTTTAGTTGACAGAGAGTATAGAGCAACAGTTCATTTTCTGAAATCATTAGGAAACATCAAGGGCTTCCCAATCACTTCTGATGGAGGTGGATTGAGATAGATTTTCAGGATATCTTTGTGTTGGCCTGTATTCTGACTCCTGTAATTATTATTTTAAAGCTTTTATTTGACGAATAAAACCACATAGGCTGAAGAGTAAATTGCTTGGCTCAGAAAACTGTAGTTAAACTAGAATCAATGCATAAGTGTCTCTATACGTGTCTCATCTTGGACCACACCTTCAAAGATATTTAATAAATGGAAAGGACTGCACATGGAAGTGCAATCAGCATTTGATTTTCCTTCACTGCATATGGCATTGCTCATCAGCTGGACTGGGATATTAAATTTGTTGACTCACAGGTATAATTCTCTCTGGCCTGAAAAAGGTCACCTTACCAATGAAGTCCTTGCAAAACCGCTTACCAACACCTATTCTTGCCAAAGCTAATTAGCAGTGTTGCAAAATGAGGAAGTAAGGAAGGAGAACGGGAAGAAGTTAGAATTCTTTCCTGGCAGTACAGTGGGGTTAGAAGTATTTCCATAGGTCACAGATAGATGATTGATATCAAACTGTACTAAACTGCTGTCAACACACTGTCTCAGAAGCTAGTATTTTAAACTGAGCAGCCTTACTGGCTGGTTGAGACCATATATCAATTTCTCACTGACCACTGTCCTCATACTCCCATAATTCAGTTTCTTCATCCTTTCCTTGCACATCTTTGGTTCTGTCGATGCCCAAGAAACAACATGTCTCTACAAGAAAAACACTGAAGTGCTGGAGTGTGTCCAAAGTTCCATCCAACCTGGCCTTGAACACTTCCAGGGATGGGGACATCCACAACTTCTCTGGGCAACCTGTTCCAGTGCCTCACCACCCTCACAGTAAAGAATTTTGTTTTAATATTTATTCTAATCCTGCCTTCTTTCATTTTGAAGGAATTCTCCCTTCTGTTTTCACTACATGCCCTTGTAAAAAGTCCTGCTCCAGCTCTCTTGCAGGCTCCCTTCAGGTACTGAAAGGGGGCGAAAGATCACCCAAGAGCCTTTTCCTCTCCTCAAGTGAAGGTCCTTGAGGAGCTTCTTCAGTTTTTCATCCTGTTAACATTATTTGCTTTATTTGCCTTATTTTGCATTATTTGGCATTTTCAATCTTCTTGGCAGTACATCTTGGAAGAAGTCCCCTCTACTTAAAGGTATATGATATCAGGCCATAAATTAAAAAAACCTAAGAATATTTTCTAGAATTTTCTATTTTTTACCGCAAGTGGTTATAAATATAGTCACTTGTGAAACATCAATATACAGGAACAATTTCTGTGGTTTTATAAGCTTCTAAATAAAGAAAACTTACAGTCCAATGCCACTATAAGCTTTAAATGCACATTCTTAGTTAGATGTTATGATCACAAGCCATGAGATTGACTGTATTACCTTTTAACAAATAACAGCAGATGTGGAAAGAAAATAAATAAAAAAGACTGAACCTTTTTGATTGAAGTACTTATAATTCACAGTCTGAACTGTTTTTAGAATGGCATGAATGTGTTCTAAGTGTCCATTCAATTCTTTGTTTTATCTTTTATTATATCTTACCTTTGCTAACAGTTCTGAAAAATTATGTAGTGATGATGTAGCTAGATACAGAGAGAATGATCAATAAATAAAAATAATTTTGAACCTTAAAAATATCCCAGTAAAACAAACACAGAAACCCTCTAGGATTTCATTATGGCTTGACATAAAATTGAAAACATAAATAAACATTGCCTGAATTCTCAGATCTTTTTGACTCAATGGAAGAAGCAGCGCAATGCTTCTAAATGAAGACTACAAGAAGCACTGATGAAAAGCCAGGGTCCAACTGACATTAGAGTCCAGATATCCGTGAACTCTGTTTCTAACCAGCTATTTGTTAGCAAGCTATGTGTACATTACGAAATATACTTTCTATGACAGCTTCTGCATCTGCATCTGCATCTCCAGACCAGAAGACCTGTTAAATATGTTGTTCCCTTCTCACACGGGGTGGGATGGCAAAGAGAAGGTAAAAAGAGAGAAAGAAAAAGAAAGAAAGAAAAAGAAAGAAAGAAGGAAAGAAAGAAAGAAAGAAAGAAAAAGAAGGAAAGAAAGAAAAAGAGAAAGAAATTAATCTTTGCTCAGGGGGCATGACATTTATTTCCTTTTATTTTATGCACACAAAACTAGTATTGAACAATATAAGTTGCTGGTTTAATTTTAGTTCTACTCCCTGAATATTTAAAAAGTGTACTTAAAGGCTAGCATTTTTGGAAGGTTTGATCAGAATGCATACAAGATATTATCTAGAAAATTTTATTTTAAATGTTAAAATGTGTTACAAATACTGAAGACAAGACCATAGACTTATAGTGCACGAGACACCTTAAAGAATGCATCCCTACATACCACCCCCTCGAGGCTCTTCACCTACTTTGTTGCCCTCCTCTCTAAGAGCTTAATATCTTTCTTATATTGTGGTGCCAAAAACTGCGCACAATATTCAAGGTGAGTCCACACCACTGCAGAGCAGAGTGGGACAGTCCCCTCCTTTGACCATCTGGTGATGCTTTGCCTGATGCCCCCCAGGACACGGTTGGCCCTCCTGGCTGCCAGGGTGCTGCTGACTCATATTCACCTTGCCAATGACCAGGACCCCCAGGTCCCTTTCCACAGCACTACTTTCCAGTATCTCATTCCTCAGTCTGTACAAACACCCAGGGTTGCTCCATCCCAGGTGCAGAATCTGTCACTTTCCCTTGTTGAGCTGTAAATAGTTGGTGATTGACCAGTTCTCTAATTTGTCGAGGTGTCTCTGCAGGGCCTCCTTGCCTTCAAGGGAGTCAACAGCTTCTCCCAGTTTTGTATCATCTGCACCCAAGTCATTTAGATGTTGAAGAGCACAGGGCCTAAAATGGAGCCCTGTGGAACTCCACTAGTGACAGGTCACAGTCTGACATTACCCCACTCGTTATTACCTTTTGCTTGACCCATGAGCCAATTGTTCACCCACCACATGATGTGTTTATCCATCTGTGTGCTGGACATTTTGTCCAGGAGGATTCTGTGAGAGACAGTATTGAAAGCTTTACTGAAATCCAAAAAGATTACATCAATTGTCTTCCGCTGATCAACTAGGTGGGTTACCTTGTCATAAAAGGAAATCAGGTTTGATAAGCAGGACTTTCCTTTCACAAAGCCATTCTGGCTGTGACCAATGACTGCTGTCTTTCAGGTGTTTTTCAATGCCTCCCAGAACAATCTTCTCCGTAACTTTACCATGCACTGAAGTGAGACTGACAGGTCTATAGTTTCCTGGGTCCTCCTTCTTGCTCTTGAAAACTGGGACAACTTTCACCAGCTTCCAGTCATCTGGGACCTCTGCGGATACTCAAGACCACTCAAAAATCATCAAGAGAAGTTTTGCAATGATATCAGCCAGATCCTTGAAAATTTTTAATATATCCCATCAGGCCTCATAAATTTGTACGGATCCAGCTGGAGCAGCAGATCCTGCAGTTTCAGGGTTGACTGGGAGTTGATCATTCTCACAGTCACGGTCCTCCAGCTCAGGGCACTGAGACCCCCTTGGTCCATCATCTGTGTTGAACACAGAGGGAAAGAAAGTGTTGAACACCTCTGCCTTGTCTCTGTCCATGTTTGTGAGGTGACCATCCTCAACCTGATGATGATATTTCCATTTTGCCATCAATGTATTTGAAAAAACTCTTTTTGTTGTCCTACACATTTCTGGCCAACTTAACTCCAGCTGAGCTTTGGCTGCATAGATTTTCTCCCAACAGCAGCAAGCAACATCTCTGAATTCTTCCCATGTCACTTGACCTTGCTTCCACTGGTCATACACCTTTTTTTTGCCTTATTTCCAAGAGAAGATCCCTGCTCAACCAAGGCAGCCTTCTGCCTCTCCTGCTTGACTTTCAACATTTGGGAATTGCCTTCTCCTGCTCCCTTAGGAGGTGATGTTTGAAAAGTAACAAGCACTTGGATCCCAGCACCTGCAAAAACGTTTTCCCAGGGGACCTTACTTATTAATTCTCTGAGCAGCCTGAAGTCTGCTCTTCTCATGTCCAGAGCTGAGGTTTTACTGGCGGTTTTCCTCCTGCCAACAGAGATTTTAAACTCAATCATTTCATGGTCACTGTGGCCAAGATGACCACCAGTCTCCACTTTGTTCATGAGATCCACTCTGTTGACAAGCAGTAGATGAAGGAGGGCACCTTTCTGAGTTGTCTCCCTTAGGATCCATTCCGTGAAGTTGTCATCCAACATTTTTGGCCCTCCATAGAGTAAAATGTGTTTTCTTGTGTTCAGATTGATTTTCATGTGCCCTAATTTGTATTGTTTACCTCTTGTCCTGCCAGAAGATACTACTGAGAAGTTGTATCCCCTTCATTACTGAGAAGCTCCAACCCCTTCGTTCCCTCTTATCAGGTAGTTGTGCTGTTCCTAATTCTCTCAGTTCCTGAGTCCCAGAAAAGCTCAAGCTTGCCTTGCAAAGAGCAGCTTTACTGCATTAGGAGGCAAACAGACTTGGAAGAAACATAACTTGGACTGAGTGGTGCTGTACTAATAATTCTTGTTAGATGTGAACCAATTTGTACTGCTAACATCCATTGTTCTGATGATACAATACACAGATAATCCATCCTTAGATAACTCAGACACATTCATATTTAATCATTAGCAAGCAATGTGTCTATTGGCTGAGAGCTTTGTTTTAATTGTCATTTATCTTTAGTGTGTTGTATATCACAATAAATGTAAGCCCAGAAGCTAGTGTTGAATCATTTTGATCCATTGCATTAGGTAGCTTAAAAATATGACATGCTGAAATGACAAAATATCACGTCTTTGTTGAAGATATGAAGTGCTTAGAATTACTTTTCATTCAGAAAGAACATATCATTTTAGAAGAGGACTTGTGGAACAGAAATAGCATGATGGAGGATAATACGAGCAACTTTCAAGGTCATAGACTGTCAAAGTCAACAAATTCAAACACAATCTATAGAAGTAGGAGTTTTTGAAGGATAAATACTATGGCTTGTTCTCAGAATCTATGTTATGTAACTCAAATCTTAGGAAAACTGTCTTTTCAAAATGCATGATTTCTGTCTTTTGAATCATTTTGTGCTATATACTGTTTCAAAATGTTCAAATAAAGCAAACTCCATTTTAATGCATGGACTACTTGAGAAGGAAACTCATTTTTCTTCCTATTAACCTATAATTTTTCAAAGACAAACCAAAACTTTTTTCAAACTCCTTTTCTCTAAGTTTCAGCTTTAATGACATTTCAAGTAGGATTATGAAAATGTATGGTTGTCATTGCACTTTGCCTTTTGTTATACACATACATAATAATAAAGAGACCTATTTTATCTGAAATGGCATATAATGACATTAAGATTAGTATAAAAAGTTCACAATGCCTTCTGTAAAAAACAAGAGACATAAATTTCAATGTAATTGTTTTCTTACCAAGAGTGAGCTAAATGTGCTTTCCTCATACAGAGTATCTCTACAAGCATTCCCATTTAAACTAATGGCTCATGCCACATCCTCCAATACACAAGATTTCCACTTGTTTTAACAAAATGACCATGCCTGCATAACTTGCCCTCCAAGACATTCAAAGCTGAGGAAATCATATATATAGAACTGTGAAGAGACTATTGGGAACAAGGTGGAGGGAAGACCAAATTGAAGAATGAATCCACTCGATCACAAAATCGCAGAATGGTTAAATTTGGAAGCGACCACCGCTGGAGGCATCTGCTCAAGCAGAGTCATCCTGTATGTGTGCAGTGAGTGTGTGTGTGCAGTCCTGTTTTTTCATTGTCAATATCTGAGCAATCAGTTCCAGTGCACGGGCACTCACACAGTAAAGGATTCCTTCTTCATGTTCTGGTGGAACTTCCTGTGCATCAGTTTCTGCCTGTTGCCTCTTGTCCTATTTCTCAGCATCACTGAGAAGAGCCTGAAACATTCTCCAGCTCTTCAGCTCTTAAGGTGAACCGATGCGATTTACACCATCTGTGTAAACTGTAGCATATTGAAAAGTAGAGCAAAAAAGGTTAACAAGTTTGTTAACAGGTGTTTTGCACTTTTCAGGGGATTTACATTCATTTAAGAACAGTAATAGATCCTGATGATGTTTTGGAACTTCAAAATCCTTTCTGAATTAGACTTCACCAAGAACACATTAGGGCTAGAGTAACCTAAAGCTGGCAGAGATTAGAGAGTTCAGGTGAAGAAAAATGCCAGATAGTTTTTTTACAGCAAAGTCTCAAATACTGAATTAATTTCAGCAGGATTGGATTAGATCACATTCTTAACATGCCTGAATAAAAATACAAAATTTACTTATTTTTAGGAGACCTTTCCACAACAAAACCAAGTTAACAGAGCACAAGAAAAAAAGGCTAAGACATCAGAACAGAAAAGATGAGAAGACCTCTGTATAGGGGTAATTGTAATTGTAATTTGTAATTAAATGCTTGGCATATGAATGATGTTTTGATAGATGTAACGGTTTGGATCCGACTTTTTTGCT